>JAANYP010001188.1:0-102043 GCA_020465985.1 Centrapalus pauciflorus
GTATCTGAACTTCCCTTTCGTCAGCTAAACTCTTTCTCAGATGACTGACATGAAATACAGGATATATTCCAGCTAAGTCAGCCGGTAGTTCAAGACGATAAGATTGATTTCCAATCTTTTCCACAATCTTGAACGGACCAATAAATCTCGGAGCTAGCTTGTTTCTCTTTATGAATCTCACCACATTCTTCATTGGGGATACTTTCAACATCACCCAATCGTTAACCGCAAAGCTTATTGATCTATGTCGATTATCATAATATGACTTCTGCCTGCTTTGAGCTTCGAGTATGTTCCTTCTGACGAGTTGAATCTTTTCGTGAGTCAACTGTAGAAGGGCAGGACCCGCTATTGGCGATTCGCCTGTTTCGCGCCAACAGGTAGGAGTTCTGCACTTTCTTCCGTATAAAGCTTCAAAAGGAGCCATCTTGATTGTTGAATGATAACTGTTATTATATGAAAATTCGACCAACGGCAAGTGGTCATCCCAGTTATCACCCAAATCAAGAACGCAGGCACGAAGCATATCTTCAAGAGTAAGGATAGTACGCTCACTCTGACCATCTGCACTTGGATGATAAGCAGTACTCATAGAAATCCGAGTACCCATCCCATCTTGTAGTGCTTGCCAGAATCTGGATGTGAAACGACTATCACGATCTGATACGATAGACTTTGGCACACCGTGACGAGAAATAATTTCTGTGATGTACATCTGTGCCAATCTATCGAGAGAATATGTTTCTTTCATCGGAATGAAATGTGCTGATTTCGTTAAACGATCAACGACTACCCAGATAGAGTCGTGTTGTCTTTTGGTCTTTGGCAGCTTCGTGATGAAATCCATAGTTATATGCTCCCACTTCCATTCAGGAACAGGTAGTGGTTGCATATCCCCAAAGGGTTTCTGATGTTCTGCCTTAACCATCTGACAAACTCTACAGCTTTCAACACACTTACCGATGTCTTTCTTCATTCCTGGCCACCAATAGTCAGCTTTCAGATCAAAGTACATCTTTGAGCTGCCGGGATGAACAGATAATTTGGACTTGTGAGCTTCAGATAGAAGAGTGCTGCGAATTGAACCATACTTAGGAACCCAGAATCGGTTTCCCTTGAGACAGTGAAGTCCCAAATGGTTCAGAGTCAGAAATTGTAGTTGTCCTTTTAGATTTTCAGAATCTATGTTCTCTTCTTTCAGCGCTTCAGTTTGAGCAATTCTGATGTCTTCAATAAGCTCAGAAGAGAATATTACAGGAGTTAAGGCATAACAACACTTTTCTGGATACACTTTTCTACTCAATGCATCCGCGACAACATTTGCTTTGCCGGGATGATATAAGATCTCGCAGTCATAATCCTTGATAAGCTCCAAGGATCGACGCTGTTTCATATTCAGATCTTTTTGAGTGAAAAGGTATTTGAGACTCTTGTGATCGGTGTAGAGCTGACACCGAGTCCCATATAAATAGTGACGCCAGATCTTCAGTGCAAAGGTAACAGCAGCCAACTCAAGATCATGAGTTGGTGCACTTTTCTCATAGTCTTTTAATTGCCTTGAAGCATAGGCAATTACTTTTCCCCTTTGCATCAGAACACATCCTAAGCCAGTACCAGAGGCATCGCTATAGACGACTAAATCATCATTACCTTCTGGCAAGGCTAGGATCGGCGCTTGAATCAACTTTTGCTTCAGAATATCGAATGCCTCTTGCTGTTTATCGGTCCAAACGAAAGGAGTATTCTTTCGTGTTAGCATTGTAAGCGGCACAACAATCTTTGAGAAGTCCTTTATGAATCGCCGATAATAACCGGCCAATCCAAGGAAACTTCGGATTTCTGAGGCATTACGAGGCGTTTGCCATTTCTGAACGGCCTCGACTTTCGAAGGATCAACGGAAATTCCTTCGCCAGAAACAACATGGCCAAGGAACTGGATCTATAAGAATCAAGATAGAAATTCAAATTCTGAGGTGAATCATAGAATAGTTAAGGAAACAACTCAAGACATATATATTAGAGATTATACCTGTCTGAGCCAGAATTCGCACTTAGAAAACTTTGCATAGAGTCTTTCTTTTCTTAATAACTCTAGCAATTGCCGCAGATGAATAGAATGATCAGCCTCCGTTTTGGAGTAAATCAGAATATCGTCTATGAACACGATAACTGATTTATCCAACATTGGTCTGCACACGCGATTCATGAGATCCATGAACGCCGCTGGTGCATTCGTTAATCCAAACGGCATTACGAGAAATTCGTAATGACCGTATCTTGTACGGAAAGCTGTCTTCGGTATATCCTCATTTCTAACTTTCAACTGATGATACCCAGAACGGAGATCTATCTTTGAGAAATAACTAGCTCCTTGTAGTTGATCAAACAGATCATCAATCCTGGGCAGAGGATATTTATTCTTTATGGTAACCTTGTTCAACTCGCGGTAGTCGATGCACATACGGAAAGTTCCATCTTTCTTTTTAACAAATAGAACAGGTGCACCCCACGGAGAAGAACTTGGTCGGATAAACCCCTTCTCTAACAGTTCTTGCAGTTGCTTTGACATTTCCTGCATTTCTGCAGGTGCAAGTCTGTATGGAGCTTTTGCGATAGGAGCCGCACCAGGAACCAAGTCAATACTGAACTCGACTTGTCGTTCCGGTGGCACTCCGGAAATGTCATCAGGAAATACGTCTGGGAACTCACAGACGATAGGAATATCGGACAAAGATTTCTTTTCAGAGCTGGACTCAGATAGAGCATAACAAAGGTAAGAGTCGTGACCTTTAGACAAGTATTTGTGAGCCTTTTCTATAGACATGAAGCAATGTGCACCTTTCCTCTTCTCGCCCTTGATCTCCAATACTCGGCCGTCTGAAGACTTGATTCTGATGACTCGCCGGTTGCAGATAATTGTAGCCTCGTTGTTCATTAGCCAATCCATGCCGATGATGACGTCAAACTCTTTCAAGGGAATCGGGATAAGGTCCAGGTTGAACACGATATTATCAACAAGCAGAGTACAATTACGGTAAACAGAATCAGCCATAACATAACTGTTACTGGCTGTCTCAATGTCAAGTACTACGGGAAGCTTTGATGGGGACTTATATAATCTTTGAGCAAAAGATGTCGATATGAAGGAACGACTAGCGCCAGAATCAAATAGTACGCGAGCAGGTATCGTATTTAACAGAAACGTACCGGTGACTACGTCAGGTGTTTCTCTCGCCTCTTCAGCCGTTATTTGGAACGCACGTGTCCTTGCAGTTGGTGTTGCAGCAGAACTTTTAACTGTCGACCCTCCAGCTGATGACTGTGGCTGATAACGTGGTCCGCTACGACACTGATACATGAAGTGCCCTCTCTTACCGCATTTCGCACATCCACGTCCCTGCTGTGGACATTCCTCACTGATGTGACCGATCGTATTGCACGCAAAGCAGGTAACGTCTTCTGGATTGCATAGACCCATGTGTGATTTTCTGCATCTCTTGCAGAATCGTGGCTCGTTTGTCAGTGAGTAGGCTTGCGCTTTCGGCTGTGAACTATACTGATGGGTTTGCTGAGATTGCGACTTATTTGGCTTGAAAAATCTGCCAAACCGCTGTTTCTTTGGAGGAGACGGATTCATCGGGTTAGTAGACGGAGCATAAAGCTGATCGCCGTACTCTAAGTAACCTCGCTCAATTTGTCTAGCCGCTTCTACCATTTCCAAGTAACTCTTGTATTTGATCGCGCTCATCGGATGTCTGTATCTTGGATTGAGTCCTACACGAAATCTATTCATCTTTCTTTCCTCGGTAGCTACTTGGTAGGAAGAGTAGCCGCATAGTCTTGAGAATTCGTGCTCGTATTCGTCAACTGTCTTCGTTCCCTGAGTCAACTGCATCAACTGTACCTCCATCTTATCTCGTTGGTCAATCGGGCAGTATTTCGCATTGAACATTTCAAGAAACTGCTCCCATTCTAAAGTCTGAATCACCTCCTCACCATAGATACTTCGCTGGGTTTTCCACCAGGCACGAGCAGCTCCAACAAACAACGCAGACGCGTAGCTCACTTTCTTAGAATCTAAACAGTCAGAGATTCTAAAAATTTCTTCCGTATGACTGATCCAATCCATCGCCTGAATCGGATCAACTGTACCCTCGAAGTTCAGGGCACCGCTGGCTTTAAAATCTTTAAATTTGCAGCCTTTTGGCTGAGCTATTTGGGTTTCTGGATTTGAATTATCAGAATCAGATTCTTCATTCTGGACTTGCTTATCTTTTCTCTTATTTTTCTTATCATTACGTCTTTTAGCTTCGGCCTCATCTCTGGCCTGAAACTGTTCTTGCATAATCTTATTCTGTTGTTCTAAGTGTTGTGCTAGTAATTGTTGCATCATCTCAAACATTTGTTGTGGGGTCATGTTGCTTGGTATGTCACCTGATCCTGATCCTGACATCTTCTACTGAAAATTAAAATCAATTAACTATCAGTTTATAGACTTAGATCTATGTACCCTTTTTCCCATCCTAATAGTCTGTACATCCTATCTCAGTTCAAACCACCTAAATGATTGATACATATGTATTGCTTCAGTTTGAGATCAAGTATACTCACGTAATACTTGATTCACTCAAACTAGGGCTCTGATACCATCCTGTGAAGACCACCCCTTACGGGGCAGTTCTCACCAGTCTAGGTCCCACATCATGCAATACGATATCAATCAAACTAAGATAGAGTAATTATAATGCGGAAAATTAAATTACAGTACAAGCTATTAAGATTTAAGTTTATTACAGATTAAGTTTTTAAATTAATCTTATAAAAGGCACAAGTCTAATCTAATTAATATCATCATATTATCAAAATAAATCTACCCAGATCACCATAATATCGTCATCCAATTAGTACCAAAATGGGGTCGCTGAGTAGAGGTCTATGAAACTTCTGTCTTGAGCGTGTAAGACCTAAGAACTAGGTCCGGCAGGTGACTTTCCTTTGCCTTTTCCTGTAAAAAAAATGTGAAGTAGCAACCATAAGCAACGCTTAGTGAGTAAATAGATTTTCAATATCAACATGCGTGTCAAGCGGAGTCATTAGTCTTAGCGTGATATGTCTTGGCTGCCGCTACAGCCCTCATGATTGAGATATAAAATCATAGAATCGGATGATGTTCAAGCCACACTCACGCTTAAATCGTGGGGATCAGCCACATACTGGGCTAGCTACCAGTAAGTCAATATGGCGGAACATCGGAGGTCATTACCAAGTTCATTTGAACCGGTGAAATAGCCGGGTCTAGAACAATAGACCATATGGGCTAGTCTAGCTGAATCAATTCTATCAAATGTCTGATCAATGATGTAAGCATATGTCTTAGAAGTCATGATAGCAATGAATCATAAGGCAAAGTCTGAAGCAATAATAAATGCAATATGAAAAGATAATCAAATAGCTATCATGATCCACTAGGCAACACCCATCCATGGTGTGCACAGGTCTCATTCCAGCTGATAAAGTGAATGTCAATAAATCTATCAGCAACAATATATCTCAACCGGATCTATGCATGTTCAATCTGAATATCTATAACTCACAGTTCTGGGTCTTGGTCAAACAGATATAAGAATCTGCCACCTGAGTTATCTCAGGATTTTATCTTTGTCAATCTGTAATCTGTAAATCAATTCTCTGACCCGCTTTATATCTTTTAAAATCTTTGTCTTTATGTTCAGAATTTCACTGAACCTGTCCAGAATTATCATATCAAGTCATATTAATATCATCGTCTTTTATCTTTAAATCTGTATTTTATCTGATTCTGATAACTTGTTCGTTCATAACTCATTCTTTGTTTTATTAATATTCTCAAAAGGTCGGTATATTATTTTGCTAACTATCTCGTTATTTTATGCGTTGTCCAAATATTTTATTCATTATATTCGAATTTTAAGGAGTGGTTTTAAATTTATATAATTAAATTCAAATATATAAATATAAATTGGAAGACTTAATTTAAAGGCTACATTTGAATTGTAGGAAAAATCAAATTGATATTGAAATTCATCCAATTTAAATAGAATCGAAATGCATGAACAAACTCGAAATTTGTGCTAGATTCGAGTATATACTCGAGTTTAACCATCAGATTCGAACAAGGGTTCGAATCTATCATTATAGGTTCGAATTTAGCCCCTAGATTCGAATGGGGTTCGAGTTTAGCCCCTAAAGTCGAAATGGTTCGAATCTAACAAGAACTCGGCGAGTTCCTATACTGAACTCGGCGAGTACACTCAATTTTGGGCAGAATATATTTCGAATTTAATTCCATTTCGAGTCTGTTCTAGGTATTTTCGAGTTTGTTCTATGTATTTTCGAATCTGTTCTTAACATTCTCGAATCTGATCATATTTACAACTCTAAAACATGAATTTCTAAGGCATAAATCACAAATATGATCAATATTAAGCCTATGTTCGATTATATTATACTTATTCTAGTTAAACTCCATAAAAATAGCTTTAGATTTCATAAAACTAACAGATTCGAAATTACCGAAATATATATAAAATCGTAAAAATATAAATTCTTACCTCAAATTCGTATGAAATCACGCAGGAGATAGTATATTCGTGTAGTATTCTCCGAGATCTTTCTAACAGTATATATATCTTGATAATCGGACGGTCGGTTTAGGAGATAATTTAGAGAGAAAGTAGAGAGAGAGTAGAGAGAGAGAAAGTTAGAGAGATAGAGTAGAGAGAGAGAGAGAATCTGAATTTTTGATTAAAATTCACGTTTATATACCTCATCTAGTTATAGTTGCTAGCTAACCCACTTTCATTTTTGTATATTATATCTCTTTTATTTAATTCTCTTTAATAATTTATTAATTCATAAATATAAATATTTATATAATTTAATTAAATATTTCATTACTTAATTAAATTATAATTCAAATAATATAACATTATTACATTATCGACTCAAAATATTACTGAATTTACGACTAGATCAAAAGTTAGGTTGTTACAGCTTGGCACGTAGTTGTTCTTTCTTCAACAACTCTAGAATCAGTCTTAAATGTTTGCTCGTGCTACTCCTTGTTTCGTGAGTAGATTAGGATTTCCTTCATGAATAGAATCACGAATAAGGTTTGCACACCCGATGAGGTCCATGAGTACCGTTGGGGACACCGGTTAATCCAAACGGCATTAATAGGAATTTATGATGACCGAAACGGAATCTGAAAGCTATCTTTGGAATATCTTTCTTGTGAACTCTAACCTGATGATAACCAGACCTAAGGACGATCTTCGAATAGAAGCTTAATTCTTGGAGTTTGGCCAAACAAGTCATTGATCCTTCTGAGCGGGTATCGGTTCCTTTAGTTTATTTAGCTCTTGGTAATTGATGCACATTCTGATGGTTCTATCCTTTTTCTTTATGAACAAAACTGGAGCTCCTCCAAAGCGAGGAACTCGGTTTGATAAACCCTTTACCTAAGAACTCCTACAGTGGGTTGGACGATTGTTACACTATTGATGGGGCTAATCGGCATGGTGCTCGAGCCACTGGTACCGCACCTGATACTAGGCCGATTTTTAAATTTGACTTGCCTCGATGTTGGGAGTTCTGGTAAATGTTTTGGAAAAACCTTGGGGTAATTACAAATAATAAGAATATTTTCGAGCCGTTTTTCCTTTGGCTCGCTCAATGTCAACACTTCAGGGTCCTAATGCCAGGGGTGATGCTTTCTTTGATATTTCTTGTTTTGCCTTGGACAGTATGGACCTTCTTATTGGCTAAAGGTATATGAACCGTCTTCTTGTTGCATACTATTTCTGCATGTTTTTTTTTTCTATAGTCATTCCATGCCTATGACCACGTCAAAACTTCCCAGTTTGACGGGCATCAAGTCTGTTTCAAAGAGTTGGCCTACTAATTCTAAGGAGCATCCTCGACTTACATTATTTATCTTAAGCGTCTTACTGTCATCAACCTCAATAGCATAAGTGGCACTTAATGGTGTAAGAATGGAATTTATTTGCTTAGTGAACTTAATGGATATAAAGCTCCTATCAGCACCAGTATCAAATAGTAGAAATGCATAAGTGGTATCTATTGGGATGAGGGGTTTAGTCTATGGGTTTGAAATTTCTTAGGCAGTCTGTCGTACTACATATCCTCATGCACATAGTTATAGATAAAACTTAGTTCTTCTTAAAAGGTTTGATACCTAATCTTTGTACATGATATGGTCAATAAATTCTTAAGCGTTACATTCCCTAAGATATATCAGATAGTAAAGCCTAGAGAAATACTATAAAATGGTAGAAGGGTGCTAAGTATGAGATGCCTCTGGGGTTTCCTCGTACTCCAGAGCGTTAAGTCGTTGGGTTAGTTCTACATTACTTGTTTTGCGCTCTGCTAGGTGTTGACATAATTTGTCTATTCCGTCTTTGTTGAATCGCCTCGGTATTCTAGTTGGCCTAAGGTTTATTGGGGGTTTGCATTGCCTCCTGCCTAACCCTTGCAAGGATCTCACCGACCTCTCGGTGGATTTTGTCGAAATTGGGGGTCGTGTCTGGCGGCCCTTGCCACCAACAGAGGCATCGTTTGTTACGTAGGTTTCTGGGTATGTGTCGGCATTTGTGGAGAAGATGGTGTTTTTATCTGGCTTGGGATCCCTTCCTTGTTTCTCCACTCTTAGAGAATGTGAGGCATCCATCCCCACTGTCTTACGTTCGCCTGTTATTACTGCGGCGGGCTTGGCTGATGGGCAGGTACCGGGATAGACTCCCGTTGTGCTCGTCACACCCTTTCCCTAGGGGTGAATTTTGACATGTTATTGTCATCAGGGTCCATATATGTGTTCATAGTTCTTGAAGAAAGTTTAGTTTTTGTAACAGTTATAGTCTAGGTACTAATGCAACCTAGTTCACTATAACTATGTCTCTGATACCAATTTGTCACACCCTGCTACCCCGGTTGGCAGCGAGGCGTGACGAGTGCGGAAGCGTAACCATAATCATAATGAACGACCACTATATGGACGTTTTTAAAATACATCATTGAAACTTGAAAATATAGCAATGTTTTACATAGACTGATATGAGTAAAGGAGTTTGCAAAATACAGAGATTTAATTACATAATTAAAGTATCCAAAATAATGCAGCTAAATCTCCGTTAATTTGAATATGCATGCGACTCCATGGATGCGGAAGCTTGAAAGTAAGATACGTCTGAGGCATACGTGCCTTAATTACCTGAAAATACATGCTAAAATACGTCAACAAAAATTGTTGGTGAGCTCATAAGTTTACGCGAAAAGACCAGTTGTATGGACATTATCAGATGAGTTGAATTTATAAAATCATAAATTCCGCGTATGTATTACGTAAACTATCATGCAACCGAAGCTTAATTAGAATGAGTTTGCCCTGTGCAGTATTCCCATACGTAATACCGTGTGTTGAATATATATGCACTCGCTGTTAGCCGAACCGAGCTAACCCGAATGGGGGACATGACTCCCGACAGATCTATCCACAATATATTCGCGCTTACAAATAAATGCAATTAACGGTTCATGATATAAGGGCTAATGGAACCATATGTAATACATATAAGAAATATACAGTTTAGATGTCCATATGAAAACAGTGCATGTATTTCCACCCCAATAGATAGTGAAAATAGGGGCTATGAAGACTCACCGGAATTGCGAAGGCAAAATATGCGCAAAAATGCAAATGTGCGTTGTTTGATGGGTGATGAAACCGGAGGTGTTTAACCGAGTCCTAAATGATAATAAGGACTTAATATCACTAATATATGATAATAGGTATATTTATAGATTTTTATGTCTTAAATCACCCAACATTACAAGTTTATAAATAAGATTTGCTTAAAACGTCAAGTTTATATATATATAATTTTCCAGCTTTTTCGGAGGTTTTTCGGCCTACTTTGAGGCTGTTTTTGACCAAGCTCCAAAATGTTTTAGACTTTGGTTTTCTAGGACATTAAACAACTATATACAAAGGATTTTTAGAATCCAGAACGGCCATTTTTCGAGTTGTTTAGGTTGGTGAAAAAGCTCGTTAAAAACGCTATGTTGGCCATTTTTGAGCTGTCAAACTTTCGGTTTCCCAAATAATTTCTGGAGGTCTTAAACTCCAAAATAAATTATGAAAAATTACAGATCTATAGTTAAGCCATAGATCTAACTTTTGAGACAAGAATCAACTCATTTCGTTGAGTTATGAATTAGTTATGATTTTTCAAAGTCGATATAAATTTTCTGCCGAAAATCCGTAGTATATAAACTTGAAACAACTTATGATTCTTGTTGTTTATTCAAAGACTACTTGTATTAAAGTTGTAAAAGTTATATAACACATATATAACACATGTTTTCATAATATTAACATGTTTATAATGTGTTCATATATTCATATGCACATTTGAAGAAACAACTTAAAAATAAAAACTAGAAACTTATAAACTTGAGTTTCTATGTAACTTGTTGTTGTTGGTGATTATATATATTATGCAAGACTTATATAAACATAAATGTATGATGAAATAGGTTAGTATTTACTTAGTTTGATGTATTTGGAAGACGATTTTGAGTAGAAGTTGAAATCCTTGCAAGACTTGCACCAAAACACTTGAATTTCTTGAAGAACACTTGAATGCAAAAGTTTGTGATGTGTGTGTGTATAGATCCGGTTTTTAGAGAAGAAAATGAGAGGTTTTTGTTGTTTGAAGTGTGGAAAAGAAGTGAGAAATGAGGTCTTATTTATAGGCAAAGTGTTTTGTCTTTCAAATGATGAAAGACATGGAAAGTAGGAGGTTGTGTGCACTTTATAAACAAAATGATTGTGTTTAAAGTAATATTAAAAAAATAAAAGTCAACTTCTAATATCCACATGCCTATATGGCTGGCCATACATGTATTATACATGTATTTTCATTTTTGTTTTTTGTATAAAAGTATTTAGAAATGTATTCTTGTATTTCCCTTTTCTTGTAATTTCATAAATACTTTTAGATGCATTGTTTTAATGAATTGTTTTAGTCTTGCATAATTAATGTTAAGTAATTGTATTAGTGTTTGATTAGTATCACTAATCATAATTTAATTATGTACTTAGTTGAATTAATCCCTCATATCGTAAATTGATCGGATTAATTGATATCCCGATTCATCGCACCGATGAATTTGATCCTAATTGAGTTGAATTTTCTAATAACCCTTGTTAATCACTTGATTAATTTTTAATGACCACTGATTAGGGTATAATTGGCTATTAAATACAGATTAGGGCATTGTTGCTAGCCTGGTTTAGTGCCGGATGTTACAACACATAAAAACACGCGTTCGTGTCGCCGCTAAGCGGGCAGTCTCCTCTGTTAGCAATATAATAAATTAAACTTGAATAATTATTATGTTTAAGTTTATGATTAATTCATGTAACCACCAAAAGATGAAAAGTTTGATGATTAATGTCTAGTAACCACCATGAGTTATGAAAGGTGAAAAGTTTAGTGATTAATGGAGTAGTTATGTAGCTAGTTATGAATCTCATAACTTAGTCTTTATATTGGTATTACTTTTGAGTTGTAAGTGGGTGAAGAAAAGAAAATATTCAAGGAATAAAAATTAAATTGTGTTCTTGTGGTGTTAAGTTTATTACCTATATTTTTTTTCATCTCTACAAATTGGTATCAGAGCTCTTTAATCCAGGGTCCAAAATTTGTTCAAATGAACAACTCTATTCCTTTTTCCTTTGTTCCTCAATTAACCAAAGATAACTATGCCAAATGGAGTAGCCAAATGAAAGCTCTTCTTGGATCTCAAGAAGAATGGGAGATAGTTGAAAAAGGCTACACGGAAGAAGAAAATGAAGAAGAGTTAAACCAAGCTCAAAAGGAGAATCTAAGAAGATGGAGGAAAAAGAACCAACAAGCTTTGTTTTGGATATACCAAGGAGTACAATCCTATGAAGCTGCGTGGGAGATAATATGTGGTGCTACTTCGGCAAAGGAAGCATGGAAGATTTTGGAAATGACATACAAAGGCGCTGAAAAGGTGAAAAAGGTACGGTTGCAAACTCTTCGAGCGGAATTTGAAGGCTTGCATAAAATAGAAGCAGAACTAGTTTCTGATTACTGTTCACGGGTATTATCGGTAGTTAACCAATTAAAAAGAAATGGTGAAACTATGGATGATATTCGTGTCATTGAAAAAATTCTTCGCTCCTTGGATTCTAGATTTGATTATATTGTTGTAGCCATTGAAGAATCTAAGGATTTAGATTCTATGACAATTGATCAATTAACTGGCTCGTTGCAAGCTCATGAAGAAAGATTTACTAAGAAAAAGAAAGAAGTAGTTTTGGAACAAGCAAGTCAAAGTTGTCGTTAATTGAGAAGCAAGATGATTCCAAAAGCCAAAGAGGTAAAGACCATGATCGTGGAAGAGGAGGAAACTCTAGAGGAAGATTTGCAAATTCTCGTGGAAGAGGAAACTATGAAAGAAATGAAAATGGGTGGAATGAAGCAAATCAAAGTCAAAGTTTTCGAAGTTGGCAAAGAGGACGTGGACGTGGCTATCAAAGAGGAAGAGGACTCGGTTATTTTGAATGTGATAATTGTCACAAACCCGGTCATTTAGCAAGAGATTGTTGGTTTAGAGATGGAGAAAAACACGATGCAAATTGGGCTAGCGGAAGCAAAAACTTGGAGTCTCATAATCAAGATACTTTGTTGCTAGTATCTCAAGGCGGAAATAATGAAAATGTCTGGTACATAGACAGCGGCGCTAGCAAGCATATGACAGGTCACAAAGATTTATTTTCCAAGTTGTTTGAAGATGATTATGGCGAAGTTAAAATTGGAGATGGAAAATCATATAAAGTTAGTGGTGTTGGTGAATTAGAATTTAAAACAAGACAAGGAAGTATTGAGAAAATGTCAGAAGTTTATTTTGTTCCTGGCCTAAATGTAATTTGCTTAGTGTTGGTCATCTTTTGAAGAAAGGTTATGATATTCATTTTCATGACATGACTTGTGTTATGTCAAAGAAAAATCAAGTCATTGCTAGAGTTGCGGTTGCGTCAAATAATCTTTTCTCGTTGGCTCTTCAAAATCAAAATATGTCATGTTTTGTTGGTGTTGACAAAGGAGTTTCCAAGTTATGGCATGATAGGTATGGTCATTTGAACTATGGAGATTTGGAATTACTATCAAGGAAAATGATGGTGAGAGGATTGCCAAAAATTGATCGTATGAATGAAGTTTGTGAAGCTTGTCAATTTGGAAAGCAACATAGAACCCCATTTCCCTCTCAATCATCATGGCAGGCAAAAAGACCATTGCAACTTATTCACTCAGATTTATGTGGGCCGATGACCGTTTCATCTTTAGGAGGTAATCGTTATTTTATCTCTTTTATTGATGATTTCTCACGAAAAGTTTGGGTGTATTGTGTTAAAGAAAAATCTGAAGCTTTTCAAAGATTTATGGATTTCAAGGCTGAAGTTGAGAATTTTACGGGGTTAAAAATCAACACTTTGCGGACAGATCGTGGGGGTGAATATTTCTCAAATGAATTTGAGAAATATTGTCGAGACAATGGCATTCGACATGAAATGACGGTCCGTTATACGCCTCAACAAAATGGTGTATGTGAAAGGAAGAATAGAACAATAATGGAGATGGCAAGATGTTTATCAAAAAGGAAAAGGTTACCAAGAAGTTTTTGGGCTGAAGCTGTTTCTTGTGCAGTTTATCTTATTAACAGGTCACCGACAAAGAGTTTGGGAAATTGCACACCACATGAAGCATGGTATGGTACAAAACCAAGTGTTCATCATCTAAAAGTATTTGGAAGTGTTGCTTATTCTCATGTCCCAGATTCAATGAGAAGTAAGTTGGATGACAAGTCAGAAAAGTACATCTTTATTGGCTATAGTGAAAGAAGCAAAGCATACAAGTTGTATAATCCAACGACAAAGAAAATTGTGATAAGTCGAGATGTTCGATTTGATGAAAGTTCTTTCTTTGAAGAGATTGAAGTTGAAAAGGAAAATTTACCAATTTTTCCTTTTCAAGTTGAAGAAGAAGAGATTGGAAATGCTGAAACTAATGTTCAAGAAGAGAGTCCTCCCGGTTCTCAAAATTCTTCTGCAAGTTCTTCTCCAAGAAGCCCGATAAGAAAGACAAGAACTCTTCAAGAGTTATATGATGTAACAGAAGAGATTGTGCAAAATGATTCTGTATTTTTTGCTTTCTTTGCAGGGGAAGATCCAATTTACTTTGATGATGCTTGTCAAGAAGAAAAATGGAGGAGAGCCATGCAAGAAGAAATTAGCTTCATTGAAAAAAATGACACTTGGGAGCTTACCGATTTGCCACCACACAAAAATTCTATTGGAGTAAAGTGGGTGTACAAGACAAAGATGAATCCGGATGGGTCTATCAACAAGCACAAGGCAAGGTTGGTTGCAAAAGGTTTCAAGCAAAAAGAAGGTGAAGATTTTAGTGAAGTATATTCTCACCTTTCAAGACTCGAAACTCATTTCTCTTGCTGCTCAAAATGGTTGGAAAATGTTTCAAATGGATGTAAAATCCGCATTTTTGAATGGTGTTCTCAAAGAAGAAGTTTATGTTGATCAACCACTTGGGTTTGTCAAAAAAGGTGAAGAGAATAAAGTGTACAAGTTGAAGAAAGCGTTGTACGGATTGAGACAATCACCACGAGCTTGGTATAGTCGTATCAATTCGTATTTTGAGAATTATGGATTTGAAAAATGTCCATATGAGCATACTCTTTACACTAAAGGAGATTCACATGGAAATTTCATCGTTGTTAGTCTTTATGTTGATGATCTTGTTTTAACAGGAAATGATTTGGGGATGTTAGATGAGTTCAAACACTCATTGATGGCAGAATTTGAAATGACAGATTTGGGAGAACTTCACCATTTTCTTGGAATTGAGGTTCATCAATCCAATAAGGGAACTTTTATCTCACAAGAGGGTTATGCAAGAGAAATTTTAAAGAAATTCAAGATGGAGAATGCGAATCCGGTCACCACTCCATGCATCACAGGTTTGAAGTTATCTAAAGAAGGTGAAGGCAAGATGGTGAATTCAACTTTATACAGGAGTCTTGTTGGAAATTTGATGTATCTAACTTCTACAAGGCCTGATATCATGTACGGTGTAAGCTTGGTGAGTAGGTTTATGGAGAAACCTTATTCAAATCATTGGGAAGCAGCAAAAAGGATTCTCAGATACATTAAAGGTACATTTGATCATGGAATTTTTTATGAGGCTAATGTACCGGTTAACCTCATTGGTTACACTGATAGTAATTTAGCCGGAAGTATGGATGATAGCAGAAGCACGTCTGGTTATGTGTTTCATCTTGGTACTGGTGCGATATCATGGAGTTCTAAGAAACAACAAATTGTGGCACTTTCTACTACAGAGGCCGAATATATTGCTGCAGCATATGCTGGTTGTCAATTAGTTTGGTTGCGCGGAATTTTGGAAGGTCTTATGCAAAAGCAAGATAAGTCAACCACTTTGTATTGTGATAATAGCTCGACTATTTCAGTCACAAAAGATCCAATTCTTCATGGACGAACAAAGCATATCCGCATCAGATATCATTTCTTGAGGGACCTTGTCAACGAAGGAGATGTTCAAGTTGAGTATTGCAAGACAGAAGATCAAATGGCGGATATTTTTACGAAGCCGCTTGGTGGGAATTTTTTCAAGAAGAATGTTGAAAGATTGGGAGTAAAAAGCAAGTTTAATTTAAGGGAGGCATTGTTAGCAATAAAATAAATTAAACTTGAATAATTATTATGTTTAAGTTTATGATTAATTCATGTAACCACCAAAAGATGAAAAGTTTGATGATTAATGTCTAGTAACCACCATGAGTTATGAAAGGTGAAAAGTTTAGTGATTAATGGAGTAGTTATGTAGCTAGTTATGAATCTCATAACTTAGTCTTTATATTGGTATTACTTTTGAGTTGTAAGTGGGTGAAGAAAAGAAAATATTCAAGAAATAAAAATTAAATTGTGTTCTTGTGGTGTTAAGTTTATTACCTATATTTTTTTTCATCTCTACATCCTCCCCCCCCCCCCCCCCCGCACCTCTTTTCCCACATTTCATCAGTTTTCACCTCTTGCTCTCTCCCTCTGGTTCCGCGGCGACGCCGTACGTCTCCCCCGCCATCTGCCGCCGACGACACGGGTACACACTCCTCGACCACATTTCTTCCTTCGGTCACCTCGTGCTCTCTCCCTCTGTTCCTGCTCCCGACGAACGCCATCGCCGTCTCCCCGCCTTCTGCCGCGAAAGGTACAAACTCCTCAATCTCTCATTCTACAGTCACACTCTCATTCTCTCATCTTCTCTGCAGTTCTCTCACACTCTTGTGTATCTCTGCCGCCGATTTTTCTCCGGCCGCTGACGACATCTCTGCACGCAGGTATACATACACTCTTTCGGACTCTCTTTCTCTCATTCTATGTCTATTTTATGATTTAATATGATAGATTTGTAAAAGTTATATGTTACATGTATGTAATCTTTCTACCTTGTATATCTATCACCAAATTTGGCTTTGATTTTATGTTTTCAAACTTTTTCCTTTTGTTCACATCTATCAGGTAATGAATTAAAATAAAAACATGGTGGCATAACATACTTACTTCAACATGCAGAGAAACGTTGCTGGTTTCTTCAACATGCATTTAGTTTGTTAATTTCCAATATCATTAAATTACTCCAGGATTTTTAATTGGAGTGTTAATGTGTTATTTTTTTTGGTAAATTGGACTTGAAGAAACCACTATATAAGCCACTTCAGAAGATGGTTTTCCAAAACTAGCAGCTTCCATGGTGCCCTGACGTTCACGTTGCTGGGAGTCTGTCTTATGTTATTAATGCCAACTGCATGTCTAAATGATACAACCCAGAACCCTTCATATGTTCATTGCTCTTTTCCATATATTTATTAATTTCAAACAAAGACATTTTTATTGACCTGACCTTGGGATTGAACAATTTGTTGAGAATTATATGCATCAAATGAACATCATTCTTGGCTTGTTTAACCTGCCTTGTTGATTTTCTCATGTATTGTTTCTTTTGGCTTTTGCTAACTTGTTACTATGATTTAATATAAACTTGTAGTTTTCTCAAAACTAATTAAAACCAAAATTTGATCTATTGCATTTATAAAGAGTTGTTGATTCTTAAAATGTCCATTGGTTTTCAACAGATCTATAAAAGTACAAGACATCATACACTTCTTCTTATAACCTAAGGTATGTATAAAGAAACTTGATATACAAATGAGCTTTCTTTAATTTGCTTTATGTCTGGTGCAATTACTTTGATGTAGGATTTCTTTCATTCGTTTAGTTTTAGTAAATATGAAAAGGAAGAGCAATACCTCCAAATATTCTGACTTTCTAATAGTTATCTTGATGAAGCTTTCAATGGTAGATTGTTCAATACTTATAGTTTAGATAGCAACAAAAATGTAGGTATAAACGACACTGTTGCTATTTCTACTTCTTCTAATGCTCATTGTGTAAGTGCATTGAACACACTAGGCATGCAAGATGATCATATGCTTTTAAGAGGTTCATTCCGTTACTAATAAATATATATTACAGGGTGTTTCTGTTATTGCTCTTTCAGTTGACCAACAAACAATTGTTGTGTTCATAGTTTCATACGCTCCTATGATGTCACATTTCATGGTGATAATCAGATGAAAATAAATATCGTCAAAGCTTACAACTCGGTTCAACTACTTCCTTCACATCATTTTGCTGTTGTTCCAAAGTATCAAACTTCTGATTCTGCTTCTAGCATCAAAACTGACGTAACACTCATAAACGGATAGACATAAAGCCAAAGCCTACAAAAAGGTCATTACTTCTTTTAAAAAAAAAAGGTTCACATAATGAGACAGATGTTTTGGCTACAAAACGTGAAGAAAGCAATCTTATCATGAAGAAAGATGTTGTTCCACTTGATGAAGGGGCTCATGACACTCCAACCAAAAAGACCAAGAAATCTTCAGCTTAAACAACTTTACGCATATCATTTTTTGGACCTTTTTGTCATGAAGATTAAATTTTGATTTTTGAAGCCCAAAACATTCATCTTTTGAAGCCAAAACCTATCCGCTTACCTTTTGCGTTAATCATCCTTTTGTTCTTCATGATTGTAAAGTATAACTTCCGTGTAAACAAACCATGTTTACGTACGGCTTAAAAAGGAATGATGGGCTTAATACGAACATGACACATTAATTTAATTTATTGAATATTGTTGTTTTTTTTAATGAAAGTTACAGCTTCTTATTTTCTACTTGTTATTTCAAAACTAAGTCTCATTTCAATACAATACGTACATTTTTATAGTGAAATTTAATCAAGTCTAAGGACCATGGGATGTGCACGGCCGCTACCGTACCTAGCTGGTGTATATATATATGTATGTATATATATATATATATATATATATATATATATATATATATATATATATATATATAGAGGTGGGTTCAATGGAGAACCTTCATGCATCGAAGAACCTTGAAGAACCTCCATGCACCACCACAAATGCATCACAATTCCCCCGTAATGCATCATCATTTCCACGTGATACATCAAATTCCCGTGTTATGCATCGATTTCTACATTATTTCCATGTGATGCATCGATTTCTATGTGATGCATTTCAGTTTTTCTAGCGATGCATTGTGGTTCTTCAATGTTCTTCGATGTATAAGGTTCTCCATTGAACCCACCCCTATATATATATATATATATATATATATATATATATATATATAGATTGAGGTTCTATGGGGCACCACGATGCATTGGGAACCAGTGGGAACCAAAAATGCATAACCTATTTACTAAGGATGCAATAAGGGTAATATGGGAATACTAATTATTTTAAAAAATTAATTGATCTTTTAATTAATAGATTAGTTAAAAAATAGGAAACTAATTAATATCATTAATCACTTTCCCTATTTTCTTCCACACTTTCCTCCCTCACCCACCTTTCTCTCTCTCTCAAAAGATGAATGTTGATGTTTTTTATTCAAACATGATGCACATTAGCGGTGCATCAAGATGATGATGAACATGTTGAAGACGGTGATTAACACGTTTAAATTCCAGATATGCATCACGATGAACACGATGATGCATAATCTGGGAAAGATGAATACGAAGATGCACAGTATGAACACGATGATGTATAACATGGTGCCCCATGTGAAAACACGATGATGCATAACCTGGGAAAGATGAATACGAAGATGAATACGAAGATGCACAGTCAATGAAGATGATGAAGCATCATGTTGGATTTTTGTTCAATTGAAATTTTATAATTTTAGAAGTGTATTTTATAAATCTATTAGCATTTAATACTTGATTATTGAATTAAATATTCAATCAATATAAATTTAATTTTGAGTTGACTTGATATATTATTTTTTGGGTTAAGTGTTGATTTGACCATCCAACTTTTAGATTTTTTTCGATTTAGCCATTAAACTATTTTTTGTCTCGATTTAACAACTAAACTATGTTTTGTATACATATTTAGCCACTAAACTTTCTTTTTACTGATTTAGCCACTGAAAATTGTCCCAATTTGGCCACTAAACTATCATATTTTTTATCGATTTAGCCATTAGATTTATTCATTTTTCTCAAAATAGAACATTAAACAAAGTTTAGTGGTTAAATCAGGACAAAAATAGTTTAGTGGCTAAATGGGACAAATTTGAAAGTTGGATGGTCAAAATGGTACTTAACCCAAAATACCCTTATGCACATCTAATATGTGAACCGTGCATCATGATGCATACACGAATTTCATCTTTATTACCCTTTTGCCATTGTAATCTTAGCCATTCATTTTCTAGATCTAACGGTGTATATAGGTTCCTAAGTTGCACGATGCACACAGGTGCCCCGTTGAACCTAACCCTATACATACATACATACATATATATATATATATATATATATATATATATATATATATATATATATATATATATATATATATATATATAAATCAATTGGAATCCATCATTTATTTCAATATATTATACTTTCCAACGGTTAGGCACTTGGCGGCCTTTGATACAAGAATGAATTACTTGTATTTAATATCATTATTTCATTTACTGAGTTCATAATAGTTATTACCAACTATTTCTTATGGATTTTAAAAGAAGCAACGCGGAGAACAACTCATCCGTCGCCTACTTCCCACAGAGGGTCATGATTGTAACGCATTACAACGACAATTGCTACATGGTAGCATTTATTATGAACTCAACCCAAGTTATAAACTCAGGCTATTATGGCCCTAGAGTCCCTCGGAAAATAATTTCAAATTAGTTTGAGATATATATTATAGTTTACTTGTTTTCCCAAAATATTCATAGATAGATTTGGTCATCATCGTATAATTCAATCAAAGAATTATAGAGATCTATTGCTAATCGAAACACACCATTATTCTTGGTGCTCATGACCTTTAATATGCAAGGTATTCAAGATTCTCACTTGAGAATCAATATCACGAGGCATAAGTAATACCTCTATTAGGCACTTTTCAACATATGCCTCTTCTCATAATTGGAATCAATCCCCATATTGGGAGTTAGTTCAGTATGCCCAGCCCCTTGGATTTCCCTTCTCCTAATTTAGCCACAAAGGTATTATTTCCATGAATATCAATTACTAATATTTGGTTGGAGGCTTAAGGCTCTTCTACCCATGGCTTTAAGACTTGTACACATTCCTATAAATTTTCAAGTAACAAGGTTTAAGTACGTGGTACAAGTAAGCAAATCATGTGACTAATAATCTTATAATAATTATAATTAAAATATTTAAATTGCAATTCATTTGGAAATTTAATAGATTGTATTAGTACATTTATTATGAGGGTATTATAACGATGTATGAGTTCAACTAACTCAAATACACATGTAAGTCTCGCTTATCTATTTATGGTTTTGTAAAATAACCTTAATGCATATATATATATATATATATATATATATATATATATATATATATATATATATATATATATATATATATATATATATATATATAGGGGTGGGTTCAATGGAAAACCTATATGCATCGGAAAACCCAGGAACCACTTTATAGCCATTGGATCAGGGATGCATCACGCGAGAATTTGGTGCATCACGCGGGGAATTTGATGCATCACGCGAGAATTGTGATGCATTTGTGGTGGTGCATAGAGGTTTTCCAAAGTTTTCCGATGCATGTTGGTTTTCCATTGAACCCGCCTATATATATATATATATATATATATATATATATATATATATATATATATATATATATATATATATATATATGTGTGTGTGTGTGTGTGTGTGTGTGTGTGTGTGTGTGTGTGTGTATGTATGTATGTATTCTCTTAAATGATTATCACTCAATTTTATCGGTTAAGTGTATGATAAGTAGTTTAAATATTATCTTAAATTTGAGGATGTTACAATAATGTATATAGACTCTGTCTCGAACTTTATAATCAAAGATCAGTAGTAGCTGCATATGTAAGTTTAAGGAAAACAATATATATACATGTATAGATTGATTGTATGAATTAATCAATTGAATGCGTAATGAAATAATGGCGATTACAAGCATGTAATAAGTTATAACATCAAATGAATAAGTAACGTATGATTAGGGATTTGAACATAGGCCCAAAGCCTTGGTTCTTGGCCCTAAACATGGCCCTTCTATGCCTAAAAGCTTATGTCTTAAGCCATGTGCCTAATTTTCAGTATAAGCCATATGCATCACTTATGTAAGTGATAAGATAAGTTGTCTCATTATGCATAACATGTCATTACATGCATTCATATAAGTTCAATATGCAAGTAAAGTCAAAGAAAGACCAAATATGGTTACACATGTTCATGAAAAAGCATGAAAGCATATAAAGCCATTAAAATCATGTCAAGACTAAGCCATAAGATTCAACAAAGCTAAAATGACATGATAAGTTCAGACAACAAATAATCCTATACATAAACTACAAAAAGTCAAAGAATACAACAGAATTACACAAATGTATTGTTTAAAACCATAAAAGCTTATGTTAATGTGATTGCCAAATAATGAACATGTTCCTGAACAGTTATAAAGTCAAAGCTATTGAAAAGTAAGCATTAGATTTTCTTATATTTGATTTGAATTTAAAAGTAAATTATATTAGATATGAATAGATTTAATTTATATTTATTTATTATTTTTAAAAACTATAAATACCACGTCTCGATTTATGGTGATTGAAACACCCATACAATAATAATACAATTTGAAGTAGTATTTAACAATAATTGATACATGATACTTGCGGAATTATAGTAGGATTTAAAACTTTTATGATTAATGGCACCAAACATGATGCCTACAAACTCCCAAGTATAGATTTCTACAATGGGCCCACTGAAGATCCTGTGAAACGATTATTCAAGTCCGGGAAGTCATCTACCGAATTACCTAAACAGCATCAAGGTGTACCGGCACTAGTGGTCTCGATACCATTAGCTTCAGGATAACCAATCAGTAAGGAAGTCTAGAGGCTTCCTATAAGATAACTCAAGTCCTATAAAATATTAACAACTAAAGGGTAAACATTACATTGAATGAGTTGCTAGATTAACAAAATATAATGAATAGTGCACGTGAATACCACAAATGATACACCTAACTATCATATGAATGGATGCTCAATTTAGACTTAAAGCTAGTCCAAAGTATCGCTCAATTTAGACATAGAGCTAGTCCAACGTATTTCTCAATTTAGACTTAGAGCTAGTCCAACGATTTGCTCAATTTGGACTTAGAGCTAGTCCAACAATTTGCTCAATTTCGACTTAGAGCTAGTCCAACAATTTGCTCAATTTAGACTTAGAGCTAGTCCAACATTTCATGGATGTCCAAGTGAGGTTAAATGAAAAGATGATCACAGTGATAGGAATAAATACATCTCAAACATGACATATATTCCAAATCTCATCTCAATGTGAATGAAGCATGTAAGTATAATCACGAAACAATAATCAAGTCTCAAGTGTAGCATGCAATGACATAACCACCAATATGCAATGCACATTATGAACTATTAATACTCGAACTCACAGTGATCACCAATTCAAGTTAAGCCCCGAACCAAAACCTGGATTCTTCAAGTCACACAAGTACTTTGGAACTTCAAAAGTATCCCCAATTATGTATACATATGACCTATAATATCATATTAAAAGTTGCATGAACATCCCAAACTATAATATCCTCGGATTTAAATGTTGTAATTGAGGTTAATTGGTTTAAATTTCGAAGTTAATGTAACCAAAGTTGAATTATGAATGATACTTATGTATTTAGGAATTTAAAAAGTTGGTTGCTATGTTAAGTAATTAAGAAATGTTAGAATTTCAAATTTTAAATTAAGTATGATAAATTATAAGTGTTGTTTTTGAACGGCTGGTGTGGTGGTTATCGCCTAGGCCCAAGTGCCGACAGATCCCGGTTCGATCCCCACCACAATCTCCAAGTTAGATTAAAATCTCCATAGTTAGATTAGTTCACCTGAAGGGAAAAACCCCAAAATCCGCCTCTAGTGAGGATCGAACCCGGGTAACAACCCTTCCCAAGCCCCTTATGAAAACTTGGTGGCCACCAGGGAAAGCCCTGATGGTTGATAAATTATAAGTGTTAGTGATGATAAAATAAAGATTGAAACTTTATTTAATAAAATCAGATAAGTGGAGAAGCCACTTATGACAATTGCTGAAAATGAAGAATGAAAGGCTCCTTGTCTTTCATGTTTATGGTGGGGAAAATGATGTAGAAACACCACATATATGTTAATATAACATTTCTATGAATTGCATGGGGCTAGAATTAAGTTTGGCAAATTTTTGTATTAGACCCGTAAGTTGCGACCTGCCCATCTGCAAATCGACTCGACGAGTCGTCAAGAACACCTAGAACAAATCCACAAAATTTCTTAGTGTTGGATCCGAACTCGGTTGGGACCCGGATTCGGATGGGACCCAAAAATTAGGATGGGTAAATCTCGGGTCAAACATTTGGGTTATTTCTCGGATATGAACGAAACCTGGCCGAGATCCGAATTTCAGACCTCGGCTAGGTGAGTCGACACCAGATCATGCGAATTTCGGATTTGAGTTAAGGGACCCAAATTTCTGGTATAATAAACATACTTTTGGGATATCTTTTGTGTCATATAAAGGTATATAATGAGGGGTTCTTTGGACATAATAACTAACGAAATAATGGATTTTCAACGTGATTTCGGATGATGATTCTGAAGGTTTGACACTTTAAATTGTTGATATGTGCATATTTATACATATATTTTGTATCATTTCCCTTGGATATTGGGTGGTTTTCAGACCGAAATGCACGAAAACGATACTGATTTTATTAATATTTATGTTTCGCAGGTCAGAAGCCGTTAAATCCACATTGGAACGAAAATCGAGGCCAAAAGAACGAGGAATTGAAGTCCACTTAGCTTCCATGATCAAATCCGGAGATTGGCTGAAAATTGCCCTACGCGGCCGTGTAGCTTTCTTTCACGCGGCCGCGTAATCAGATTTTTACAAGACCATGTAGCCAGGTGGTGTAAGACTAGTAAACACAGCTACGCGGCCGCGTGACTTAACCCTACGCGGCCGCGTAAGAAGCCCAGCCCACGAAATTCGTTTTTTGAACCCTAGTTTGCAGCAGCCGAATGATATCGAATTTGGGAGTTTCAAAGACGATTTTCGGAGCTTTTACTTGCGTTTTTCTTCGATTTTCACAATAGTTAATCATAGATTAGTGGAGGTTCTCGATTTTCTTGGATTCACAAGTTTTCGGCACGATATGATCCACGGTTTTAGAGACGAGTTTCAAAGTTTTTCGTAGCTTTTCAAGTAATTAATCATAGTTTAGTGAAAGGTTTCGGATTTTCTGGATTTACAAGCATTCGGTTCAAGTTTTGGAATTTACTTTCGCACGGATTGTTACGGATTTGGTTTAAACCTCCTGATTTCGTAATGGTTATTATTTCTTTGAGTTTAATTTCGGTTTTTGATATAACGAGTGGGTAGTTTTCTTGTTCACCCGCTTGGGATGATGGGTTCTATGTATTAATTGGTATATTATTGAATTCATTGATCGGTTTTGGTTTATATTTGTTGGATTCTTGATTATTTCATATTTTCTTGTTAAAAATTAGATTTTTATTAATCTTTTAGCATTGTTTTGCGATAATAAAGTGTTAATTAAATCTGCGTTTTAAAAAGAAAGATGCTTTAAATGAAAAATTAATGGTCAATTATCTCTTCTAGGCATTGTGTTGCGATAATGATTTGATAGTTGATTGTTAATGTAGAACTTTATGCATTTGTTGGTTCTTATGCATTGTGTTGCGATAATAAGGTTGACAAAGCATAAAGTTTGAATTTTAAAGTGACAAAGTTAATTTGTTGGATTTTGGTGTTAATCGATTATCTTTAGGCATTGTGTTGCGATTATAAGATTTATTGGTTAATATTGGAGTTTTGACGAATTGCTTTGTTTTCATCACGTGGTTATCAAGATTAAATATTTTAACTTGAAGTAATTAATTAATCAATAAATTAAACCAAAATCCGGGCTTAATTGAATTTATAATTGGTTATCAACCGATTTGTTTTTAGTCGGTCAATTCAATCCATCGCCAATTAATCATAGTTTTCTAAATTCCAAGTGGGTGACGCTTTCATAATATAAGAGTTTCGTAAAATTTATCATCGTTCTTTACTTGCTTAAGTTAGTTCGATTTGATTTTGCTTTAGTTAGTTTGGTTCATATAATTTAGTTGTCGTTACTTGCTTGCTTTAGTTGTTTAGTTTAATTCGTGTTTGCTAGAACTAGTTTTTATTTAATTTGAAAAAACAAAAAAATTAGTTTAACTTTTTAATCTTGTGTTACTTTAGTTATTCTGTTAATTAATTTTAAATATTGTCTCTAGTTGATAACTTCCTCAAAACGTCTAAAATAGCTAAATATTGGTTTAGGTTGTAGTATTTGAGTCTCTGATCTTTATTCCGTTCCCTGAGTTCGATAAATCCTGGGTGATTCTTAAAGCTATATTGCACATGATTGGTACACTGCCAGTTGTGTAATTTGTACTTTGGGTTCATTTAGACATTAAAACCTGAGGGGTGTTTTGCACGCGTCAATTGTGAAATTTAATAAGAGATTGGATGATTCACATTGATGGTATTTTTCCATGGAAAAGGTAGCCGGTCCATGTAGTGTTGTTTAACCCACAGTGGGGTACTTTGTAAATTCTGGTTGAAATCTCGAAGAGAAATAATAACAACTGAAGTTACATAACGCCCCCAGTGTGAGTACTTACGATTGTAGATGTCTACTTTTATTTATTGTTAGTTGTTGTTCATTGAGGCAGGTTGATTCATTTCGTTTGGTATTCTACTGGCGTTTGTGTTGATTCACATTGTTGCTTATTGCATGTTCGTATTCTTTGTTGTGCATCATCTGACGGGCTTGCGAGCCATAATTGGTAAATCGATGCTACTGTGGCTATATGACCTGGAGCTGATCCCTCCGAGGTCCCGATGGGCAGGTGTAGCATCCCCGATGGTAATTATCGCCTCAATTGAATGTGTGATTCCGTGCAACGGCACGATGGAGCCGCGACTCGTTTCCGTACTTCGTGTACGAAGAGAGTATATGGCGTTTGTTGCCGGTGTTACTCTTGTGTGCTGCATAAATATTTGTGGAATGTATAATCTGTGTACTCACTAAACTTTGCTTATCACGTAGTTGCTCACATTTTTACAGGAAAAGGAAAATCTGCTGTTAGACCTTCTAGCTAGGTCGTTATTGAAGTATTTTGAGGACCACTACTACTCAATCGGTAACTGAAATCATTTGATCAATGATGTACTATTATTTGGGATGTTTGTAATAAAATATTGAGTATGTAGACTTAGACTCGAACCTTGTAGCATTGTTGGTGTTTGACACTTGTAGATTGAGTTATCTTAACATATCTTAAATTAAGATAAATTAGATTCTTTTATCTTTCAAATCCAACTTGAATCATCTCAAACGGATCTATAACTGATTCTATATAACTTTATAAAGTTTGATATCACCATTTCTCGTAAACTGCAGGTCAGCAGTAATATATAAATCACTCGAAGCTCCGTTTTGGACGGGCCATATGTTGTTGGAAAGCTAAGAGAATGTAATTTATTTTACAATAGTCATATGAAGCTAATTTGGACGTTAAACAAGTCATAAATGTCAAACCTATCAATAATCACGAAAATTATGTGTGTTTTGCCCATTTTCTCAATTTGACACATATTAAGCATTTCAATTCAATTCATATCAACAACAATTGATACCAAAGAGTTTACAATTCATAAATGGGTCGTCCGCACACGAATTTTAAGCCAAAATACACTTGAGGCATTTCATCAAACACATGGTGTGCGGTTTAGACATAAAATACAAAATTAAGCATTTGCTTGAGTTTAACCCCAACCAATACATGTATTCATTAATATAACATCTTTAGACGATATTATACCCTTCCAACACATGTAAAACATAAAAGATCATCCATTGATTCATGTGAACACTTTTGAGTTCATAAATGAGTTAAAACCCAAATCATCTCTTCAAATCTCCAAATGAGCTTTTATTTAATTTCATTCAATTCTATATCGACATTGAACATATTTGGTTCAAGATTGCGCATCTTACTAAAACATCAATCATAATTCCATAACCCATTTGAGCTCATTTGAGCCCTAGATTGGGTTGTAACTAAAAACAATACAATCAAACCCAATAAACTATGTATTTTGGCTCTAAATAACACAATATATCAATCTTCATATGAGATTTGAGCCAATTCTCAAGCAACAACATAAACCCATTTGGGTCCCCATTCTTCAAAAAGGAAGAAATGAACTACTAGGAAGAATAATGAGATGAGAAGGAGATTATACATTCACTTACACTCCAATATTTGCAAGATTTTGAGTTCCAATCTCCATCCTCTTAATTACCAATCCAATGCCCTAGCTAGCTCCTCTTCTTCTGTTTCTCAAAATGTGCAATTATGAAGGTGTGTGTGTTAGACAATTAAAGAAGGGGAAAAGGGAGAGGATTTGGCCCTTAGCCATCTTCACCCCTCAATCCTTCCCATTCTTCCACATACAACCACTCCCAACTCTTCATCTTTTATTTTTATTTTAATTAAAAGTCAAAGCATATTACTTATTATTGTTAATTCATTAAGGAGCCAACATTATATTATTCTTTTATCTTCCGAGTCCCAATAATAGAGCCTTGAATAATAATACTGGCAATTAAATTATAATACTACTCTTATATGCACAATCGAACTTGTTTAACAAAATTAATTACCTTTTTTACTTAATATTAATATTATTTCCAATTTTCATTATTCCAACAATTATATTAACGTAACATCATTATGAATATAATTACCTCTTAATTATTTGGGGTGTTACAGTGATGACACGTTTCACAATAAATGAGTACAATTGTTATTTTATTGGTATTTATATATTTATCAAAACCATTAATATGTTAAAACCATATAAGGGGCGTACAAATTGCGTGGCATTTTCATGTACCATTTTGTAATTTCTCAGCGAGTACAGAATCTCAATTACTTTACCCTTATATATATATGGGATTATTTATGTGAAAACCCCAATTTCTCATCGCCGCTTCGATCAAGACTGTGCCCTAAAAGAGATAACGAGTTACGCTATATTCGTAAGATCAATATCAAGAAATCCAATTTTGGATCTTTGATTGTGTTAAAGATCAACAAAAATGACAAATCAAAAGAGCCGCAAACCCGTGAAACGACATCCATATGAAGGAACTAGGTATATATGTTAGGTGATTTAGAATTTTAGATACAATTATCATACAATAGATTCTACTCTTTTATGCTTATTTTTAGTCAATCATGTTCGAAAACGAATAGTGTTTGCATAAATTGGTATCTTTTGTTTATTAATCGTATATACATCTAATAATCTTGATGTGAATTAGATCTGACTTTTCTTTATAAAACTTCTGATTTCGGTATTTTTTTTTAAATGCTTATCAGATTTTGCGTTTCAAAGAATATTTATGATTTTAATGATCAAAAAATGTATTCTTAGTTGATTAAATTATTTTTTTTCTTTAAACTTTGAAAAGAATTATGGGTTTTACGAAACAAATGATATAAAAAAGTCATCAAATACCTTAAAAAAATCATTTTTACGGCTTGGCTTACGGCTTGCGGACGTGTCAAAGCGGGCGCAAGTTAGCATAGCCAACTCCACTTGAGTCGATATTCTATGATTGATTGACAAACGTAGTCGCAATCTTATATATACACAAAACGCTTTTCAAATCGAAGTATTTCGCAACTCAACTCAAATCGAAGTATCAATCAACATTTGCTTACAAAAATCGTCGATTTTTTTCGTTGAAGCGCGAACGATTTCCCTGACTATATCATCACTAGTTAAAGGTAATTTGTAAATTTATTGGCAGTTTTTTTTTTAATTTTTATAGATTAGAGTTTCTGTTGATTTCTTCAGTTGTATGAATTAAAATTGATTGTTTCCGGACAAAAATTTGGTGTTTGCATGATCAAATTACCAAGAAATCGTGAAATATTGTGATTAAGAATGTGCATTTGTTTTCTAATGTTTTGTTTATGTTCTTCCTTCTCAGTTCTACTCATGAGAGGATCGATTCTGGAAAGGAGGAACAAGAACCATGCACGCTGGCGGTGAGTGATGAGCAAATTTGATCGAAGCTTGTTTTTAATGGCTTCCATGAAAGGAATATTTTTTTCGTTTGTTCACATGAGATATGACATAATGACCTACTGTTTTGGGTTTTAGCAGTCAACGAAGTTTTTATTAAAGCAATCTATCAGTCTGAAACAACATTCTACCAACTTTTTTTTCTAATCAAAGTATTGAAGTCTAAAAAATACTTTTAAGATAGTAATTGATGCTCACTGGATGTGATGTGGGGTGGCACAGCGTCCATATTAGCTTTCCCCTCTTAAGTGTATTCTTTGTATGGAGATAGAAGTATCAATACATTAGACATACATGGTTAATTAAAGTTAACTCCTACGATGTTTACATCATTTATTATCTCGAATGCTTTGCGATGCAGGATATCGATTTGGTTTCCGCTGTCACACAGTTTCATTCATTAAGTTCTAATCATTTTAACAAAATGATTAGAACTGCTCAAAATGGTTGTATTCATTGGACTAAAGGCAATGGGTCGTCTTTTGAGGTTGGTGGCTTTTATATCAGTCATTTATTCTAGGGGTGAGCGACGGGTACCATTTACCGAACCCGAACCGGTACCGGTACCGACCGATACCGAATTAATAAATTAATATATTCGGTTCGGTATTCGGTTTTTAAATTAGCTAAAATTCGGTACTTTCGGTTCGGTATTCGGTTCTTAAATTAGCTAAAATTCGGTATTCGGAACCGAACCGGCACCATATAAAATTATACGGTTCGGTATTCGGTTCTTCCAAAACTAATAATTCGGTTTCGGTATTTTCGGGATCGGTACCGGTTCGGGTCGGTACGGTACCGAGCTCACCCCTAATTTATTCATTAATCTTTTCACATCAATGGCTCAATCATTGTTTGCTGACTTTTCAGATAAATGTGGAAAGTCTAGCAAGAAATCTTCCTACGCACCTAATGGCAAAGCTTGCATCGAATAAAAGAGACGAGAAACATTATACACACTTGTTACGTGGGTTTCGATTGTTGCATACTTTGTGTGATCTTGCACACCGAAATCCACAGCTTGAGATGGTTAGTGAATTTCTTGTTTAGTTTATTCAGTATCTTTATTCAGTATGGTAAGCGATGGCACCACTAAACACGAAGGGCTGTATCTTATGAGGCTCCAAGGGAAGTGTGCTTTGACCTTTTCCTTTTCCCAAGAAAAGGAAAAGAGAAATGAAAAGGGAGAGTAAGTAGAAAAAGAGTCATGCAAGGGGCCTAAAAAGATGTATAAAAGCAACAAATTGTCTCCATGTTAAGGCATGAATCTTGGTCATTGCTCATGCTTGGGCACTTGGTCAATTTCAAGCAATCAGAGAGATTTTATATTATGATGGAAGGTGAAAATTAGAAGTGGAAATTTGACAACTTATTAATGGGCCAATTTGGTTTTGTTTTATCTTCAAATGGGTAAACCAAACGTTTATTTATAAAGTTAATAGGTCAAACGGGTCGAAAGCTTCCCAAAGTTATTTTAATCACACAACTTCCTGATTGCTTTATTCAAAAAGTTAGATTATCATCATATTAGAATAGCTTTGTAATCATATTTAACACATTAATATTTATAAAAACTAAAAAAAGCTTGGCAAATAGTGTTATAGGTCAACCCAACCTGACCGTTTCAATCCTTAAAGGAAGTAATTGTTTTGGCATGTTACCCAATCCACCCATTTTTCCACATATCTATTGGAAATGTTTATGCATTTTAGATGGTTTCATCTTGTGATACTTCCAAAATATTAAGATAAAAGAATAATCACAAGCTAGACTTGTCCTTCCAAAGAAACTTATTTTTGCCTGTGTCGGCAGAGTGTTCTATGACATGCACTGCTAACCTGTAACTACTGTGGAGTTTTTCTTGTCCTAAACATTGCTATATTTTGTTAATCTTTCTTTCTTATTCTGTTAAGAACGTATACACAGACAGACCAATAAAAATTTGAAATTAGATGCTTTAGGAAATGAGATTGCATGCCCGTTCTTCATCTTGATGGTATTTTCATCAACACTGTTGAAATTGATCATGTTGAAAAGGCTTCATATACCCCATTTCATTTAATACACAATTTCAGTTCAATGACATACAGTCATACACAAGAATCAAGATATTTTAGGAACTTTAAGGGGCATTTGAGATAGTATTTTGTTAAAAACACCAGATTAACCAAATATTTAACTTTTTTGAAGGCCTAGCAGATGTTGAGCAGGCTGAGTATGGTAAAAAGTAATTTGGAATACAAATCTTTATTTAAATATTATCCATCACAGGCATTTTTATGCTGCATGTATAAACATCTTTTCATGAACTCACAGATGCTCTTTTTTCTTAGGGTCTTAAGCTTGCACCTGAATGCTTTAATTATGGAAACATTTGGTAAATCTGTTTTGTGTTAGATGATGTGTCTTTGATATGGTTCCACTTGTTCTGCTTTCTAGATGTCTCACATGATCTTTATTTCCCTCGTTCTTGTACATGTATGTTGTATTAATGGGAAAGTGGGAAGTTCCACAAATTGTCCATCACAAGTACAAATCTTACTTTTATTTTATCCAATTCAGTACTGACCTTTTTTTTTCGTGTTACAGGTCTACATCAGTGATGTGAAAATATCAACACAGATATTTGATTTGATATTTATGACGAATATGTTTCTTAGTACTTTTACACAGGTTAACTCTGTCCTTTGCACGTTTTATTTTAGCACATTATTTCCTCTGTTATATAGCACTTGAAACATGACTTTGTTGATGTAGAGAGTTTATGATTCAAGCCATATGGTCCTTTTGCACTCAGCATTGTGGGCTAGCAGTTTGCATCTCTTAAAAGCCCTCATATCTTCAAACTCGCATGAAATTGCTCATGCTCTGCTTGCACACCCTAAGGTGACATCTGTTAAACTTTTATATGAGTCAATGATTCAAACTTTCTCCAAGTTATTTCAAATTATATTTCAGCATATTTTGAAACATATTTTGGAATCATTCATTGTCTTGTTGATGGGAATGTGACTGATGATTACATATTTGTCAGGTTGATGAATTTACCAGTGCAGCTTTTCCTGCTGCCTGTGTGGTTATTGACTTTCTTCAAGTCAAGTTGTCGGGTCAACCTACTGACATGTGCATGGTGTCAAATGTTACTGAACTGTACTTTCTCTGTCAGCATTGTGAGGCTTCTCTACAGTTTCTGCGTTCTCTATGCCAACAAAGGTTGTTTTGTGAACACCTGGTTCAGAATGAGGTTATACTCGATTTAAATCCTTTAGTATGTTGCTTACAATATATGTACCTACATAACACCTCACACGAAAATAAAGCAAGGTGTCGGATATCGTCACCATGGAGTAATGTTACTTTGATTGCATCTTAGAGGCATCAACGTGTTTCTATATTACAGATCATATAAAAGAATGCAGTCTTTTATCCAACATTAGTGGGTTAAGGGGGCTTTTTTCCATTTACAGATAACTAATTCATGTATAATAAAAAAAGAATTTTGCTTTAAAACCTTTGACAGTTTTGCACAAGTTTCTGCATGATGGATTTTTCTAGTAAGACTTGTACATGATGATGGTTCATGTTCTTCAGTAATATTCATGCATTCTTCTTAATTTAAAAATAATCTGTATTGTTCTTGTTTTTTTTAATGATTTCAAAGTATGTCACTCACACCATAATGATTATCCTCACATGTTTAGAAACTTCTTCAGTTATGGTTATGGATGTGCATTGGGCGGAAACCAGACCAGTCCAGCGGTAGACCAGACATAAAATGAATTGGAAAGTAATGGAACCAAAACCATATGATCAGTTTAGATTTTAGAACCAGTTTGTCCCAGATCGATCTGTGAAACAGATAGGCAGATGAATACTTGGGATTGTTTCAATATGAAAATACAAACCTAATAGTGTTGTTTTTAAGTATGAAAATGAAAAAAAAAAGCCCTGTACAGTTTTGATTTTGAACTGGACCGGGTTAAACTGAGTACTGGGTTTTTAAAATCTAGAACGGAGAACCAAACCAACATAGTTGATTCTGATCCGGTTTGGTTTTTCAGTTTTGTTGGTTTGGACCGAGTTATGCTATGTATGTGTTGTGGTCTAATATTCCCCTGTTGTTCTCCAGTTGCTTTGTAAAGAAGGTGGTATTTTTTGGTTGGTTCGAGACACCATTAAACTTCCGCGTTATGAAGACTCACTACTGAAGGCTGCACTTTCTAGGATTAAATCGGAAGCCATATCCATTGTACGTTCTGCTTGTCCACCATCATCTCTTGTAAACTTTTACATCGTGTGAAAGACTTCACATTGCGTTTTTGTAAAGAATGGTTTCATCAATAGCTACAAACTCGTCTTTCTCCAGATGGTGCATCTTTGTGAGGTTGAAAGCCTCTCAATCTTGGGTTTGATTGCCAGCACAACTGAGAGTTCGGATTTAGCGAAGTCTGCTGTATTCGAGGTTGGCTTTCAGACCTTATGAAACTTCAGGTTTATTTTAAGGCATCATTATAGCCAAATTAGTGGGCATTCTGCTTATATTCCTACAACGTGATTAGAAAAGGTTTTATGTCATCTGTGCCCACCTAATACAACCGTTTGTCATCGTCCAGGCCTCCAACCAGATGTTTTATCATGATGAAACAAAGGCTTCTAGTCAAATAAAAATGGAAAATGAAAAACCTTTGAATCTTTCATATCTAAGCATAGTGTTAATTATACTTCTTAGCTGTATTCTTTTTGTTTTGACACAGGAAATGAATTTAATTTGCAGTTATGCATATACGTGATACTTGGACCAAATTTTTTTTGTTAAATGTATTAATATTTTCAGCTTAAGACGCTTTATTGGATTCTGAGCAGTCAAAGGTACTGTTATTATGAACCATTAATGTCTGATTGTCTGTAGTTCTGATAATGAAGGATTTGATTAAGATACTTCTCCACTTGAAGTAAAAGCACATATACAACTCCAACAGGTAACCTTTTCACTTTTGGCTTTTTTTACTTGAGCATATGCAACAAGTGAACTGTTAAGGAAACACTTTGTACTTTTGTCTAAATATTCAGAGTTTTAAAGCCTACAATCAACATGCTACCTCATTCACCTGATTTAAGAGGTTCTGTCATAGCATTATTACATCTAATGATGCTGATAATTAATAATTTCTGCTTTATCAAATTATCTCTTCTTTTAGACGTTTTCTTTGACTTATCTTTATCATTTCTAGCGCTAAAATGCGAAATCAATCAATTTAATATGTTATTTATGGTGTTTAGGTTTGTAGTTGATTTCATTATGTTAGACAGAACCATCAAAAACCCTCACATAAAAGTGTTTGATGGTTCATACGAGGTTTACTTTTTTAGTTGGGTTTATATTCCTAACTGTTGATATGTTGTTGATTGTTTGAATTTTGCACAAAAAGTGTTTGATTTAATGTCCAAGTGAAATATGTAAATGTGAATGTAGTAAGTAGTTCACTTGAAGATATATTTGGTGAGCTGGACTTGAAGTTTTCTGGTTAAGTGAACAAAAAAACTAATCAGAACCTCAATTTAACATTGATGTTCATGTTTGGTTCATATGAGGTTAACTTTTCTAGGTGGGTTTATATTTCTAATTGTTGATATGTTGTTAATTGTTTGAACTTTGCTCAAAAAGTGTTTGATTTAATGTTAAAGTGAAATATGTAAATGTGACTGCAGTTGGGGGTGTGCAAAATAACCAAACCCGAATAACTCACCCGAACCGAACCTTATTCGGGTTAAATGGGTCGGGTATTCTGTTTTCGGGTTTGTTAATCGGGTTAAATGATAACCGAATAAGGTTTTCGGTTCGGGTATCGGGTGAGAAGCAAAAAATTCGGGTCACCCGAATAACCCATATATCAATAATTAAAAAAATAATAATAATAACCCGACCCATTTACTTATTCATGCAAGACGTAGATATCAGAGACATTCCAATAAAAAGTTGATTGAAATGTTATACATTGCCAATAGCATCTAAAATTCCAATACAAATCAAGCACTAAGCAAAAGGTTTTCTTGGAATTTATTTAATTAAATTGAGGTGGAGAGTAGTTTTATTAGTGGTGGTTGTCTTGGTACTTGTAGTTGAATATGAATATGTATGGTGGTGTCTGATCTCTGAAAGATGATTTGGTTTAGTTTTAGTGATGCTACCATTGATATTCTTGATTTTGAATTGCCAGAAGTTCCTTGATTCATGTTCAGAGACGGAAAGAAAATCCGCCGGTTAAAGTAGCAAATAAATTTATTTGGAACCCATTAATCTCTGGTTTGAGTGGCCTGTTATATAATCAACATTGAAGGGCTGGTAAAGAAGAAATTTTTCTTTTTGAGATTGAAAAGGAAGGGAATGGGTGAAAATTTACCCAATCTAAAGACATTGAGGTAAACATGAAGCAGTAGTTAGTTGCAAGGTCACACATGCCATACTCTTTTCCTAAATTTTCCTCATATTATATAATCTTTTAGGTTGTGCAGTGTTTTGGCTTTCCAGATATGTAATTTCATCTCAGTTTATTTCACTGTATTCATATATAAATATATAATGACTTTCCAACTATGTAATTTCATCTTAGTTTTTTTCACTGTATTCATATATAAATATAACATCTATATGTCTCTTTTGTATACCATCGAGTTCTATGATTTATTTAACCTTCATTATGATTTAGCCAAACCAATAACCTCATAAGCAACATGCGCTATGATATATAATGCAGAAACCAAGCAACATGATGGAATGACTTTTGGCAACTTTTGATGTCTCCTAATGGAAAAACCTCTAATATTGTTTTGACGACAATTAAACATCCAGTATGCATACATATACTTTATATGATGTATGTACATATCATCGTGCCACGTTTGTTAGAGGTTGGATATCGAATATGCGCTGTTATAACGCGTATGAACTATGCACTTTTAATTTTAATATCAGCCATGTATTAACTTTCGTTTCCATATCAATGTTAGTATGTTGTGTTACGTTATCCACTTTGACTAATGTTGTAAGCTATCCCACTCACTCTACAACAACCACAACGTTTTTCTTATCATTCAACTCGAATTAATAACCTTGCAAAAACAAAATTTGTACGGAACACAGCTACATATTCCATTCCTCTTGCAAAATACAAAACAACATATAACACATCTTTTACGATAACTATTTCATCTTCATCTTCATAATCTATGTTGCCATACCCGCCGCATCGCGCGGGCCGACTACCTCGTTATGTATTAAACTCGAAACTCATCCCCTAAATCCGAATATATTGAATAAAATACATAGACAACTCATAAATTGACAAGATAATTAGCAAAATGATTATATATTAATATATATATATATAATATATTGATCCTTTGAGAATATAATATGAATGAAAGAAAGATTTATGAATGATCAGTTATCAGAATCAGATGAAATAAAGATTTTAAAGACTAAAAGATGATGATATTGACATAGTATTGGCATGATAATTCTGGACAGGTTGAGTGAAATTCTGAACATAGATACAAAGATTTAAAGCGGGTCAAAGACTTGAATTGACAGAGAACAGATTGACAAAGATAAAATACTGAGATAACTCAGGTGGCAGATTTTACATCTGATAAAGACCCCAGATCTGTGAGTTATAGATATTCAGATTTAACATGCTTGAATTTCCGATTGAGACATATTGTTGATGTTAGATTGATTTGACATTCATATTATCAGCTGGATTGTGACCTGTGCACACCATGGTTCGGTGTTGCCCAGTGGATCATGACAGCTAATTGATCATCATTTCATATGATATTGCTTTTACAGTTCATTTCAGATATTGCTTTAAGATTACTGCTATCATGACTTTGATTACGTATGCTACATCATTGCATATACTTGACAGATTGATTCAGCTTGATTAGCCTTGTCGGTCTATTGTTCTGGACCTGGCTATTTCACCAGTTCTATTGAACTTGGTAATGACCTCCGATGTTCCGCCACGTTGATTTACTGGTAGCTAGCCTAGTATGTGGCTGATCCCCACGATTTAAGCGTGAGCGTGGTTTGAACATCATCCGACTCTATGACTTCTATGTCTCAATACATATCACGCTATACTTATGATGATTCGCTTGACCATGCATGTTGATTTGAAAATCTATTTACTCACTAAGCATTGCTTACGGTTGCTACTTGACACATTTTACAGGAAAAGACAAAGGAAAGTCACCTGCCAGACCTAGTACTTAGGTCTTACAAGATCAAGACAGAAGTTATCATAGACCTCTACTCAGCAAACCCATTTTGGTACTAATTGGAGGATGATAATATGGTGTTCTGGGTAGATTTATATTGATTATATGATGACATGAATTAGATTAGACTTGTGCCATTTATAAGTTTAATTTGAAAACTTAATCTGTATTAAACTTAATCCTAATATGTTTGTGCCTGTAATTTAATATTCCGCATTATAATTACTCTATCTTAGTTATGGTTGATATCGTATTGCATAATGTGGGACCTAGACTCGTGAGAACTGCCTCGTAAGGGGTGGTCTTCACAACTAAAATGAAAAAAACACAAAATTTAAACTAAAAACAACTAAAACTATAAAATATAAACATTCTAAAAAAAACCTAAATGAGCATTTACTTAGAATAAAACATCTAGAATTCGCCATAATTATAAAGAGCATTTAGAAACATGAAATAAACAATAAGTAACTTAAAACTAACTAAGAGAAGTAATCTAACATGAATAAATCCCTAAATAAGCAAGAAAAATCAGTAAAAGCATAAGAGCATCAAGGATCTCGATTTTATTCAAAAAAGACCTAAAAAACAGCTAAATAACGACATAAACGAAGTATTAAACAGAGGGAAAGGAGAAGTTACCTGTTGATGATGAAGAAGTCGAACCTAGGATGCACTAATTCTAGCAAAAATCGCAAATATCGAAAGTTGGAAACAAATCGCGAGGAGAGGAAATAAAGTGCGGGAAGAAGAAAAATAACTCGCGATCATGTTCTTTATATAGAAAAGAGAGCGCGGTCACGTATCGCTAAGCGCGGCCGCGATGGTTGAAGATATTTTTATTTTTTCCCGCTCATTTGAGCGCGATCGTGATCATACAAGCGCGACCGCGATGATCAAATTTACAGAATATTCAGATCAGTTAGCTCGGAAGAATTATGAGATGAGGATGAATTATCAGATGAGGATGAAGAAGAAGAAGAATTATGAAATGAGGATGAATTATCAGATGAGGATGAAGAAGAAGAAGAATGAGATGAAGGAGAAGAAGGCGAACAAGGAGAGATTGGAGGTAACTCAACAACTAAACCAATATGACCTCTATCAGCCAGCGGAGAGACACGTCAGTAGATTCAGATTTGCTAGATAAAATCTCAATGATAGGATGAGAAGGATGGCGAAGATTATTGTGAAAGGTTCTTTCAGGTTCGTTATATGGACTTACAACATGCGGATTGGAATTCCGAGTCATAAACCATACACAAACACTGAGAGGGTGGATAGAATGGATATAGGATGGGAAAAACAAGAAAAGAACTTCCAAGGGATAAAATCCCAAAAGAAGGATCGGCTAACTACCAGCTAAAACCTTTTCACAATATCTCTAGTCGTTCCCCAGCAACGGCGCCATTTGATCTTACGCGGATTTAGCAATGAAAATCAAAAGAAAGAATAAGCCTAAGTTATATCGAATACCACTGGCAGTGTACCAGTCACAGTTAGTATAACTAGAAGCTGACCTCGGGAGTATCGAACTCAGGGAACGGCAAAAAGGATCGAGATACCGATACTAGGATTAACACTAATATCTAGCCATTGATAGGGGCAGAGGATGATTATAACCCTAAATATTTAAAACTATAATATCTATCAGAATACTAAAGATTATAAACTATAAAGCTAAATAAGAATAATATTAGATATATTAAAAGCAACACTCACTTGGATACGTCTTTTAGGATTAATGGAGTAAAAGGGTGTAAAAACACTTAAGATGTTTTTGGTCAAAGAAAAGTAAGTTGGAATTAAATCCAACTCTTTTAATCTTTTAAGCTCAAGAGTTTGAAACTTTGATGGAAAGCCGATTCATGAACATATTTTATTAATTTCAGAAAATCAAGTATCGAGTTCTCCAATTTTTCCTAATTTCTAAAAATCAATAATAAATGTCTTCTACGATTAATTAAGTCAACTAAATCTAGCTTTTAGTATTTAAAACTGTCTACACGTCAAGCGCTCGGAAATAACTCTAAATATTCAATTTAGCCGCATAAACATTAATCAAGTCTAAGAAAATCAAAGATTAAATTAATCCTATAATCACAATATTGCTAAAAATTAATTTGCATACAATGATTTCACAATTTATTAACTAGTCACTATCTCATAATCACAATAATGCTAGAAATAACAACCAATTAATAAACCACTTAAATTTGATTAAGCTTATAAAAATCAGAATTTATAATCAATAATCATTATCACAATAATGCTAGAAAATCAACTATAATACTGATTTTACACATATTAATCGTATGAATCAAAAATACATCAATGAATCAAACACTTTTCAACCAAAACCATCAAATACTCCACTAATCCATGTAAAAACGTAACCAATCAAGTGTTTAGCTAAACTACTCACTAATCATGTTAAAAACAATAAAATAAACGAGATCTATGCTAAACATCATCATAACAGAAAGTAAATCGGAAAGAGTGTACCAAAAACCGTAAGTGAAACGAGACAATCTCGCAACCGAATGCTTGAGTCCACCCTTCTACCCGAATGCTTGGTTAATCTACTCAAAACTAAGCTGAAACTCGAAAACTAACTAACACCTAGCAATCGCACCCTAAACTATGTGTAAAAGTTCGTATAAAAAATAGCATAAAAAAACGAAACGGCTGCTGACTTTTATGTTTTCTTGACATCGCGGCCGCGCTGGTTCCATCGCGGTCGCGATAAAGAGCATGGGCGCGATCCAAGGATCGCTGGTCAGCGCGGTCGCGATGAGCTGGTCGCGACCGCGATCAGGGCAGTTGGTCAAAGTCAACAGAAATCCAAGGGAGACCGGCTCAGCCCGTAAATTCGACACTTAAGCTCCAGAATCCGTTCTTTTCAAAATCAGGCAACCATCGAACTGCAAAACATAAAAGTAAACAAATCAGGACCGTATTTAAACAATTCAAGGCAAAAATAACCCAAATCCGAGGCAAAATATAACGGAAAAATATGTACAAAATATGTCATAACAACAAACATACATGCAAGAAATAAATTAAGCGTGTGTGAGTACATGGGGACTACGGGATTTGGTAAATCTCGGAGTGTGTTTGCGTATGATAAAAGACAGTCTCTAAGTATGTGGCATATGTGTAGGACAGACGCAATCATTTTCATTCATTCAAATATGTATTGTGTTGTGTGTGTGTGCATGTACTCCGAGACTTAGGTTCTACCCAAGTCTGAGACCAATTGAAAAAGGAAGAAAGCAACAACAATACATAATAGATATATATGCTAAGTCTTATGTAGTGTGTGTGAAGAGTATAGAGAGATTTTTCAAAGGCTAAATCTCACGCTGAAGGAAATACAACAACCATATAGTTTAAGTTAGGAAGTCGATCTCATAGTGTGTAATGTATACAAGTATCGGACTTCATAATCAAAGATCAGTAATAGTTGCAATATGTAAGTTAACAAAGAGTCACAACAGTTTAAGGAAAACAATATACACACACACACACACACACACATGTATAGATTGCTTGTATGAATTAATCAATAGAATGCAAAATGAAATAATGGCAATTACAAGCATGTTTAAAGTTATAACATCAAATGAATAAGTAATGTATGATTAGGGAATTAAACATAGGCCCAAAGCCTTGGTTCTTGGCCCTAAACATGGCCTTTCTAAGTCTAAAAGCTTATGTCTTAAGCCTTGTGCCTAATTTTCAGTATAAGCCATATGCATCACTTATGTAAGTGATAAGTTGTGTGATTATGCATAACATGTCATTACATGCATTTATATAAGTTCAAAATGCAAGTAAAGTCAAAGAAAGACCAAATAAGGTTACACATGTTCATGAAAAAGCATGAAAGAATATAAAGCCATTAAAATCATGTCAAGACTAAGCCATAAGATTCAATAAAGCTAAAATGACATGATAAGTTCAGACAATGAATAAGTCTTATACATAAACTACAAAAAGTCAAAGAATACAACAGATTACACAAATGTATTGTGTAAAGCCATAAAAGATCATGTTAATGTGATTTCCCAATATTCAACATGTTCGGCTGAATCTGAATAGTTATAAAGTCAAAGCTATTAAAAAGTGAGTATTGGATTTTGTATGATTTGAAATGAGTATAATTATTCTTTTATTAGTATTTATAGATTTATCAAAACCAATTAATATGTTAAAACCATATAAGGGGCGTACAAATTGCGTTGCATTTTCATGTACCATTTTGTAAATTCTGAGTGTGTAGAGAATCTCAATTACTTTACCCTTCTATATATATGGGATTTTTTTCTGTGAAAATCGCAATTTCTCATCGCCACTTCAAGACTGTGCCCTAAAAGAGATAACGAGTTAAGCTATATTCGTAAGATTAATATCAGAAAATCCAATATTGGATCTTGGATTGTGTTAAAGATCAACAACAAATGACAAATCAAAAGAGTTGCAAACCCGTGAGACGACATCTATATGAAGGAACTAGGTATATATGTTATGTGATATAGATACAGTTATCATACACTAGATTCTATTCTTTTATGCTTATTTTGAGTCAATCAAGTTTGAAAACGAATAGCGTTAGCATAAATTGGTATCTTTTGTTTATTAATCGTATATACATCAAATAATCGTGATCTGAATTAGATAAAGGGTTTTACATGATCGAAGACGACTTTTCTTTATAAAACTTCTTTATTTTTTATATGCTTTTGTGATTTTGCGTGTCAAAGAATCTTTTTGATTTTAATGATCTAAAAAATGTATTCTTAGTTGATTAAATTGTTTGTTTTTCTTTAAAGTTTGTAAAAAATTATGGTTTTCAAGAAACAAATAATATACAAAAATCATCAATGCCTTAAAAAAATCATCTTTACGGCTTACGGCATACGAACGTGTCAAAGCGGGCGCAAGTTAGCACAGCCAACTCCACTCTCCACTTTTTTTTTTTTTTGATATTCTGTCATTGATGGATGAACGTAGTCGCAATCTTATATACATACAAAACGCTTTTCAAATCGAACTATTTCGCAACTCAACTCAATTCAAAGTATTAATCAACATTTGCTTACAAAAATCGTCGATTGGATGTTTTTCGTTGAATCGCGAACGATTTCCCTGACTATATCATCACTAGTTAAAGGTAATTTGTAAATTTATTGGCGTTTTTTTAATTTTTATAGATTATAATTTCTGTTGTGTTTTTGTAGTAATTTCTGTTGATTTCTCCGGTTATATGAAAATTGATTGTTTCCGGACAGAAATTTGGGGCTTGCATGATTAAATTATGAAGAAATCGTGAAATATTATGATTCAAATTGTGCATTTGTCTTCTAATGTTTTGTTTATGTTCTTCCTTCTCAGTTCTACTCATGAGAGGGAGGATCGATTCTGGAAAGGAGGAAGAAGAACCATGCACGCCGGCGGTGAGTGATGAGCAAATTTGATCGGAGCTTGTTTTTAAGGGCTTCCATAAAAGGAATTTTTTTTTTTTCGTTTGTTCACAGAGATGTGACATTATGACCTGCTGTTTTGGGTTTTAGCAGTCACCTTAAGTTTTTATTAAAGCAATCTATCAATTTTTTCCTCAAACAACATTCTACGAACTAATTTTTTTTCCATCAAAGTATTGAACTCTAAAAAATATTTTTGAGATAGTAATTGATGTTGACCAGATGTGGGGCGGCGGCACACGTTAGGGGCGGCACAGATTAGGCGTCCATATTAGCTTTTATTTCTGCATAAAATAGCCACATACTCGTAAAATAGCAACATACTAATTATTTACAAATGATTTATCGTCTTTTTCATTCGAAAAAAACTAAAAATATGATTGGTTCGTCGTTTTTACTGTTCGAAATTATTATAAAACAATTTATTTGACATTTTTTACATTCTGAAAATTTGAAAAGCGAAATGCTTTGTTTGTATTTTCCTTCGGAGAAATTGAAAATTTTAGTGATTTATTTTTTTCATTCGGACAAAATGAAAATAATTATGGTCAGTTTTTGTAGTTTGAAGAAATTGAAAATCCTAATGATTCGTCTTTTTTTTCTTTTGGAGAAATTGAGAATCTAGATAGATCATTGTTTATTGCAACTGATAAAATTGAAAATTGCATTGTTTCCTTGTTTTTTATGTTCGAAAAAAAATTGAAAATCACATGGTTCTGGTCGAAAAAATAACAAAAGATTGTGATAATCTATAAACCATTTCGGAACGGAAAAAAGACGAAACAGTTGGTTTCGGTTGCCTTTTCTGTTGGTTTTTTTCTTCAATTTATAACTAGTTGGTCTGTGGCATTTTAATCAATTTAATGTCTTATTTGGCAAAGATTTCAGATTTTTTTTGGGGTAGTTTATTGTGCTTGGAGGATCTACATCATCAAATCAATGATTGCAAATGCATGTCGACCTTTATTTTTATTTTCATGGTGTAGTGACACATCATTTCCTGTCTTGTTATTTGCAAGATAACTTCTTGCAACTTAACTGCTTATGTCCATCTCATGTCTTAATGTTATAAAATTTTCTATAATTAGGTTATGTTCAATTGATCAATTCATATAATTTGGATTTTCCTCTTGAGATTCTATTATAATCTCATACTTCAAAGGGTCACTAATGCAAGACTCAGAGTTCTGATCGTGTCACTTATTATTGAGCAGAACAATATATGCCGAGAGGCGTGTGGATGTGAGCAAAAATTAACACAGTAAAAGCTTAAAGGGGAAATAATAAGAATTTCCTCTCGATCTTAAGTGTATTCTTTGTATGGAGATAGAAGTATTAATACAAAGATTCATGATAAAAGATTTTTGGATAGCAGTATATATATATATATATATATATATATATATATATATATATATATATATATATATATATATATATATTTCAATATATAGCACAAATCTTCATGACTCACTTTATAATTTACCCAACATCATACTTTTAACCTTTGAATTTGTCATCCTCTTGATGATCACTAATCTCTTTTTTTTTCCAATGATTTTATCTTTTTTTTTATCGAAGTTATTATTATTCCATCATCTATGAGTGTGAATAACACAATTTAGATACCTAGAATTATTATGATTAATGTCACCAAAAACATTCAGCTCGTTTCACACATTTGACATAGTTGCTGACTATGTAAACCTTAAAGTTCACTTCTAAACCTGTTAAATTATTACGTTGTCTTTTCCATGGTTTCCTTCGAAACATCCACCCCTTACACACATTTGACATGTTTGTTGACTACGTAATTATTGAAATTTACTTTTAAAATGAACTATTAGGTACTATTAGTAAAATTATCTAACAAATCAGCAACAATTTTACGAAGAAAAACAATAATCGTAAAGAAGAGAAGCATTAACAATAAACTTTAGCTATTAGGTTGATGATATGCATGCAATCTATATTACTTTCATAATATTTATTTCTTGATGCAATAAAAGGTTTGAAAACACACAATGTTTGTTTGATCTCATCTTTAACAATGAGAGATATAGAGTTACAAAAATAAGTTAACTAATAATACATTAATTTTATTTAAGGGTAAGACTCATAATAATGATGGGTCATGCAAAAATAATCGCATTTAGTTTAAGGAGTGGACCGTCATTAGTGTTTGTCATTTAAATATAAAGATGTGTACTTAAAAATCAAGAATTATTATGCATGAACGATTTATACATTATGCTTTCGATCATCTCTTGTAATGCTTTGATTTCGGTAAATAATTGTTAGACAACATCTAAACATTAATATTGTTAACAATAGATAAATCTAAGGTCTTATATAATTACAAAAACTTTCACATTATTATCTTGAAAAACCAAATATTCATGTATTTGATTTAATTATGAATTATGATAATCATTTATTTAATTTAATTAACATACATTGATGATACTTATGTATTTCTTTGATTAAATAAATAGGATAATCATCATAATATCAATACAAACTGTAATATCATAAATCATAATAATTATTTTATTAATACAAATTATTATGGGTTTATTATGAAAAAAACCAACATGTTTTCACGTTTCTTGCGTTTTCGTCCCTCCATGTTATTTTTTTCCATAAAAAACCTCAAGTTATTCTTTTCTTATTGGTTTAGTGAAATTTTGGACATTAGACCCCGGTTATAATTTGTAAACCGGGTTTTAAAAACTTGAAAAACCGGGTTCTAATGTCCAAATTTCACTAAACCAATAAGAAAATAATAACTTAAGGTTTTTTATGGAAAAAAATAACAAGAAGGAACGTCAAAACGCAAAAAACATGAAAACATATTGGTTTTTTTCATAATAAACCCAATTATTATTACATTATATCATCACCAATTTCATTGTCTATGTAATAACCATTTATACAACTGATTTATTTTGTAAAATAATAATTAAAATGATAAAACTTTATAGTATTTAATTTTTTAATAGTAATAATTTTTTATGTGTTTGTTCTTGATTATTATATAATTGAATTTTATAAGTCCACCAAAATATTTATAACTATAAATAATAAAATTATTTATATAATCATAGAAATAAAAATATAAACTATAACTTACAAAGACAAATTTATTGGGGTACTCGATGAAGTTATTTAATACAAAACTTTATTATCACTATTATTTAAAAATAACTTATATAAAATTTTAGGGTTAAGGTCTAACAATAGCAACTTATTTTTGAAATTGTATCGATATGGTACGTCTACTTTTTTAATTGTCTATGTGGTACGTGTACTTCATTTTTTTGTATCGATATGGTCATTCGACATATTAGAACCTGGTTTTTTACATAAGAAACAGGGTTCTAATGGTATGAAAAACAGGGGTCTATTACAAATATGGTCATATCGATATGAAAAATTGAAGTACAGGAACCATGTCGACATATAGAAAAGTAGACGTACCATATTGATAAATTTTCAAAAGTAGGTTACTATTGTATGGCTTTACCCCAAAATTTTATTACATGGATTCAATTTATCAAAAAATTATTACTATTATTAAATTAATTTAAAATAAGTTTATTACTACTAATATTATACATGAAATAAATTCATTGTACGAAAATTTCTTATAACTATTATCTAAAAAAAACTCAATCATATGAAACTTTATTACATGGTTTCAACAAATAACAAAATTTATTATTTATAAGTGATTTATTATAAAAAAGTTTATCATAAATAAATCAGTTATATAAAAATTATTACATGTATATTTATTACTTTGGACTCAAAATTTATATTTACTCGTAAAATAGACCAATGCTATGCACATATCTTTCTATTATTGTATTTTATTTACTTAAGTTCTTTCAAGTTTGATTTATTTGATTGTTATTTAATGAATTAAAAAAATGGAATAGACAAATAAGCTCTAATTGAGAGTGTTTTATATACTAATGGCATTAATATTAACACTAACATTTTAATTTTAAAAGGAAAGTAATATATGTAACTTACTTTGTTTAAAGAAAATGATTTTTCGATATTGGAAAGTTTTAGGTTAGATAGGTACAATTCAATGCATATATTAATGTTAATTTTTATGATATGTGAATGATTCCATAATAACTGCACCTTTGTTTTGGTACAATTAAATCGTGTTGTTTAACATTTTTCTTATTGTATGAAAATTATGATAAATGTTACATAATCAATAACCTACATGGTGTTCGATATGTTATTGTTTCTTTATGATGATGTGGTTTAAATTATGAAATGTTTTGTAATAGTGAGAGATGAAAGATTTATCAATTAAATACATTTAATCGATAAGTTAGATCTTCTTGAAGCTAGTGAATTGAAATGATATCGGATGAAAAGAATCACCATCCTCATATGTAATGAAACAATATGCTATATTGTTTTATTTTGTGTACTGTACTACGGTACCTATCAAAAAACACATGTTTATACGAAGTAGCAACCTTATTTTGGTAACTTTAAAAAAGATTATTTACCTTCTCATTGAAAATAACGTAATGGATGATTATGTATCTCCCACAAAGACCGTTGACATCTCATTTGCGATATAATCATTTTTATGGGACGTTCAACATCTTTTTCTAATTGATCAACAACACCAATTATCTTCTTTGGTGGCCAGCCACATTTTTGCAGATGTAATAGATTGTTGACATCTCATTTGCGATATAATCATTTTGATGGGACGTTCAACATCTTTTTCTAATTGATCCAGAACACCAATTATCTTCTTTGGTGGCCAACCACATTTTACAGATGAAATAGATTGATGTTCCGTGTTAAATTTGATTTGCTAAGCTATTTAAAAAATGATCATCAATTTCAATAAAATGATAAGGAACTATGGATTGATTTTAACGAATGGATAAGTTGAGGAAAAAACGGTTTAATAGAAGATGTAAGGAACTGCTATAATGGATGATTAAAGTATAGTTAAACCTCTTCATTTGATTAATTTAATAAGAATATATCAACATTAATGAAATTGAGGTGGGATATGCTTGTTGCAATGCAATTTTTAGAAGTTAAAGAATCAATTAACTTTACTTTAAATGAAAGAACTAATCAATTTCATGAAAGTTTTAACGGACGGTTATTATGATTTGTATTTTATAACTATCATACTTAATTTTCAATATGCATAAAATTTCACGCTATTTCACATTTAAGATAAATCAATATAATTAATTAATAATAAGGATATAACTGTTTTTAGTATTTAATTTATAATAAATAAAGTATTTTAAAACATTTAATTCAAATTAAATTAAATATATTTTATAAACATAATTATAATTATAAATACTAACATTTACCATAGTAAATGTTCCTATTCATAAGCTATTCATATGAATAGTAACACCTAAATAATATATATATATATATATATATATATATATATATATATATATATATATATATATATATATATATATATATATATATATATATTGATCAATGTATTTTAACAATAAGTGAGGTTTTGAGTTCAAAACTTGGTTCCATTTCCATTCCCTTAATAACTTATTTCCTATATCTCTTTATATATTTACACTTTATTTTACCTAAATAAATTTTTATTTTATTATATTAATTATTAAGATCATGCTCAATTATCATTAATTATGTTGACGAGAATATAAACATGAATTTATTAATTTTTAGTTTCGTCAAGAATATAAACATTATAGATACCATTCGTTAAGTTATTATTTTATAAATTTGACTTACCGATTAAGTTTACTTTTAACAATGTTTACTTTTAACAATTTACCGGTCAAATTAACAATATAATTTAATTTTTGTTATGTCTTACATTTTGATTAAATTGCAAGAATACAAATGGAATATATATTCATACCTATACCTATATTTTGATTAAATTTGCAAGAATATTTTTTTATGTCTTAAATTTTGGTAATGATTTATCAAATAAACAATATCTATAAAACTCAAACTCATTTTATATCTTAAAAGTCCATCAAACAAACATATGGAGTCTATTTTTTGAAGGGTTAACATTTAAAAAATCCTATAAAGTTTTTTCAATTTTGTGATTAAGATCCTAACTTTTTTTTCTGATTGTTTAAGTCCCTAAACTATTTTTGTCTTATTCAAAAATATATATTTGACTTGTTTGACCTGTCACCAAACAAGTAACCTTATTTTTTTCATCTGGTTAATATTGGAAAAACTCAATATCTTTACATGTTTTAGCAATTAAGTCCCTAAACCTATTGTTTTATTGATTGTGTTTTACCTACTCATCCGGTAGTCGGTCAAAAATATATACCTCTGAATAAGACAAATATAATTGTGGGACTTAAACAATAAGGAAAAAAGTTTAGGGACTTAATCGTAAAAATGAGAAAAGTTTATAGGATTTTTTTTCAATATTAACCATTTTTTGAATACATATTATTAAACTATTTTTTAGATATTTTTTATCCGCCGCAACGCGCGGGCAAGAAAACTCGTTATATATACATACATTTACCATATCTCCTACACCAATACAAACCTACCATTTGGCCAACCATGATTGGTTGGTGGTTTTTTTTTTTAATTTTAAACTTTTCATAACACACATTTATCTTTGTGTTATCTTTTATTTGACCCTTTTATTATAATAATTTTTTTATAGTCCTTTTTAACATCTATTATTACAATATTTTCTTACACAAATAAAATTATGATTTTAATCATTCATATATTTGAAGTTGTCTTTTGAAACTATTATGGTATGTTTAATTCTACGAAAAAGATTGTTATTCAAATGCCCAATTCAAGATTCTAATGAAATTACTTTATGTTTAAAATATAACTAATTAATATTTGGATTTTGTATTAAACTAGGGTGTGCAACCGCATGTTGCAGCGGGATCATAAATTGTATTTTTGTAAATATATTATTTTAAAATAAAAAAATAACATTAGCTACCGCTCGTGAATCTCAATTCATGATCATTTTATGCTTTCAATCTAAGTTTATAAATGGAAAGAATATGATTGATCAAACAACTAAATAATAAAAAATTTGTCATTCTAAATAAAACAATTATATATTATGTATGAAATTAAATAATTAGTTAGTTGTATACCTACCTGCCTAATAAAAATAGTTCTGACGATAACAAATAACAAATTTTATATCACGATGTACATTAAAATAATGCGATCATAATAATATATTCAAATTTTAATAAATATAATATATCAAAGGTTATCATTGGGAAACAAAAATGTTATATAACATATATAAAGTAAAAAAAAATTGTCATTTACGTGCTAGACAGCTAGCTTTACCATTCAGTGAATGAAAGAGTGCGATCGATTAATCAACTAAATTATTTAAAAAAATTAATTTTAAAATAACTTGAGATGAAATACAATTTTATGTTAAAAATGTAGTTTAAAGGAAAGTGATCATAACGATATATTTAAATTTTTATAAAATATAACAAACGTTTTAATAGAAAAACAAAACAATTATATATTATATATAAAATCATACATTTAGGCAGCCGCATGCTGCCTGGTTAACAAAAATGGTTCCGACAACGATAAATTTTATAACAGAATCTAGACAAAAGTAACGCAATCGTAATAATATATTCAAATTTTAATAAAATACAATATATCAAAAGTTATCACATGAAAACAAAAATGATATATAATATATATATAAAGTAATAAAATTAGGCAGCTGCTTACCTAACGCATGTTGTAAATTGTTATATATATAATATGATCATGTTTAACATTGAACAACTCTATTATAATGTTGGCATACCTTAATCAACGTGTTAGAGATATTGCCATTATAACTTTATTTGATTTGATCATAAAACCAATAAATTAAATTGGTGATTAAACCTGATCAATGTCATAATTTCAATTATGGTTATGAATATTTAATTATTTAATTCCGATCAAATTTAATAAGGCATGGTTTGTAAATTTGACATTGCAAATCTAGAAAAACCAATGATATGAATCAACTAACAATATCATTTCGCTTTCTTCTCTGATATATATCACTATATGAGCTTTTCAATTTCACTCTTTGATCCTGGTTCAGTTGGGTTTCATTATTTGAATTGTTTGAAAAATATTTATTTATTTATTTTTATATTTATTTTTGTAATTAATATTTTAGACCTCGTAGCAAAGTGCGTGTCTTCAAAATAACTAGTTATTATTAAATCTTAATATAAAGTAGTATTACCATTTAATGTAAATAATAACATTAATTACATAGACTCAACTTTTATAGTATACTAGTCATGACGGTGTGTGCGATGCACCGGGCTAAATGATTTTTTAACTAAAATATTATGTAAAGATTAGATCATTGCGATTGTTATGGTATTACTAAAATAAAAAAATAAACTATTTCGTAGCTACTTTTATAGTATACTAGTCATGACGGTCTGTGCGATGCACCGGGCTAAATGATTTTTTAACTAAAATATTATGTAAAGATCAGATCATTGCGATTTTTAGGGTATTACTAAAATAAATAAATAAATTATTTTCCTAGCTACTTCTGGTATTAAATAAATTAATCAATGATTGAATATTAAACATAATTTAAATGTAATAAAATATTGCTACCTACTCGGTAACTCATGTTAGTTTTATTTTATCAACTAAAATAAACTAACTAATAAAATAATTCATTTTGATCTAAGTAAACTACCATTATAAGTTATTACATTGAATTTATTGTAATCGGCCTCAATTTAGCAAATTAAATTACAATAGAATAATTTATTGATTTCAACAAATGATCATTATAATTATTATATGGAATTTATTAATATATGACTCCACTTATCCAATTAAATAAACTAAATAATAAAATAATAATTTTATTCTAAAAAATTGAATATTGTAAGTTATTATATGTAGTTAAATTAGTACAAACATGAAATCATTTAGACTCAAGATTGCCATTGATTTATGAGAATTTGATATTTATGCATTGAAAAAAAAATGAGACAAAACATAGGACTCAATTTTTATATATTAAAAATCATTTTTTAAAAAAAAGGATTTAATACTCTTATTAATTACATAGGACTCAACTTTATATATATACTAGTTATGACGGCCCGTGCGATGCACCGGACTAATTGAATATTATTTAAAATATTATGTAATTATAAAAAATGTATGTTTGTTAGGGCCACTATATAAACTTTAGATTGACAAATATCATATCAAATTGTATCTCCAAACAAATTTGTGTGCATAATCAACTACATTAAGACCATACAAAAGGTGTCATAATAGTAATGAAAGACAATTATCAAATGACATCAAAAAAAACTTAGATTAATGCATGTGAAAGATGTCTGAAAAAATACCTGTAAAAAATTAAAAAATAAAAAAGTCTTTTAGGCTAGGTCATTTAACTTACAACTTGCTATCTTGGTATTATGATTATAAAACCAATATACTAAATTAATAGTCTTACACATAATAAGTTAAAATATTAAACTATAAGTTCATTGAAAATTCTTCATAGATTATTGGTATGGGAGTACCGAGTACATTGACTATAAACATAGGTATTAAAAGTCATTTTATAGACTGTATTTTGTATGTAGTATTTGACTATTACTGTCTTCAAACATGAATTTTAAGTCATTAAGCATTTGTTACTCTAGATAGTGTCACATAAAACAGCAGTTGGCACATAAACTCTTACCACAACTAAACGATTCGCCTTGGGTTTTACTTTAGTATATTATTATCATATCTATTTGTATTCATCTTAGTGTGAAATTTTGTTTGCAAGATTAAAAACAAATGCAAATGGACAGATATCAAGAGTTTAATTGATTGAAAAAATGAAGATTAGAATGAATTACACATATATTAAAACAAATATGTCATGTAATTTAATCATTTAATTTTATAAAACTTTGGACTTTAATCATCCTAAATGTTGAAGAGCTTCACTAAAAATAAAAATATATATTGGGATTTTCAAATTCATTTTTACTTTGAAATATGTAATAGCTAGTACGTATCTCTTTGATAACCTATGTTATTAAGATCAATTACTACAAATTATAATTGTTACAAATCATTATTACTATTATATATATCAAGGGTTTAATTATGGTTTAAATATTTAACTAAAATTAAGTAAATCATTATAACTTTAAATTTATATTACAATACTATTACTTATTAGTTTATGAGTTGAAAGTTTTTTGTACGATTTTATCCTTGCTAATAATACATATAAATTAAAGCACATTCAATTAAAAGTTTGGATTAATTTAAAGGTCTTAATGTATTCCATATAATAAGTAATATAATTAGTGTATTAGTTTTATTACGTGACGTAAAAACCAATACATTGTATAGATCTCTCTTAATAAATATATTGAATGCGAATCCAAATCATACATTAAAAGACTATGAAATTTTAGATAAATAACAAATATCCGTACAAATAATCCAAATATACATGCACGAAGCGAATGAGAATTATAACGAACACAAATGAAAATATATGGACATCTATGCAAAAATTTCAAATCAAAATAATTATTTTTAAAAAAGATGGGTACTTGTGAAAGAAACCCAAATAAATATAAATATAATAGGATAAGTATATCGATTAACATTAATTAAATAAGCTAATATACATCCCCAAAATATAAGATGGACGATCATTAAAAGAAATATATTATGTGATTAGCAAAACATGAGTATGATACACTTGAGTGAAACCATTCATAGCCGCTCGTACCTGTGATGAAAACTTGAATTTGAAAATTAATATTATTATGTATCTTCACAATTAATACTATGGGCAAATGATCTTTGTATATTGTTAATCAATAACTAAAAAAATACAATCATTTGAAAATGTTACACTACAATGTTGATGTCCTAAATTAAACATTAGCTTACTAAATAATTCGATTCTAGTAATTGGCATGTAAATTTATTTGAAAATTAAATACCTCGGGTTGAAACTCAAGATGGTCATTATAGTCTAGAATACCAAGAAATCGCTAGCAGTTCCACCTACAAATAAATAAAAAATTAATGAGTTGTGAGGGGTTTCTTAGTGATTGTAGGAAAAAAAATCAATGGAAACCTATGCATATGAGCGACTCATTAACTTCAACCTGTGAGTATACTTGATTAGTTATTAGATTGCTAAAAATGAATTACATCGGGTAGGAGCCATTATAAGAACACAAAGATTGATTAATAAACAACAAACATAACACTTTTAAATGTGTATACATATCATGGGTCATGCAGTAATTAATTAATAAGAAAATGAAAAGGTTGGATGGTTTTGTTATTATAAGAATTTTTAAATATTGAGTATATAATTAAATAGAGCATTTTAATGACAATTGAATGGTTTATGTAGTAATTCTTTATGACATTTATTTCAAATAAAATAGAGTATTTAAATTACATCTTTAGTATATATAAATAAGAGAATATGTAAGAAATTATTGACATTAATGGGTTAAATAATAGTCATTAAATAATCAAGTTAGAATACGGTATTCATCAAGTGCTTAGAAACGTATCAAATTGTTGTGCATTAATAACTTCAATAATAGTAATTAAGTAGTGGTTAATTGGTTGGCTTCCATAAAATAAATTAAGAAGGTTTTTTGCAATAATATCTTGTATTTTATGAAAGCATATTTTCATCACAAATGAAGTAACGAACCAAAAACATAATTAGTAATTAATTGTAAATTACTAATTAATTATGGATAAATATGTACATAAAAAAGATATTCATGATATAACTATTTCGTGTAATACATAATTATATAAAAAAGTGATTTAAAATATTAAAAAAAAATTTGAACAAAATTTTATATATTTATATTTATAATCACTGTTACAAAACGACATGATATAGATATTTATGAATATATTTTTATTTATAATGCACAAATTAATATTTAAATTTAAAAACATTAATGATATTTTATATCTCATGTATTGTAAAAAAGATTATCTAAAATATAATTATTCCAATTAAATTAAAAAATATGTATATGTGTTAATGGTCACTATTTAAAATTCACATGATTTTTGTTATACTTTAACAAAATGATTTTCATATACATAAATAATAAACTGTGAATATTTATTTATAAAAGAACTCGAACAACTCTATTATATTATATTATTTATTTATAAAAGAACTCAAAATGATTTTCATATACATAAATAATAAACTGTAAATATTATTTATTTATAAAAGAACTCTATTATATTATACTATTTATTTATGTCTAGAACTCAAAGAAATCAAGTATATAAATTTTTCATAATAAAAATATGTATTTAATTATTTATGCTAATAGTTACTATTTATAAGTGACATGGTTTTTGTTAGATTCCAACAAAATGATTTTCATATACATAAATAATATACTCTAAATATTTATTTATAAAATAACTTCAAGAACTCTATTATATTATATTCTTTATTTATAAAAGAAAAGAATAATACGTTTTAAATATTTGTTTTAAAAAAAAAACTGAAAGAACTATATTATATTATATTATATTATTTAGTTATTTATAAAAACTCAATATAATAGTTTATTACATTGTATTTAGAATTCAAAGAAGTCAAGTATACAAAAAATTTATTACAATTAGTTCATACATATGGACTCAACATTTTTATAGAAAGAACTATATTATATTATATTATATATTTATTTATAAAAGAACTCAAAGAAATTATGCACTTTCATATATGCATTTGTTTGTATTTTGATAATTTTTATAATAATGCTAATGATAATTGTAAAAATATCATATTTATTTCTATGTCTTTTAGATGGTTTTGTTAGACGTGGTTGTTACTAATTCACTATACATTAATCAAAATCACATATGATATATATGATTAATGGTTTGTTATTAACAATTAAGCATTTTATTTATATAATAAAATGAATAGATTTTTTATAACCTTATAATTAGCAAATTATTTTATGAAATGATTATTGATATTTAAATAAAATAATTATTATTATGAGCTTTGTTATTTGAACTTTTTTAAATTCAAAAATATTGAATTAATGTGTTGTATCACATAAGGAAATCACAACCAAATAAGAAACGAAATAGTACGATAAATGAAATATACCAATTAAAAAAAATATTAAATTACTAATTCAATAAACATAAAAACTTAAAGTAAAATATATAGTGCATTGTTAATATTAAGGGAATATAAAAGACCTAGAAAATGTATAAACATAGATACAAATATTCTCATTAAATTAAATTTAATATTAGTATTTACAATATCAAATTGTGTAATGATGGTTATATTAAAATACATTACAATTTTTATTAAACCGTATGTTATTCAGTAACATTTCTTGTAACACCCCTCCCGATCCCGGAAATGCCACGTCAACATAATATCATAAGTGGCAATAACGCAACGGATTTATAACACACGTGTCATAGGATAATGCAGATTACGGCTAATTTAAAACTTTAAACACATATGGCAACCACGGTCAATACAGTCATAATCCCAGATTAACAAAACATAATAATCCCGATCATTGCATACACTGTTCCCAAAACACTATTACAAGAGTTCTTACACAAAACTATTACGGATCTTCAATCAACCTCGAATTTATCTCGGCGGCGGCTGAGATCCCTTCTGATTCCCTGAACATGTTAGACTCGAATACGTGAGCTATAAAGCCCGTAAGCACACGAGGGTTGACCCTGAACATACAACATAGCACACATTCCCTATCCCTGTCCCGATAGCCCCACACACATCTCAGGTACAGTATCACAGGTATGAGATCGGAGTAACACACAAGCCCTGTGGGGACCCCTCCCCGGTGGACACATCGCACACAGCAATGGTCGATAATACCCTGTAGCACGGAAGCTACCCGGCTACAGGCCCTGCCGTATATATACGCCCCAAGGACTGTAAGGGACAGTCAACCCGCGCGATTCCCCTTCGCGACTTATCGTCCGTATGGAACTCATCACGGACCCCAGACCCGATCTCATGTCTCATACATAGCACGTATAAGGAATAGAATATACCTGAGGTTCACGTCCCTGTCTCACATATATAACACGCACAAATATAGCTATATGGCTAAAACGTAAAAGATGGCGCGCGTTTAGAAAACGACTCGAGTACTCACCTGATTGATTCCCCGAAGTCTGGCCTCCCTGATCAAACCCGGCTCGAGATCCACTAGTCCCTGTAATCACACAAATATCCCAATGATTAAACACAATCCCGAATGACATCAATCACATAGTCACAATAACCCGAATTCAATTCAATCCCGACAATCCCACGGAACCAAATCCCGGTCAATACCCGAAACCCGACCCAAACTTGACTCGAAGTAATCCCAAATAAGACCCCGGACCCAAACAAACCCAACCCGAGCAATCCCGAAAGAACCCGACATAATTCAACCCAAAACCCCTTTCACAAGACTAAATTTGGATTTCTCCTGCAGGCCCTTGGTCGCGCCGCGGACCCTCTGGTGGTCGCGCCGCGACACCGCGAAACCCTCAGCTCTGCCCTGCGATTTTCATGGCTGTCCAGGAGTATACAACTCCTCTCAATTCAATTTCAGACCCATATGAACACATATAATCAGTATAATAACTCATATATTACACAAACAACCAATTCCTACAAGAACTCAACATATAACACAAGTTAAACTCCAAATCGAAGTGTGATTACCTCAATACCTTCAAGAACTCATGGAAGAAGATGATGATGCAAGTAATCAGCTGGAATCCAAGGTTTCACACCTAATTGGGAGCATGGAAATTGTTTTCTTGCTGGAGGTCTTCACACAAAACACTCACAAACACCTTTAGGTTACTCTCAAATGGATAAGGGAGAAAGGAAGGAACGCATCACATATACGTTTCTATTTTTAGCCGGTCCCGAACCCGATATCATATTTTCACTATTAATGCCCATTTAACCCATTTAATCCCGCGATCCCAAAAACATAATCCGTTCATTAAAAATATAACCCGATGACACGCAAGCCCAATCCCGACACGTATCAATCCACGAAACGGGATATAATTGAACCAACCCGATATTAATAATTTATTTATCCACTAAAATAATTCCACGTACCAGGTCGAAATGACGGATGTTACAAATCCTCTCCTCTTAAAAAGATTCCGTCCCAGAATCTAACTCGATCTTTGGAATAGGTGAGGATATCTCGATCGCATTTCTGACTCGGGCTCCCAGGTGGCGTTGGTACCCTTATGGTGTCTCCACTGAACGAGTACCAAGGCAATCTCTTTATTCCGCAGCTTCTTGATTTTTCTATCGGTAACGGCCTCGGGCTGCTCCACATACCACAGCTGATCATCGACTGTAATCTCGGATAAGGGCACATACTGATCATCTGTAGCCAGACACTTCCGGAGATGACTCACATGAAACGTATCGTGCACCCCGGCCAGCTCTGAAGGCAATCGCAGTCGATAGGCCTGATCCCGGACTCTCTCAACAATCTCGAACGGCTCGATATACTGCGGACTCAGCTTCCCACGATGTCTGAACCGGATAACCCCTTTCCACGGCGAAACTTTAAGCATGACCCGATCCCCAACGCTGAACTCCAACTCTTTTAGACGGCAATCAGCATAGCTCTTCTGACGGCTCTGGGCGCCCCTCATATGCTCCCGAATCACGGCCACTTTGTCACTAGTCTCCTGAAGTAGCTCCGGCCCGCTAATAGGTCGCTCACCGACCTCGCCCCAACACACTGGGGTCAGGCACTTGCGCCCATATAGTGCCTCAAACGGAGCCATTTTGATCGTGGCGTGATAGCTGTTATTATACGCGAACTCGACCAATGGCAGATGCACGTCCCAATTACCACTGAAGTCGATAGCACACGCCCGCAACATATCCTCGAGGGTCTGATTGGTGCGCTCGGTCTGCCCGTCAGTCTGCAGTCTGTACGCCGTGCTCAGTTGAACCCTGGTGCCCAATTCCCGCTGGAAACTCTGCCAAAATCGAGATGTAAACCGTGTATCCCTGTCCGAAGTAATCGACATCGGAATCCCATGCCGCGATACCCCCTCGTTGATATACAGCCTCGCCAACTGATCCATGGTGATAGTACCCCGAACGGCTAAGAAGTGCGCACTCTTCGTTAGACGATCCACTATAACCCAGATCATATCGTTCCCGCGGACCGTGCGTGGAAGTCTCACAATGAAGTCCATCGTGATGTGATACCACTTCCACTCGGGGATTTCCAACGGCTGTAGATGCCCGTGCGGCTTCTGATGCTCGGCTTTGACCCTGAGACACGTCATGCACTGCTCAACATATCGGCCCACATCCCTTTCCATTCCCGGCCACTAGTAAAAGTCACGGAGATCACGGTACATCTTAGTACTCCCCGGATGAACAGATAGCCTCGACCGATGCAACTCATCAAGAATCAACTGCCGCAAATTCCCAACCCTCGGGACCCAGACCCTATCATGGAACACAGACAGCCCGCGATCGTCCCTGATCAATGACTCGAGCTGCCCGGTCAGACGTTCCCGCTTCACATTATCACTCCGCAGGCCCTCCTGTTGTGCTAACCTCAAACTATCAGTCAGTGTCGAGGTAATCTCAAGCCTCGAGGCCCTGGATATCACAGTCTAGCCGCATGCCCTATGGCTCAGCGCATCAGCTACCACATTAGCCCGACCCGGGTGGTACTGAATCTCGCAATCGTAGTCCTTAAGGAACTCAAGGCTACGGCGCTGTCGCATATTCAGATCCTTCTGGCTGAACAGATACTGAAGGCTCTTAAGGTCGGTATACACAATGAACCGAGACCCATACAGATAATGGCGCCAAATCTTCAGCGCGAACACAATGGCGTCCAACTCTAAGTCGTGCACAGTATGATTTTCCTCATAAGCCTTCAGTTGGCGCGAAGCATACGCGATCACCTTCCCTCGCTGCATCAGAATACAACCCAAACCCGATCCCGAAGCATCACAATATACCACAAAATCCTCGGTACCCTCCGGAAAAGCTAACACTGGAGCCTGACACAATCGAGTCTTCAGCTCTCTGAACGCACGCTCCCGCTCCTCGGACCACTCGAACGGAACGGACTGCCGTGTCAATCTCGTCAACGGCAAGGCAATCCTCGAGAAATCCTGGATAAAGCGCCTATAATACCCGGCGAGACTCAGAAAACTGTGAATCTCTGGCACTGATCGCGGAGGCTCTCAGCTCATCACTGCCTCAATCTTGGCCGGATCCACTTGTATACCCTTTGCACTGACCACATGACCCAAAAATTGCACTTCCCGAAGCCAAAATTCACATTTGGAGAACTTCGCGTACAATTTCTCCCTGCACAGCACGGTCAAAACCTCTCGGAGGTGCTGCTCGTGGTCCCCGGCACTCCGAGAATAGATAAGGATATCATTGATGAATACGATCACGAATCTATTCAACATAGTTCTACACACCCTGTTCATTAAATCCATGAAAGCGGCGGGTGCGTTGGTCAAACCGAACGGCATCATAAGGAACTCGTAGTGCCCATAACGAGTCCGAAACGCTGTCTTTGGCACATCCTCGTCCCTGACCCTCAACTGATGATAACCAGATCACAAGTCGATCTTGGAGAAGAAACTCGAGCCCTGGAGCTGATCGAATAGGTCGTCAATACGTGGAAGTGGATAACGATTCTTCACAGACACCTTGTTCAACTCCCTGTAGTCAATACACATCCGCATGCTACCATCCTTCTTTTTCACGAACAGCACTGGTGCACCCCACGGTGACGAGCTCGGACAGATAAATCCACTATCCAGAAGCTCCTGCAACTGAGACATCAACTCTCGCATCTCTGTCGGTGCCAGCCTATAAGGCGTCTTCGCAAACGGCACCGCCCCGAGAACAAGATCTATACGAAACTCTACCTGGCGATCTGGCGGTAACCCAGGAAACTCCTCTGGGAATACCTCAAGGAACTCGCGGATCACTGGAATATCCTCTAAGGTCTTCTTTTCCTTCCTCGCGTCAACCACATAAGCTAGGAAGGTCTCGCACCCCTTAGAGACATATCTCTGAGCCCTGGCCATAGACACGATCCCAATATCTCCCTTACGGCTCTCCCCATACACAATGACACTCTCACTGTTAGAAATGGGTAAACGGATAATCTTCTTAGCGCACAAAATATCAGCCCGCCTGGCAGTCAACCAGTCCATACCCACAATCACATCGAAGCTACTGATCTCAATCGGCAGCAAATCGATCGCAAACTGATGAGAATCTATCTCTAACACACAGCCCCAGTAAACCCGACTCACTAACATCGAACTCCCATCGACTCTCTCGACAACCAAAGGAACCGATAAAGGAGAAGGAGACACAATAAAATAAGCACAAAAGATAACAGACACATAGGAGCAATCTGCCCCGGAATCAAACAATACACGAGCTCGAAGTTGTTAAGAATATACGTACCCGACACCACATCGGTAGCATCCCGTGCCTCCTCTACTGTCGCCTGAAATACCCGCCCGCGGCCCCTCGGAACAGAATCACGGCGGCTAGATGACGACGGCTCAGCCCTGGCCCCACTCGAACTGGCTCCCTGTACTGCCGGCCCAGGCTCCGGACAGTCCCTAACACGGTGCCCCGGCCTCCCTAATCTGAAGCATAGCGGCTCGGGAACCGTACACACTGACGCGGCGTGGCCCCGCTGGCCGCACCGGAAGCAACGCGGCTGCTCTGATAAACACTGACCCGAATGGTGCCGGTGACATTTCGGGCACTCCCGATCCCCATAAGAGCTCTCGAGACGGCTACCGGACGCCTGGGACCCCTGTCCCACACTGCTCTGGCTCTGTGCTCCAGATCCCTGACCCTGGTGTGACACCCTTGCCACAACAACCACCAAACACAATACACCCAGGATTAATCACCAACATACAATAACATAATGATCTGATAACCTAAATTAAGTGCGGAAGCATTTAAAACATAAATACGTAGTGCAATAAGTGTTAAACACCCTACGGTGCTATCAGGTACCAAGTCTAGGTCTACACACCCATACATTTATTACAATCATCCAAAATATATTACAACATTTGTCCCACAATATAATTACCGATTAAATAGCAGATCTCTTCCAAATCTTCCAAATCGACCTAACTAGAAGGTCCAGCAGTAGATTTTCCTTTGCCTGTAAAAATACAACAACTAAAACGTAAGCGAATGCTTAGTGAATACAAGATTGCGCATATTATAAATATTTATGAAGCCCAAGAGTAACCCCGACGACAAACGTCGTATACTCTCTTCGTACACCAAGTACGGACCAGAGCCGCAGCCCCTTCGAGCCCAAAGCTCGGCATTTACACATACCATCTGAGACAAACGAACGATCGGGGATGACATACTGCCTACCGGACCTGGAGGGATCAGCTCCAGCGTCATATAGCACAGTAACATCAGAGTTAACGATGCGACCCACCGGTCCATCACTAGATGCACAACAATCGAACGGACATGCAACAAGTAAGAATGTGCATCTAAATCTACGCAAGTTAGTAGAAATCCAACCAAACAAGTGAAACAACAGGTCTCAGCAGGCAAAGCTTAACATAAATCAGATATAATCATGCGAAATCTACTGTACTCACAGTGGGTGCGTATTATCTTTAAACCGATATTATTTCTCTTCGGGCTTTCAACCGGATTCCACCAAGTACCCCACTGTGGGTTAAACAACACCACAAGGGACCTGTTATATCAATTACAACAAATTCCTCATATCATTATCCGTTTAATTCATAAAAATCAAGTCTCGTAAGTTTTGCAACGTTTTCCCCCATTTCGGGTCTACATTCAAATTTAACCCATAACTAAGTTTGAAACCCATTTCAAGTTCACAACTTGTCCTTTGAATAATTCTTGCCATTTTATGTGTTGTTTATAAGTTCCATTCAAATTATACAAGTTTAGAGAGTACATTTCTTAATTTTAGGCATTAAACTCGAATTTTACACATCAGATTCGAACCCTTAGGACAGATTCGAACCCCCCCCCCCATCAGATTCGAATTCATCTTCGAATCTGATGTCAGATTCGAGTTCATCTTCGAATCTGATGTCAGATTCGAGGCCTCCCTTAGAATCTAACAGTACAACTTCGAATCTAGCACCAAACTCGAGTTTGTTCTTATATTTCGACTCTGTTCTTGACATATTCGAGTCTGTTCATCATTTCAACTTAAATCCTTCATTTCTAAGGCCTAAAATCAGTGTTATATCAAGTATGATGCATATATTCGATTCTACTATGCATATAGTATCATAATCCAGCAACATTTCAAGCAAAACAAGCTTAAATTTGCATAAAATGACAGATTCGAAAATTGTGTTCTTCAAAACCGAAACCAAAATCTTAAAAAGGTCGATTCTTACCTCAATTCGTATGAAATCTGAAATCCGTTTGTAGATTGCTGTTCTACTCCTCGATATCTTTCCGATGACGTATAATTCCCGAACATCCGACGGTCGGTTTGTGATTTATCTTAGAGAGATGTAGAGAGAGAATTCTAGAGAGAGAGTCTAGAGAGAGAGAGAGATGGTGAAAATGAAGCCCCTTTTTCTCTTTTATTCCAATTTTCACCATTTTGCACATTTCTCCCCTCGACTTAACCGGTTCCATAAAATACTGATTTAATCTTAGAATTATCATAATTAACTTTTAATATTCATAATACTCCATAAAATGATTCCGTGTTCAAATTTCTCTTAAAATAGCAACAAACTTCTAAATAACCCAAATACATAATAATTGCTTAAATTTTAACTTTAAATATAAATTTTCCACTTAATTAGTCAAAATACATCAAATTGAATCCGTGGATGTTACAGCATGGGCTCCACCACGCTCAACTTCGTCCTCGAAGTTACTCGGACTCAAACAGTTTCGGATATTTTCTTAACATTTCTGACTTAGTTTCCCACGTATGATTTGCTCCTTTATGATGCTTCCAACGTACAAGCACCATTTCTATCTCCTTACTTCTCAATTTCTTCATCTTAGTGTCCAGTACACACTCCGGCTCTTCAACATACCGGAGCCTTTCATCAACTTGTAGTTCAGTATGGTCGGCCCAATCCTCGTTTCCAGTGTTAAACGATTTTCGAAGATTCCCAACGTGAAATACTGGATGTACGCCCGACATCCCTTCAGGCAATTCTAATCGATATGACTGATTTCCAACTTTTTCAACAATCTTAAAGGGTCCGACAAATCTCGGAGCCAATTTGCCCCTTTTAACAAAACGAGTAACACCCCTCATGGGTGATACTTTCAAATAGACCCAGTCATTCACTTCAAAATTGATCGGCTTGTGCCTCCGATCATAGTAGCTTTTCTGACGATCCTGGGCCGCTTTCATGTTCTGCCTAATCAACTGTATCTTCTCGTTTGTTTCCTGAAGCAAGGCCGGCCCAGCGATTGGTGTTTCACCCGTTTCTCTCCAACATGTAGGAGTCCTACATTTCCTTCCATACAAAGCCTCGAACGGAGCTTTCTTGATCGTAGCGTGGTAACTGTTGTTATACGAAAATTCTATGAGTGGCAGATGATCGTCCCAATTGCCACCGAGATCTAACACACACGATCTCATCATGTCTTCAAGCGTTAAGATGGTCCGCTCACTCTGGCCATCAGTTTGCGGGCGGTAAGCTGTACTCATTGCTATCCTTGTCCCTAACCCTTCTTGCAAAGCCGACCAAAAATTTGAAGTAAACCGGCTGTCCCGGTCCGATACTATGGACTTAGGCACTCCATGCCTAGAAACAATCTCGTCCATATAAATTTTAGCCAACTTTTCTAAGGAGTAACTTTCTCTTATCGGTATAAAATGTGCGGACTTAGTTAATCTATCGACTATCACCCAAACTGCATCATGTTGACGCCTAGTCTTCGGCAGTTTTGTAACAAAATCCATAGTAATGTGCTCCCACTTCCATTCCGGAATGGGAAGCGGTTGCAGACTGCCATAAGGTTGCTGATGCTCGGCCTTTACCAACCGACAAGTTCGGCATCTTTCTACATATTGTCCTATGTCCCTCTTCAATCCCGGCCACCAAAAGTCTGCCTTTAAGTCGTTGTACATCTTTGTGCTCCCGGGATGTACAGAAAACTTAGATTGATGTGCCTCCTCAACGATCACATTTCTCATACCACCATATTTCGGCACCCAAATTCTTCCATAAATTCCTTTCAATCCCGACTCACTTGTTTCCATGTTCTTAACTTGTACTTTAATATCCTCAGCACCAATATTTTCATCTTTCAAGGCTTCTTCCTGAGCGGCCTTGACATCATCAATTATCGTGGAGGTCAGCATTGTAGACGTCATCATATAACAGAAATCTTTAGCATACGCTTTCCGGCTCAAGGCATCGGCTACTACATTAGCCTTCCCGGGGTGATAAAGGATTTCACAATCATAATCCTTTATTAACTCCATTGATCGTCTCTGCCTCATATTGAGCTCCTTCTGACTGAAAATATATTTCAAACTCTTATGGTCCGTGTATAATTGGCACTTAGTCCCGTAAAGATAATGCCTCCATAACTTCAATGCGAATGTTACCGCAGTTAACTCGAGATCATGAGTCGAATAATTCTTCTCATGCTGCTTCAACTGTCTTGAAGCATACGCTATAACCTTCCCACGCTGCATCAATACAGCACCTAATCCCAACCTTGAAGCATCGGTATACACCACGAAGTCCTCATTACCTTCCGGTAAAGCAAGTATCGGTGCTTCACTCAAAGTCTTCTTTAAAACGTCAAACGCCTCTTGCTGCACAGTCTCCCAAACAAAAGGCGCATTCTTCTTCGTTAAAGCAGTCAAAGGAACTGCAACCTTAGAAAAATCTTTGATAAATCTCCGATAGTATCCTGCCAACCCCAGAAAACTTCTAACCTCAGTAGCTGAACACGGCGGCTCCCAGTTCTTTATTGCTTCAACCTTAGCCGGATCTACCGAAATCCCGGCTCCAGAAATTACATGCCCTAAAAACTGTATCTGTTGTAGCCAAAACTCGCACTTTGAGAATTTGGCGTACAACTTTTCTTTCCTTAACAATTCCAACAGTTCTCTCAGATGTTCAGCATGTTCTGCTTCAGACTTAGAATATACCAGTATATCATCAATAAACACTATCACCGACTTATCCAACATCGGTCTACAAACCCTATTCATCAAGTCCATAAAGACAGCCGGGGCATTGGTTAACCCAAAAGGCATAACCAAGAACTCGTAATGCCCATAACGTGTCCTAAATGCTGTCTTAGGCACATCCTCTTCTCGAACTTTCAGTTGATGGTACCCCGATCTCAGATCAATCTTAGAAAATACACTAGCGCCATGTAACTGATCAAACAAATCGTCTATCCTTGGCAGAGGATACTTGTTCTTAATCGTCAATTTATTCAGCTCCCGGTAATCTATGCACATCCTCATCGTGCCATCTTTCTTCTTTACAAACAGTACCGGAGCTCCCCACGGCGATGAACTCGGCCGAATGAAGCCCTTGTCCAACAACTCCTGAAGTTGTGTCATCATTTCTTTCATCTCGGTTGGGGCAAGACGATAAGGAGAACGAGCTACCGGTGCAGCTCCGGGGATCAGATCAATTCGAAACTCAACTTGTCTCTCAGGCGGCACGCCAGACAAGTCTTCCGGAAACACATCCGGGAATTGTGAAACAACCGGCACATCGGCCAAAGTTCTCTTCTCTGCCTTAGCATCAATCGCATATGCTAAGTACGCATCACATCCCTTTGCAACAAGCTTTCGAGCTTTTGCAATAGTAAGCAAACACAGATCCCCGCTTCTCCTATCCCCATATATACATATCTCACGCCCCTCCGGGGTAGTTATCTTTATCATTCGGCTCTTACACACTATGTGGGCTTCATTCTCGATCAACCAGTCCATCCCGACTATGACATCAAACTCACTGAATTCTATCGGTATCAAGTCCAAATTGAAGACTACATCTTCAATTACTAACGTGCAGTTACGGTAGACATGATCTACTTTTACTAGAGTGTTGCTAGCAGTTTCTATATCAAGAACAGCAGATAATCTAGATAATGGCATGGCAATTCTTTGTGCAAACATAGTAGAAACAAACGACCTATTGGCACCCGAATCAAATAAAACTCGTGCAGGCATAGAATTAACTATGAACGTACCCGTGACGACCTCCGGATTTTCCCTTGCTTCCTCTGCAGTTATCTGGAAAGCACGAGCAGGTGCCCTTTGAGACTGACCCCGGCGGTTAACTGAACCACCACTCGAACCTCCAGACGAGCGTGTTGATGATGGGACAGCAGCCGTTGGAGCATTCTTTCTACAATTCCTGCTATAGTGACCCCACACCCCACACTTATAGCAAGCATCACCCTTCCTTGGGCAGTCATTCTGAAAGTGTCCCAGCTCCCCACAGCAAAAACAAGCACGTCCGTTAGGGCATTTGCCAAAATGCTCCAAGTGACATTTATTGCAGTATTGTGGTTCGGTGTTGATAGAGTATGCACGCGCACGACCGCGATCAGATGAACCAGATTGTCGGCGATACGACTGTTGAGGTGAGTACTGTGAAGACCGGGAAGAACCAGAATATCCTCCCTCCCTTTGGCGCTTCGGCGGTGACGGCTGTGTCGCATTGGTGGAAGCAGCAGCAGACCCAACAGAGTAGCCTGACATAACCAAAATCTGCTCTACATTTCTGGCAGCCTCAAGTAAGCCAGCAAATGTAGGGTAACGAACATTGCTCATGACCCTCCTTATTTCAATGTCAAGACCAGCCTCGAACCTGGTCACTTTCCTCTCTTCAGTGTCCACCTGATGAGGTGCGAACAGACTTAACCTCGTGAACTCCACAGCATATTGGGACACCGTCTTAGCCCCCTGTACCAGTGCCATGAACTTTGCTTCCAACCTCCGGCGCTCTTCAACCGGACAGTACTGCTGAGTGAACAGATCCTTGAACTCAGCCCAAGTCATAACAGAAATCTTTTCCAATGTCAAAGCGTTCACCATGGCATTCCACCACATAATTGCGTCATTAGTGAACATAGCAGTAGCATAGCGAACCATGTCCTTCTCAGCACAGTCGCTGATTCGGAATGTTCGTTCAGTTGCTGTTATCCATTCCAGCGCGGCAACAGCATCTCCTAGTCCATTAAACTCCACAGCCCCATTTCCTTTAAAGTCCTTAAAACGACAACCTCGGGGTTTGTTAGATGACCCAGTGTTGTCATCTTGTTCCTCATTGTTACCCCCTTCCTTCTCCTTGTTCTTTCTCTTTTCCTCTCTTCTTTTAGCATCGGCCTCATCTCGAGCCCGAAACTGTTCTTGAATCATTCGATTCTGCTCAGCCATCATGGCTAGCATCATCTCTCTGGCTTCCTCAGGTGTCATTCCTCCAGACATGTTCTGAAATACGAAACATATAACTTATTTAGCAACATGTCATAAATTTAAAGACACCATTCATTTGTCCCGTATGATAATCAATTTCTTATAATTACTAGATCATAACCTATCTTAGTTCAGATCATTACTTAGCATCACTACATATCATCACCTAATGTTTGAGATCAAGACCTCACGGACACTTGAATCTCAAACTACTGCTCTGATACCATCTCGTGTGACACCCTTGCCACAACAACCACCAAACACAATACACCCAGGATTAATCACCAACATACAATAACATAATGATCTGATAACCTAAATTAAGTGCGGAAGCATTTAAAACATAAATACGTAGTGCAATAAGTGTTAAACACCCTACGGTGCTATCAGGTACCAAGTCTAGGTCTACACACCCATACATTTATTACAATCATCCAAAATATATTACAACATTTGTCCCACAATATAATTACCGATTAAATAGCAGATATCTTCCAAATCTTCCAAATCGACCTAACTAGAAGGTCCAGCAGTAGATTTTCCTTTGCCTGTAAAAATACAACAACTAAAACGTAAGCGAATGCTTAGTGAATACATAGATTGCGCATATTATAAATATTTATGAAGCCCAAGAGTAACCCCGACGACAAACGTCGTATACTCTCTTCGTACACCAAGTACGGACCAGAGCCGCAGCCCCTTCGAGCCCAAAGCTCGGCATTTACACATACCATCTGAGACAAACGAACGATCGGGGATGACATACTGCCTACCGGACCTGGAGGGATCAGCTCCAGCGTCATATAGCACAGTAACATCAGAGTTAACGATGCGACCCACCGGTCCATCACTAGATGCACAACAATCGAACGGACATGCAACAAGTAAGAATGTGCATCTAAATCTACGCAAGTTAGTAGAAATCCAACCAAACAAGTGAAACAACAGGTCTCAGCAGGCAAAGCTTAACATAAATCAGATATAATCATGCGAAATCTACTGTACTCACAGTGGGTGCGTATTATCTTTAAACCGATATTATTTCTCTTCGGGCTTTCAACCGGATTCCACCAAGTACCCCACTGTGGGTTAAACAACACCACAAGGGACCTGTTATATCAATTACAACAAATTCCTCATATCATTATCCGTTTAATTCATAAAAATCAAGTCTCGTAAGTTTTGCAACGTTTTCCCCCATTTCGGGTCTACATTCAAATTTAACCCATAACTAAGTTTGAAACCCATTTCAAGTTCACAACTTGTCCTTTGAATAATTCTTGCCATTTTATGTGTTGTTTATAAGTTCCATTCAAATTATACAAGTTTAGAGAGTACATTTCTTAATTTTAGGCATTAAACTCGAATTTTACACATCAGATTCGAACCCTTAGGACAGATTCGAACCCCCCCCCCCATCAGATTCGAATTCATCTTCGAATCTGATGTCAGATTCGAGTTCATCTTCGAATCTGATGTCAGATTCGAGGCCTCCCTTAGAATCTAACAGTACAACTTCGAATCTAGCACCAAACTCGAGTTTGTTCTTATATTTCGACTCTGTTCTTGACATATTCGAGTCTGTTCATCATTTCAACTTAAATCCTTCATTTCTAAGGCCTAAAATCAGTGTTATATCAAGTATGATGCATATATTCGATTCTACTATGCATATAGTATCATAATCCAGCAACATTTCAAGCAAAACAAGCTTAAATTTGCATAAAATGACAGATTCGAAAATTGTGTTCTTCAAAACCGAAACCAAAATCTTAAAAAGGTCGATTCTTACCTCAATTCGTATGAAATCTGAAATCCGTTTGTAGATTGCTGTTCTACTCCTCGATATCTTTCCGATGACGTATAATTCCCGAACATCCGACGGTCGGTTTGTGATTTATCTTAGAGAGATGTAGAGAGAGAATTCTAGAGAGAGAGTCTAGAGAGAGAGAGAGATGGTGAAAATGAAGCCCCTTTTTGCTCTTTTATTCCAATTTTCACCATTTTGCACATTTCTCCCCTCGACTTAACCGGTTCCATAAAATACTGATTTAATCTTAGAATTATCATAATTAACTTTTAATATTCATAATACTCCATAAAATGATTCCGTGTTCAAATTTCTCTTAAAATAGCAACAAACTTCTAAATAACCCAAATACATAATAATTGCTTAAATTTTAACTTTAAATATAAATTTTCCACTTAATTAGTCAAAATACATCAAATTGAATCCGTGGATGTTACACCTGGCCCTGACGTCTCGGTCGGCGATCTCGGCCCCGGTCCCTGTCACGTCTCTGCCCTGATGTCTGCCCCGAACCGTGGCTCGAAAATTGCCACTGATCCGGACGCTGGTCGCTGGGAGCGTCCCCGGAGGACCTCCATACACTAGCCGGCTACTCAGATGTCCCAGTACGCTGCCTCTGGGAAGAGGGCTACTCCCTCTGCTTTAGAATCTCCCGCTCCCTCATACGGGCCATCTCAAGAGCTCTGGCGAAGGTAGGGGTATCGTGCAGCCCCACAAACTCTCGAATATCTGATCGAAGTCCATCAATAAACACATCAGCCTTACGGCTCTCCGTATCAACATGCTGAGGCGCGAACTGTGAGTACTCAGTGAATCGATCAACATACTGCTGCACCGTCATATTACCCTGCTGCAGATGCAAGAATCGGCGCTCCATTTCCCGTCTCTCATCCCTCGGAATGTACTGGAGCTCGAACATAGCCCTAAACTGCTCCCAAGTCATGGCGTATGCGGCGGACTCGGTCATCGAAGACTCTATCGATTTTCCCACTGTGAAGCCCGCCCCGTAACTGATACGCTGCATACCCGACCATATCCCTGGGATCCACATGGGCTACTCGGAACGCAGCCTCAATCTCGCGCTCCCATGCGATGGCCACCCCCGGCTCACCGTCACCCCGAAACTGTGGCGGAGCCCCTGTCATGAAATCTTTGAAAGATCCGCCCCACTGTGAAGACGACGAAGAAGCACCACCCCTAGACTCAGTCTCGGTATGACGAACAACTGGTCCCAAACTCTGACCCCGTTCCCTTTCTTGCTCCTTCTACTGTCGGTAAAACTCGGTAAGAACCTCTAGCAGCTCAGATTTCTAGATATACTCATCACTAGGCGGCTTACCCGCGCCCGACCATTCACCCTGATCTGCCATATGAATCTGCACAAAACAAAACTATTAAGCACAAGGGATAAATCACCCAGCGTTATACACTAAGCCAAGTCGGCTAATCCACTAATATAATCGCAAAGCGATCCCCCATGGACCGGAACAAGGTCTAAGTTAAGCATCCACTAATGATACTCAAGCTTCAAACCACAAGCTCTGATACCATGCTGTAACACCCCTCCCGATCCCGGAAATGGCACGTCAACATAATATCATAAGTGGCAATAACGCAACGGATCTATAACACACGTGTCATAGGATAATGCAGATTACGACTAATTTAACACTTTAAACACATAAGGCAACCACGGTCAATACAGTCATAATCCCAGATTAACAAAACATAATAATCCCGATCATTGCATACACTGTTCCCAAAGCACTATTACAAGAGTTCTTACACAAAACACAAAACTATTACCGATCTTCAATCAACCTCGAATTTATCTCGGCGGCGGCTGAGATCCCTTCTGATTCCCTGAACGTGTTAGACTCGAATACGTGAGCTATAAAGCCCGTGAGCACACGAGGGTTAACCCTGCACATAACACATAGCACACATTCCCTATCCCTGTCCCGATAGCCCCACACACATCTCAGGTATAGTATCACAGGTATGAGATCGGAGTAACACACAAGCCCTGTGGGGACCCCTCCCCGGTGGACACATCGCACACAGCAATGGTCGATAATACCTTGTAGCACGGAAGCTACCCGGCTACAGGCCCAGCCGTATATATACGCCCCAAGGACTGTTAGGGACAGTCAACCCGCGCAATTCCCCTTCGCGACTTATCGTCCGTATGGAACTCATCACCGACCCCAGACCCAATCTCATGTCTCATACATCGCACGTATAAGGAATAGAATATACTTGAGGTTCACGTCCCTGTCTCACATATATAACACGCACAAATATAGCTATACGGCTAAAACGTAAAAGATGGCGCGCGTTTAGAAAACGACTCGAGTACTCACCTGATTAATTCCCCGAAGTCTGGCCTCCCTGATCAAACCCGGCTCGAGATCCACTAGTCCATGTAATCACACAAATATCCCAATGATTAAACACAATCCCGAATGACATCAATCACATAGTCATAATAACCCGAATTCAATTCAATCCCGACAATCCCACGGAACCAAATCCCGGTCAATACCCGAAACCCGACCCAAACTTGACTCGAAGTAATCCCAAATAAGACCCCGGACCCAAACAAACCCAACCCGAGCAATCCCGAAAGAACCCGACATAATTCAACCCAAAACCCCTTTCACAAGACTAAATTTGGATTTCTCCTGCAGGCCCTTGGTCGCGCCGCGGACCCTCTGGTGGTCGCGCCGCGACACCGCGAAACCCTCAGCTCTGCCCTGCGATTTTCATGGCTGTCCAGGAGTATACAACTCCTCTCAATTCAATTTCAGACCCATATGAACACATATAATCAGTATAATAACTCATATATTACACAAACAACCAATTCCTACAAGAACTCAACATATAACACAAGTTAAACTCCAAATCGAAGTGTGATTACCTCAATACCTTCAAGAACTCAAGGAAGAAGATGATGATGCAAGTAATCAGCTGGAATCCAAGGTTTCACACCTAATTGGGAGCATGGAAATTGTTTTCTTGCTGGAGGTCTTCACACAAAACACTCACAAACACCTTTAGGTTACTCTCAAATGGATAAGGGAGAAAGGAAGGAACGCATCACATATACGTTTCTATTTTTAGCCGGTCCCGAACCCGATATCATATTTTCACTATTAATGCCCATTTAACCCATTTAATCCCGCGATCCCAAAAACATAATCCGTTCATTAAAATTATAACCCGATGACACGCAAGCCCAATCCCGACACGTATCAATCCACGAAACGGGATATAATTGAACCAACCCGATATTAATAATTTATTTATCCACTAAAATAATTCCACGTAACATGTCGAAATGAAGGATGTTACATTTCTAGATCAATATTTATTGAAAATTCTTCAAATTATGAATTGAAATAAAAAATAAATCATTAAAAATAAATATTGTAAAATTTTTATTTTTGAAAAAATAATCAAGAAGATATTCATAGAAGAATTCATGTATAGAGAAACAAAAATTTAGTTGTTGATACATTTTAAAAAAAATTATTATAGTTTAAAACTATATAGTTGAAAGAAATGGATGACAATGAACTATTATTGTTGGTGAATATAACGTTGACATATATATTTTTTTAGCAACGAACCTTTAGATATGACATATCAATATTGAACACATCAAACACCTACATCAACACAAACATTTTATTAATACAAACATATAATTCGAAATAATTTAAATAAATATATCATTAAATTTAAAAATAATTATCAATGTATGGATTGAAGAACACACCAATTTTTTTCTAGAAAATCTATTTGTCAAGAACTTCTTTGCATGGATGGTCACTTCAATAATGTCCATCAATATCACTGTCAAATATAAAATATCACAAAATAAAAACAGTGTTAATCAATTTCACGAAATAGAATAAACATACATGTGTTAGAGATGAAAAACAAACTTGATATTTGAAAATAAATCAAGAAGAAAACTAACCGGTGAAATTTTAGGATAAAAATGTTTTACGTTGACAAATGAATTATTTGCAACCCATACTATTTAAAACTTTTGATGATCATTCATCTTCTTTGTAACCTATGGATAAATAATGAAATAAAAATTAATTATAGATAACCAAGGGTTATGAAACGGTAATGATATTAAACAAAAAAAAAAGCAAAAATTTAAATGAGACATAATTTTTAAATATAAAAGAAGATAACTCAAAAATGAAATTTAAAAGTAAATATATAAATATATATAGTATAGATATGATAAATGTTGTAGATATTTAATTAAAATTAGATGGAATAACTATTTTTAGATATTTAACGAAAATTAACAAAATGTTTACTATTGTTATTTAATAATTTTTTTTTGTTAAAACTAAATCAAATAAATAATACTCATATTTATTGCATGAAACTCAACTTATATATAATAGACTCAACATTTATAAAAAAAACCAACTAACTATAATTATATATTACTTGTTAACAATTTAAAGTTAAATTAAGTCATTAGTTTTCTTATTTATTAAAAATTAAAAACTCAACTTATATATAATAGACTCAACATTTATAAAAACAACCAACTAAATACAATTATATATTACTTGTTAACAATTTAAAGTTAAATTAACTCATTAGTTTTCTCATTTATTAAAAATTTAAATTAAATTAACCCATTAATTTTCTTATTCATTACATGAGATTTGTCATCACATTTATTACATGGAGGACTCAACTTATATATATATATATATATATATATATATATATATATATATATATATATATATATATATATATATATATAGAATATGGTTCGTGTGAGTACCTAAAAAATGCAGAGTATCGTGAGTACCTGTGAACACACGGGTTTCAGATGTGAACTTGCTCCGAAAAAAAGTTTTTTTTTTGAATTTTTTTTCATATTCATTTAGATACAAATAATATAAGACTATACGTAAAAAATTATATACATTTACACTTTCTATCATCTTAAAAGTCATGTGAACGTGAAAAAATTCATGTGAACATGCTTAGTTGTGAACACACGTTCACAACAGCACACTTCATGTGAACACACACGTTTCACATAGTTCTAGTGTGTGTTTAGGTGTGATTTTTTGCAAGTAGTCTTGTATTATTAATTTAAACATGATTATGAAAAAAAATTTTAAAAAAAATGATTTTAAGCGAGGTACCTCTGGTATTCCGCAAAACTAGTGGTACTCATTTGAACCCAAATCTATATATATATATATATATATATATATATATATATATATATTGTTAAAAAATATTAGACTATTGCATTACCATTAATATTATATATTTGTATACACCCTAAATAACCATATCAAACCAAAGTGAATTTTAGAACCACTATACTTGTCGTGATTACTTTTTTTCATTATTATGCAAATATAAAAGACTATTTTCCAGAATAAACTAAAGAATGAACTCAGAATATACATGTTAACGTATTCAAAACCTTGCTCCATAACTATTTTTTTGAAACCACTGAAAACAACAAATATATATACGGTAGTGTGTAATTGATTGAAATGAATTCTAAATCAATAACAAATATACGTATGAGAAGTAGGAAAATGACATATATTTTTGTAATGAAAAAGGTGGATGATATTAACCTCAACCATGTTAATGCTCGTTCTACTAACATGTTTCTTCATCTTGCAATGATAAAAATATATTAGAATCGTAAAAATACGATCTTTCTTGAAACTGATCATGCATGAGAAATAAAAACAAAAATGATAATTCCAAGTTTATTACAATTTTAGATTCTCTAGATATTCTAAAAAAAGATGAAACAATCCATATGACATTTATTGTGCAATTAGAATATGTACATCATAGGTTACATTTAAAATTTATATGAGAATTTCAAAAGAATTAAGCAATCAATGTGACATTTATGCGTAATTAAAATGTGTACATAGGTTACGTTTGAAAACTATGAGAGAATTTCAAAAGAATTAACCAATCAATATAAGATTTATGTGTAATTATAATTTGTATATGATGCATGTATTAGTTACTTGAACCTATTAAAATTCAAGACTTAATGTATTGTTATCATATTTTATGAAATTTAAATATATTAATTTTAACTACAAATAATACAATTGATATGACATCTTTTGTATATATTTTTCGTATCATTTTGCCTTACATTCTGGCGTTTTTTGCTTCGATTTATGTAGAAATGGTACTGATTTGCTTCATATTTTATATTTCATAGGTTTGAAGCCGCTATGTTGCCAAAAGGATGGAAAATGAAGAGAAAACGATGAATCTACGGGCTAAGTCGATCTCCTCTGAAGCCACATTGCATTTTGCTGAAATCTGACACGTCATGACCACGACCCAAGATCGTGATCACGATATCTTGTCGTGACCACGACACGTCAGATATATAAAAAGAAAGCAGCGACCAATTTAGGGCAATCTTCGTTTTTATCTTATGGTAGCCGCAATTTTCACATACTTTAAGGTGAGATTAGTAGGTGTAGGTAGGGTTTTCGATTTTGTATCGTAGTTAGGGTTAGATTAGCTAAATCATTCGGTTATTGGAGTAGATTCAAGCATTCGGTTACGATTTCTTCTTCGAATTCGTCATTTTAGCTACGGTTTTGGTACACTCTTTCCCTTAAATTTTCTGTAATGGTAATATCTAGAATAGATTTCGATTATTTTATTGTTATTAGCATGATTAGTGAGTAGTTTAGTTAACACTTGCTTGGGTTACGTTTTTATATGGATTAGTGGAGTATTTGATGGTTTTGGTTGAAAAATGTTTGATTCATTGATTTATTTTTGATTCATACGATTAATGTTGGTAGAATCAGTGTTATAGTTGATTTTCTAGCATTATTGTGATAATGATTATTGATTATAAATTCTGATTTTTATAAACTTAATCAAATTTATGTGATTTATTAGTTGGTTGTTATTTCTAGCATTATTGTGATTATGAGATAATGACTAATTAATAAATTGTGAAATCATTGTATGCAAATTAATCCTTAGCAATATTGTGATCATAGGATTAGTTTAATCTTTGATTTCCTTAGACTTGATTAATGTTTATGTGGCTAAATTGAATATTTAGAGTTATTTCCGAGCGCTTGACGTGTAGACAGTTTTAATCTCTAAAAGCTAGATTTAGTTGACTTAATTAATCGTAAAAAGACATTTATTGTTGATTTTAAGAAATTGGGGAATACTGGAGACTCCATACTTGCTTTTCTGAAATTCATAAAATATGTTCATGAATCAGTTTTACATCAAAGTTTCAAACTCTTGAGCTTAAAAGATTAAAACAGTTGGATTTAATTACAACTTACTTTTCTTTGACCAAAAACATCTTAAGTGTTTTTACACCCTTTTACTCCATTAATTCTAAAAGACGTATCCAAGTGAGTGTTGCTTTTAATATATTTGATATTTCCCCATTTTAGCTTTATAGTTTATAATCTTTAGTCTTCTGATAGATAGTTTTAAATATTTAGGGTTAAAATTATCCTCAACCCTTATCAATGGCTAGATATTAGTGACAATCCAAGTATCGGTATCTCGATTCCTATTCGCCATTCCCTGAGTTCGATAATCCCCGAGGTCAGCTTCTAGCTATACTATTGACGACTGGTACACTGCCAGTGGTATTTGGTATAACTTAGGCTTTCTTCATTTCTTTTGATTTTCAGAGCCAAATCCGCGTAAGACCAAAATGGCACCGTTGCCGGGGAATGACTAGAGATATTGTGAAAAGGTTTAGCTGGTAGATTAACCGATCCTTCTTTTGCGATTTATCCCTTGGAAGTTCTTTTCTTGTTTTTCCGATCCTATATCTACTCTATCCACCCTCTCAGTGTTTGTGTATGGTTTATGACTCGGAATTCCATTCCACATGTTGTAAGCCCATATAACGAACCTGAAAGAATCTTTCACAACCGTTTTCGCCATCCTTCTTATCCTTTCATTGAGATTTTATCTAGCTCATCTGAATCTACTGACCACCCTATCCCTCCGCTGGCTGATAGAGGTCATATTGATTTAGTTGTTGAGTTACCTCCAATATCTCCATCTTCGCCTTCTTCTCCTTCATCTGATTCTTCTTTTTCTTCATCCTCGTCTGATAATTTTTCTGAGCCAAACATGGCGACCGTTGCACCATGCTTGATCTGAACCGACCGGTCACCGACGACTCAAAAGGTGCCATTGTCATTGGGTTTGATGCAGTGAATTTTGAACTAAAGTCCAGTCTCATCACTTTAGTTCAAAATAATGCTCAGTACTGTGGGATAGCATCTGAGGATCCTTATGCACACCTGAAGAAATTCAGGAAAGCGTGTGGTTCGTATAAGGTGAATCAAGTCCCGAAAGAGATCATTCGATTGATGCTATTCCCGTACTCGCTCACTGGACGTGCTCTCACATGGTATGATGCCCTTCCATCCAATTCAATTCATACCTGGGATGAAATGGAGACACAGTTCCTATCGAAGTTTTGTCCCCCCTCACGTACCACTCAGCTTACTAGTGAAATCTTAGGATTCAGGCAGAAGCCTGAAGAGTCCTAACGTGATGCGTGGGAGCGGTAAAAAGAATCTATAATGAAGTGTCTGAATCATAATCTAACGCTCAATCATCGAGTCAAAGTCTTGTATTAAGGTGTGCATCCGATGTATCATTCTCTCATCGATTCCGCTTGTAGTGGATCTGTATACAGAAAGACACCTGAGGAGGCTGTTGAAATCTTGGATGACTTGGTGATGAGCCAAAATCAAACGCCAAGCGAGTATTTTGGATGGGGGGCTTCTGATTCGAAGCAAGCTGCTGCCATAGCTGCACTCACAACTAAGATTGATCTCCTCACGCAAAGTAGTCAGCCACAGTCATCCCCAGTTGCTGTACACGCAGTACAACAAGGATGTGAGCACTGTGGTGGACCCCATTCTGGCTATGAGTGCCAAGCCAGCTTGTCTTATCCAAATCAGGAGGAGGTTTGTTATTCTTCGGGAGATTATGGTGGAGGCATGGCTCGATATGCCCAGCCTACTCCAAACTATGCTCGAGCTCAGAACCAACCACTTCCTGGTTTTGCTCATCCTCGTCCTCATGTTATGCAGAGACCCCAGTTTAACCCTCACCAAGGGTATAACCAGGGATATCATCAAGGACAATCTTCCTCTTCCTCTCAGTATAATTCTAATCCAAATCAGTTTCATAACACTCACTTCCCAAACCAGAATCATCAGTCTCAGCCTGTGCAGCCCGCAAAGTCAAACCTAGAGGAGATGATGATGAAGTTTATGGTTAATCAAGAGGCGTTATCTAGAAATCAGCAAGATGCCATTCAGGCCCTTGAAATGCAAGTGGGTCAGCTAGCTCAATCAAGGAATGTTAGGAATGCTGGTGAGCTTCTGTGACACCCTTGCCACATTAACCACCAATTACAATTCACCCAGGATTAATCACCAACAAAGAGATAACATAATGATCTGATAGCTTAATTAAGGTGCGGAAGCAAAATACATAAATAAAAGTATTACAACTGAGTCTAACACCCTACGGTGCTACAAAGGTTACACGTCTAAGTCTACCAACTCAAATTAATACATTATCCCAAATTCATTACAACAGAATTTTCATAAACCAAATACCAAAGAAAACGGTAGAAATCTTCAAATACTTCAATAGATTTCCTAGCTAGATGGTCCAGCTGTAGACTTCCCTTTTCCTGTAAAAATTCAACAACTAAAAGGTAAGCGAATGCTTAGTGAATACCAGATGATTTTTACACATTCAACAAATCATTATGATGCCACCCAGGGTAACCGCGGTAACACATACCGTATACCCCACACGTACTCCAAGTACGCAAACCCGAGCCGCAGCTCCTTCGAGCTGACACTCGGCATAAGAATAACCAACCATCTGAGGCAGACATTACATCGGGGATGACCTACTGTCTATCCTGACCACAGATGTGTCAAACTCTTGGTCATATAGCACAGTAACATCAAAGTACAGATGCGACCACGCAGGTCCATCGAAAGGATGCACAACAAATGAACGGACATGCAACAAGTATGAATGTGCATCAACATATACGCATGTTAGTAGAATGCCAAACGAATATGAAACAACATGCCTCAGCAGGCAATGCAAACATAATGCAGATGCAGCAATGTTAAAATCAAAGGTACTCACAGTGGGTGCGTTATTAAACTTCAGATTAATATTATTTCTCCTCGGAATTTCAACCGGATCCACAAAGTACCCCACTGTGGGTTAAACAACACCACAAGGGACCTGTTAATTCAGTTGTAACAACACATTGTGTCAATAACTTGTTTAATCTCATAAAATTTAATTTTATAATAATTGCAAAGTTTTGGTCCAATTTCGGATCTATGTCCGAATTCGGACCCCACCCGAATTCGGATCCCCAATTCGGATCCTCCATAAATCCCAATTCGGTCCATACATATAAGCCCCAATTCGGACTCCTTTATTTTCGGACCATATCCGAATTCCAACACTTATAATATTTTACCATTTTGATTATCACATTTCGGACCGAAAGCCAATTTCGGATCACATTACAAGTTCGGGCACATCCGAATTCGGTCCCCAACCGAATTCGGACCCTCATCCAAATTCCAATACTTAAAAAATAATTTGATATATTAATTTTCCAGAAATCCGGGCCTCATCTGAATTCGGACCAGATCCGAGTTCATCTCGGATCCGAATTCGGACCCCTTCGAACTTGTGCAGTTTTGAATATTATTTTCCAGATTTAATCCAAGTTATTTTTATACTTATTTCCTTGCATGAAATAAATTATGCCAACTAAAATACATCTATTTTCAACACTTTTAACACTAATATTAACACCTTTATGTACCAAATTACATCATTTTTTTGACCATTTTTGTTCATCCATCGAACACACACAAATCTCAAAAATCATACTTATAGATCGAATCAGAAGCTGAAATTCACTATATAACATCTCATACACTAGATTTAAACAAATCTACAACTTGATCGTACATGCATTAGCATTTGCTATTCCAAATCTATGGTTCGGTTTTCATCAAAAACCGACCAAAAACTCTTAATTTTAGAGAGTTTAAGTAATGTTTACCTTAATTCGATGATAGCAGTGTTGATAGATCCTTCCTTGTTACTTGAATCCAAATTTTCAGCTTCAATTTCCACAAATTTTTCTCTTCTTGATTTACTTAGAGAGAGAGAGCCGAGAGAGATAGAGGTTTAGAGAGAGTGTGTGTAATGGTGAAAATGAAAGAAATGCAAGACTTTCACCCCTTTTATTCCATATTTTCGGCTATTGACATAAGTAGTCCCTCCACTTATCTGGTTCCATTAAATACTGATTTTGATAAAATAAAGAATTCTATCTTTATTTTATTATCTTAACAATTTAATAATTATATTCACTTAAATAAATTGAAATTTCTAAATTTCCAAATAATACAACAAACTTTATAATTAATCCAAATCTCGTACCAACTTTCATAATTCAACTTAAATTACATTAATTTATACTTAATAACTTCAGATACAATAATTTAAATCCGAGGATGTTACAGCATGAGCTCCACCACGCTCAACTTCGTCCTCGAAGTTACTCGGATTTGAACAGTCTCGGATACTTCTTCATCATTTCAGACTTAGTCTCCCAGGTATGATTCGCTCCTTTGTGATGCTTCCAACGTACCAGCACCATCTCTATCTCTTTACTTCTTAATTTCTTCACCTTTGTATCTAATACACACTCCGGCTCTTCAACATATCGGAGCCTTTTATCAATCTGCAGCTCAGTGTGGTCAGCCCAATCCTCGTTTTCGGTTGTAAACGACTTTCTAAGGTTCCCCACATGGAACACCGGATGTATGCCCGACATCTCTTCAGGCAATTCCAACCGATACGACTGATTTCCTACTTTCTCAGTTACTTTGAATGGTCCGACGAATCTCGGAGCCAACTTTCCCCTCTTCACGAAACGAGTAACACCTCTCATAGGTGATACTTTCAGATACAACCAATCATTTAACTCAAAGTTGATCGGTTTGTGCCTTCGATCATAGTAACTTTTCTGACGATCCTGGGCCGCCTTCATGTTCTGTCGCACCAATTGAATCTTCTCATTCGTTTCCTGCAATAATGCCGGCCCAGCAATCGGCGTTTCACCGGTTTCCCTCCAACACGTAGGAGTCCTACACCTTCTCCCATATAATGCTTCAAACGGTGCTTTCTTTATAGTTGCATGGTAACTGTTATTATATGAAAATTCTATCAGCGGCAAATGATCATCCCAATTGCCACCGAGATCCAATACACACGATCGCATCATATCTTCAAGTGTCAGGATAGTCCTTTCACTTTGACCATCGGTTTGCGGACGGTAAGCCGTACTCATTGCTATTCTCGTTCCCAACCTTTCTTGTAAAGCCGACCAAAAGTTGGAAGTAAATCGGCTGTCCCGGTCCGATACAATGGACTTCGGTACTCCATGTCTAGCAACTATCTCGTCCAAGTAGATCTGTGCTAACTTTTCCAGTGAATAACTCTCTCTTATGGGAATGAAGTGTGCCGACTTGGTTAATCTATCAACAATTACCCACACCGCATCGTGTTGACGCCTAGTTTTCGGCAACTTCGTGACAAAGTCCATTGTGATATGTTCCCACTTCCATTCCGGAATGGGAAGCGGTTGCAAACTACCGTATGGCTGCTGATGTTCGGCTTTCACTAACCGACAAGTTCTGCATCTCTCCACGTACTGACCTATGTCTTTCTTTAATCCCGGCCACCAAAAGTCTGCTTTCAGCTCATTGTACATCTTTGTGCTCCCGGGATGTACAGAAAATTTTGATTGGTGAGCTTCTTCGATTATCACATTTCTCATGCCTCCATATTTTGGCACCCAGATTCTTCCGTAAATTCCTTTCAAACCCGATTCACTAGTTTCCATATTCTTCATTTGCACCCTTATATCCTCATCTCCAATGTTCTCGTCTTTCAAGGCTTCCTCTTGAGCGGCCTTGACATCATCAATTATTGTGGAAGCCAGCATCGTAGACGTCATCATGTAACAGCAATCCTTAGCATATGCTTTGCGACTCAAAGCATCGGCTATCACGTTAGCCTTTCCAGGATGGTAAAGGATTTCACAGTCATAATCCTTTATTAGTTCCATCGAACGTCTCTGTCTCATGTTGAGTTCTTTCTGGTTGAAAATGTACTTCAGGCTCTTATGATCTATGTATAACTGACACTTAGTACCGTATAGATAGTGTCTCCATAACTTTAGAGCAAAAGTGACAGCTGTTAACTCAAGATCATGAGTTGAGTAGTTCTTTTCATGCTACTTAAGTTGTCTTGAGGCATACGCGATTACCTTTCCACGTTGCATCAATACCGCACCAAGCCCCAACCTCGCAGCATCCGTGTATACAACAAAGTCCTCATTACCCTCTGGTAGGGCAAGTATAGGTGCTTCACTTAGCGTCCTTTTTAAAACATCAAACGCCTCTTGTTGCACGGTCTCCCAAACAAAAGGTGCATTCTTCTTCGTTAACACAGTTAAAGGGACTGCAATCTTCGAAAAGTCTTTTATAAATCTCCTATAGTAGCCCGCCAACCCCAGAAAACTTCTGACTTCTGTAGCCGAACGAGGCGGCTCCCAATTCCTTACTGCTTCTACCTTAGCCGGATCTACAGAATTTCCGGCCCCCGAAATCACATGTCCAAGAAATTGAATCTGTTGCAGCCAAAACTCACATTTTGAGAACTTGGCATACAACTTCTCTTTTCTTAGCAGTTCTAGCAATTCCTTTAAATGATCAGTATGTTCGGCTTCAGACTTAGAGTATACCAAAATATCATCTATAAACACAATCACCGACTTATCTAGCATCGGTCTGCAAACTCGGTTCATCATATCCATAAACACTGTCGGGGCATTGGTTAACCCAAAAGGCATAACCAAGAACTCGTAATGCCCGTAACGTGTCCTAAAAGCTGTCTTAGGCACATCTTCCTCTCGTACCTTCAACTGATGATATCCCGACCTCAAGTCAATCTTAGAAAAGACACACGCCCCGTGTAACTGGTCAAACAAGTCATCTATCCTTGGCAATGGATACTTGTTCTTTATTGTCAACTTATTCAGCTCCCGGTAATCGATGCACATCCTCATGGTGCCATCTTTCTTCTTAACAAATAACACCGAAGCTCCCCACGGCGATGAACTTGGTCGAATAAAGCCCTTGTCCAACAACTCCTGGAGTTGTGTCATCATCTCTTTCATTTCAGTAGGAGCAAGGCGATAAGGGGAACGAGCTACCGGTGCAGCTCCAGGGATCAAGTCAATGCGAAATTCCACTTGTCTCTCAGGCGGCACGCCAGACAAGTCTTCCGGAAACACATCCGGGAACAGTGATACAACAGGCACATCGGTCAAAGTCTTCTTCTCAGCCTTGGCATCAATAGCATATGCCAGGTAGGCGTCACAACCCTTTGCAACAAGCTTTCGGGCTTTTGCAATGGTCAACAGACACAGATCCCCGCTTCTCCTATCCCCATAAATGCAGATCTCACGCCCCTCTGGAGTAGTTATCTTTATCATTCGCTTCTTACATACTATGTGAGCTTCGTTCTCTATCAACCAATCCATCCCGATAATTACATCAAATTCACTAAACTCGATCGGAATCAAGTCCAAATTGAAGAATACATCTTCAATCACTAAGGTGCAGTTACGGTATACATGATCTACTTTGACTAGAGTATTACTAGCAGTTTCAATATCTAGTACAGCAGATAGCTTTGATAAAGGCATAGACAATTGTTGAGCAAACATAGTAGATACAAACGATCTATTGGCACCCGAGTCAAATAACACTCTTGCAGGTAAAGAGTTTACAATAAACATACCCGTGACCACCTCCGGGTTTTCCCTAGCCTCTTCCGCGATAATCTGGAAAGCACGAGCCGGTGCCCTTTGTGACTGACCCCGACCTCGGTTAACTGAACCACCGCTTGAACCTCCTGAAGATCGTGTTGATGTTGGAGCAGCAACTGCTGGAGCATTCTTTCGACAATTCCGACTATAGTGCCCCCATACCCCACACTTATGGCAGGCATCTGATCTCCGAGGGCATTCATTCTGAAAGTGGCCCAACTCTCCGCAGCAAAACACGCACGCCCGTTTGTGCACTTGCCAAAGTGTTCCAGATGACACTTGTTACAATACTGTGGCTCGGTGTTGATAGAGTATGCACGAGCACGACCGGAAGAACTAGACTGTCGACGGAAGGACTGTTGTGGCGAGTACTGCGAAGATCGTGAAGAACCAGAATAACCTCCTTCGCGTTGGCGTTTCGGTGGTGAAGGTTGAGTTGGATTAGCTGAAGCAGCAGCGGACCCCATCACGTAACCAGACATACTTAAAATCTATTCCACATTTCTGGCGGCTTCCAATAGACCAGCAAATGTGGGGTAGCGTACATTGCTCATCACCCTCCGAATCTCCAAATCAAGACCAGCCTCAAACCTGGTCACTTTTCTTTCCTCAGTATCCACTTGATGAGGCGCGAACAAACTCAGCCTCGTGAACTCTACCGCGTACTGGGACACAGACTTAGTCCCCTGAATCAGTGTCATGAATTTTGCCTCAAGTCTTCGGCGCTCATCGGGCGGGCAGTACTGCTGAGTGAAAACTTCAGTGAACTCAGCCCATTTCATTACAGCAACCTTCTCCATTGTTAGTGCATTAACCATCGAATTCCACCACATTATTGCGTCTTTGGTGAACATGGCAGTAGCGAACCGGACCATATCCTTCTCAGCACAATCGCTGATTCGGAAAGTCCTTTCTGTAGTTGTTATCCACTCCAATGCAGTAACAGCATCACCCAACCCAGTAAACTCAACGGCTCCATTTCCCTTAAAGTCCTTGAAACGGCAACCCCTGGGCTTATTTGATGACCCAGTGTTGTCACCTTGCTCGTCATCGTTTCCCTCTCTTTCCTTATTCTTTCTCTTCTCTTCTCTTCGCTTAGCTTCGGCCTCATCTCGAGCCCGAAACTGGTCCTGAATCATTCGATTTTGCTCAGCCATCATGGCTAGCATCATTTCCCTCGTCTCTTCTGGTGTCATTCCTCCTCCAGACATGTTCTGAAACATGAAACATATAACTTATTTAGTAACATGTCATTTATTTATAGACACCACCCAATTGTCCCGTATGATAGTCAATATTCTTATGATTACTAGATCGTAACCTATCTTAGTTCAGATCATTACTTAGAATCACTACATGTCAACACTTAATGTTTGAGACCAAGACCTCACGGACACTTGAATCTCAAACTACTGCTCTGATACCATCTCGATGTGACACCCTTGCCACATTAACCACCAATTACAATTCACCCAGGATTAATCACCAACAAACAGATAACATAATGATCTGATAGCTTAATTAAAGTGCGGAAGCAAAATACATAAATAAAAGTATTACAACTGAGTCTAACACCCTACGGTGCTACAAAGGTTACACGTCTAAGTCTACCAACTCAAATTAATACATTATCCCAAATTCATTACAACAGAATTTTCATAAACCAAATACCAAAGAAAACGGTAGAAATCTTCAAATACTTCAATAGATTTCCTAGCTAGATGGTCCAGCTGTAGACTTCCCTTTTCCTGTAAAAATTCAACAACTAAAAGGTAAGCGAATGCTTAGTGAATACCAGATGATTTTTACACATTCTACAAATCATTATGATGCCACCCAGGGTAACCGCGGTAACACATACCGTATACCCCACACGTACTCCAAGTACGCAAACCCGAGCCGCAGCTCCTTCGAGCTGACACTCGGCATAAGAATAACCAACCATCTGAGGCAGACATTACATCGGGGATGACCTACTGTCTATCCTGACCACAGAGGTGTCAAACTCTTGGTCATATAGCACAGTAACATCAGAGTACAGATGCGACCACGCAGGTCCATCGAAAGGATGCACAACAAATGAACGGACATGCAACAAGTATGAATGTGCATCAACATATACGCATGTTAGTAGAATGCCAAACGAATATGAAACAACATGCCTCAGCAGGCAATGCAAACATAATGCAGATGCAGCAATGTTAAAATCAAAGGTACTTACAGTGGGTGCGTTATTAAACTTCAGATTAATATTATTTCTCCTCGGAATTTCAACCGGATCCACAAAGTACCCCACTGTGGGTTAAACAACACCACAAGGGACCTGTTAATTCATTTGTAACAACACATTGTGTCAATAACTTGTTTAATCTCATAAAATTTAATTTTATAATAATTGCAAAGTTTTGGTCCCAATTTCGGATCTATGTCCGAATTCGGACCCCACCCGAATTCGGATCCTCCATAAATCCCAATTCGGTCCATACATATAAGCCCCAATTCGGACTCCTTTATTTTCGGACCATATCCGAATTCCAACACTTATAATATTTTACCATTTTGATTATCACATTTCGGACCAAAAGCCAATTTCGGATCACATTACAAGTTCGGGCACATCCGAATTCGGTCCCCAACCGAATTCGGACCCTCATCCAAATTCCAATACTTAGAAATAATTTGATATATTAATTTTCCAGAAATCCGGGCCTCATCCGAATTCGGACCAGATCCAAGTTCATCTCGGATCCGAATTCGGACCCCTTCGAACTTGTGCAGTTTTGAATATTATTTTCCAGATTTAATCCAAGTTATTTTTATACTTATTTCCTTGCATGAAATAAATTATGCCAACTAAAATACATCTATTTTCAACACTTTTAACACTAATATTAACACCTTTATGTACCAAATTACATCATTTTTTTGACCATTTTTGTTCATCCATCGAACACACACTAAGAACACACACAAATCTCAAAAATCATACTTATAGCTCGAATCAGAAGCTGAAATTCACTATATAACATCTCATACACTAGATTTAAACAAATCTACAACTTGATCGTACATGCATTAGCATTTGCTATTCCAAATCTATGGTTCGGTTTTCATCAAAAACCGACCAAAAACTCTTAATTTTAGAGAGTTTAAGTAATGTTTACCTTAATTCGATGATAGCAGTGTTGATAGATCCTTCCTTGTTACTTGAATCCAAATTTTCAGCTTCAATTTCCACAAAATTTTCTCTTCTTGATTTACTTAGAGAGAGAGAGCCGAGAGAGATAGAGGTTTAGAGAGAGAGTGTGTAATGGTGAAAATGAAAGAAATGCAAGACTTTCACCCCTTTTATTCCATATTTTCGGCTATTGACATAACTAGTCCCTCCACTTATCTGGTTCCATTAAATACTGATTTTGATAAAATAAAGAATTCTATCTTTATTTTATTATCTTAACAATTTAATAGTTATATTCACTTAAATAAATTGAAATTTCTAAATTTCCAAATAATACAACAAACTTTATAATTAATCCAAATCTCGTACCAACTTTCATAATTCAACTTAATTACATTAATTTATACTTAATAACTTCAGATACAATAATTTAAATCCGAGGATGTTACAGCTTCCTAGCAACACTGAGCCGAACCCAAGAGGAAATATGAAAGACAAGGGTCCTGCTCAAGTCAATGTCATCACTGTGCATGATGATGAGCACACCGAGGATGTTCCTTCTCTAGTTCTTCCTTTCCTCCCCCATTGAAGAAGGAACTGGAGGCTTTAATGGACGAGATGCATCTGAACGCCTCAGAAAGTACCGCATATGTCCCACCTCCTTTATACATCGAAGTCAAGGTTGATCCTGGTAGTTTCACCATTCCTTGTTCAGTTGCCGGAGCCGTATTTAGTAATGCTTTAGCCGACCTAGGCTCTAGCATTAATGTCATCTCACATGACATCTTTCAGCAGCTGAACTTGGGTCCTCTTAAACCTTCGTCTGTTGATATCCAGTTAGCTGACGGTTCCTTGAGACGACTGGTTGGAGTTTGTGAGAGAGTTGGTTTGAGAGTTGACAGATTTGAGTTTGTTGTCGATCTTGTTGTGCTTGATATGGGTAGTTCATGTTCCGTTCCTTTCATCTTAGGTAGACCTTTCCTAAAGGTATCTAGAGCCTTAATTGATGTTTTATCCATGAAACTTACTTTGAGAATCCAAGGTGAGGAGGTTACATTCTGTATGGCCGAGGCTGATCCTTTATACCATTCGTTTACCGATTCATTGCTTTCTATATCTGTTAAGAAGGTGACTTCATAGATGCCATATTAGAAGGAAGAGAAGTTTGAGAATGCAACATTCACGCTACATAATGTTGCAGTTGATTCAAGAGAGTCTGTGTGTTTGCTAACGAATGACGTGCCCAAGCACTTCAACAATGATGAGGATTTAATTTTAGCCGAGACATTTGTGCCTAATGCTACTTCTTCTCATACTATAGATGCTAATACTGACTTGGTTGTTTCTTCTGAACAGGTATCTCCAAGCCCGACCAAGAAAGAGAAGGGAAAGAAGAAGAAGAGCAAAAAGAAAAAGCAGAATGAAAGCACAAAGGGTCAAAAGTATGTGCCTAAGCTCCCGGTTGTTGATTTGAGTAAGTTAGAGTCTGTTAAGCTTCATGTTGTTGGTGATGTGCTCGGATATGAGTCCATTACCCCAGGTATGTTCTCGACTAATAAAGGCCATGTGGCCAAGTCAAGCTAATGACTCCTCAAAAACAAGCGCTTTTGGGAGGCACCCGATAAAAATTACTTAATTATATCGTTTACATTTAGGGGGTGTTTGATAGCCACTTATCAGGCTCTTATCAGAGGTAACCTCTTATTCGGTAAGAGGAAATACTGATAAGTGTGTTTGATATGCAAAAGACATAAGAGTCAAAATTCTCTTATCATGTCTTATCAGGGTAAGACTTTGATATGTTTCTTATCACCACTTATCATACAAAAAAGAAATACACGTCTCTCCCACCCCACCCCACCCACCCTTACCTTTACCCATACCTTACCTCACCCACCCTACCCCTACCCTACCCTATCCTAAACCCCGTACCCCCTACCACTACCCTACCCCACCCAACATACCCTACCCTCAACCACCTAATCTCACCCTACCCTAACTACCCTTAACTTACTTATACCACCCCATCCCCATCCCCATCCCCATCTCCACCCTTAACCCTACCCACCCCACTCCCATACTATCCCACTCTACCCCACCCCTACACTAACCCATCAAACTTACCCACCCCACCTCACCCCTCCTTATCCCACCCCACCCTACCCCTATCTCTTCCCACCCCTACCCCTCAAACCTACCCACCTCACCCCTACCATACCCCTCAAATCTACCCATCCCCACCCACCTTACCCCTCAACCTACCCACCCTACCCCTACACCATTACCCTACCCTATTTACCCCACCCCACCCCACCCTCAACCTACCCCACCCCTACCCTACCTCTTACCATATTTATTATAACGAGAAATATTCCAACACTTTTTGATAAAATTTATTATTTTTCAATAACATATCTATATAACTTATAAACATAACTTATTTGGAAGTTATTAAACGTAACCTTATAAACTTGATTATAACTTATAAACTTTAATTGTTATTTGATTCTTGAAAGCATGTTGGTTATATGTTTATTGAATGCATTTATGTTACTTGATTATAACTTATAAACTTGAATTAGTTTCTTACTTAAATCTTGTTAATGTTATTTGAATGATATTAAATGTTTACATAAATCACTTTGATTCAATGATATTATTCTTACTTGATATTTGACTTTAATCAATGATATCTGTTTGGTTTTGGGAATTAATATGTAAAATTAATAAAAATAACAGAATCAGATAATTTATAGAACAAACAGACTTATTAAATTCTTTTATCAGATCTTAGTATCTTATCAGGATCACCTCTCATCAATCAGAAGTGGAATCAGACATCAGACAATTAACCTCTTATGCAATCAAACAGCACCTTAGTTTGTTTCTTTTGATCTTGCATGTTTCATAAGTTGAAGTCTTTATAAGACTGATTCGTTTGCATTTTTATTTATGTCTTTGATTGTTTTTAGGTTAAATAAGTCCCCATTGCATTGATTATGTATCTTAGGATTGCATGTTTGATGTTAGTGGTGATGTCTTCAAAGCATATATGCTTGTTTAATTTCTTGTTTTTGTTGTTTGACTTTTTGAGTCTTAGTTAGCTTTCTTTAATTCTTAATTACTTGCATTTCGTAGTTTCATTTCTCTTACTTCTTAGCTTAAATAATGTCTAAATATATCGTCTTTAAGTCACTTGACTTTTTGTTTTGATATTTAAGGTTTTAGTTTGCAAAATTTAATAAATTAGTGATGTCAGTTTGACTTTTTAAAAGTCAAATCTGAGTTTTCTCTTAAGTCTAGTATATTGCATTTAGTGAGTTCTTAGTTTTAGTTGAATTGCATATCATAAGTTATCTCTTGCATTGTTCATATTGCTATATACTAGTTATATGATATGCATTGAGCTTCAATTTTATCATAATTGCTTAGCAAATGTCACATGCGTTTTAGTTAAATTTTAGTCTTAATTTTCGTTAAAATTAAGTTGAATTTTAAGTCACAATAAAAGCTTTAAGGTCTTGATCATTTTAGAGGTTTATTTTCAAGTTAGTGTGGGGTAATAATTAAATGGATTTATGTTACATAGGTCAAAATTTGAAGATTTATTCTCTGGTTTTACCATAGCTAATGTTTAATTTGTTTTGCTTGATGTGTTTTAATTCTAGTTCATGCTGTTGGATATTTTCAGTCAAAGTGAATCTACTTTATTTTTAAATTGGATGCATTTCGTTGGTTAATTTGCCTTCATTTTTAGTGTGGATAATTCACCTTAATATCGTTCTTGAGTCACATGACTTTCCGTTTCGATATTTATGGGTTTTCATAGTTTAGCTTAATAATCATTTGGCTCCAGTTTGACTTTTGAAAAGTCAATCTGTCCAGATTTTGTTTTTAGCTAACTTCTTGCATTGCATTTTAGTTCCGTAGTTTGCATTCTAGCGTACGTGCTTTTACATTCTTATGCATGACATTTAGATGTGCATTATGATGTTTAAGTTTCCATCCATAGCATGTTTAATTTAGGATATTTCCTTCATGTTTGCATCTTTAGTTTTGAATAAATGTGGGGTGAAATCATGTCGTTTCAATGCTTGTACTTGGTTCATGTTGTTATTAGTGCTTCAATGATTCACATATGTGTCTGAGTTCGAGTTTTTGTGTTTAAACATACACAAAATATCCACTAAAATGAACTGATGTATGCTGTTTTTTTTTTCTTTTTTTTGGTTTTTAGCAGTCTGTTGGTGATCACTACCCTCCCCATGATCAGCCCCTCAATCCCAGAATAAATATATGAATGTCGTGACCCACATCATGATCACTACCAGTACCACGACACTCCCTCTGTTTTAATTTTACACGCACATGCATCTGGTTTGTAATGGTCCATGTAGTGACCACTACACTCCCCACGACCAGTTTTAAAGTTTCAAACCTTTCTTAACAGAAAGGTCGTGACCCTCCTGCTGACCACTACATCCCTCACTACACTCTCAAATAAAACCCTTATTTCATCCCTCTTAAAAAAATTATTAAAATAAACAGCCTGCGTTCATTTTAAAAAACCCTTTATCCCTCTTGATTTTTTTTGTTTTCCCCTTTCCCTCTTCTCTTCTCTGTTCACGCACAGCACACACAGGAACAAAGCTTCAATTTTGGGTATCATTTCATTCGTTTTCACCATCAAGCAGTGCAGGTACATTTCTTTTCTATTCTTTCTGATTTGTGAAGCACATTATACAGTTTTTGAACTCTGTTCACGCACACACACAGCAGCAACATGATTTTTCTGCCTTAAGCATTTCAAGTCCGATTTTGGGTTTGATTCACATGATTCCATCTTGTTTCCGATTGTGTGCAGCATTTCCAGTACGTCTGCATTACCTTTTCTTGTGATTCTTGCAACATCCTAGGGTTCTGCTAGTCTGATTGAGCACACACACAGAGACACGATTTTTGTACCAAAAACCCTAGTTAATTCGTGATTTTCAGGCTCATTCGTTCTTGATTGAGTATGTGTGGTTATATCTGTTTGAATTTATTGTTGAGCATCATGATTGGGGAGGTTTTGGTACAATTCACATAAAATTTTCCCCTGATGAACTGTCTGTGAAGTATATGTCCAGTGTGTTGTTTGTTTGATCACATTTCACGCACACATTTCAGGTTTAAAGCTGATATACTTTTCGGTTGTGCATCTTTCTGGTTCGAATTAGCAATTAAGGGTTTAAATAGCATGTTTTTGCAATTATCCAAACCTTAGGCTAATGTAGTCGGTTTTCATGGTAGATTTTCTAGTTTGTGAAACCATCTTATGCTTGCTGCTGATTTCGGATTATATGACGTTGTTTGTCGTTGATTGCATGTTGGTATTTTCGTTAGGGGGTTGATAGGGCTGATTTTCAATAGGAACTCATTTGCATATTATAATTGTTTGTTACCAAATCAGCCACACACACACACATATATATATATATATATATATAGAATTGGGTTCAAATGAGTACCACTAGTTTTGCGGAGTATCGGAGGTACCTCGCTTAAAACCATTTTTTTTGAAATTTTTTTTCATAATCATGTTTAAATTAATAATATAAGACTACTTGCAAAAAATCACACCTAAACACACACTATAACTATGTGAAACGTGCAAGTTCACATGAACTGCACTGTTGTGAATGTATATTCACAGCTAAGCATGTTCACATGAATTTTTTCACGTTTACATGACTTTTAAGACGCTAGAAAGTGTGAATGTGTGTAATTCTTTTACGAATAGGCTTATATTATTTGTATCTAAATTAATATGAAAAAAAAATTAAAAAAAAAACTTTTTTTCGGAGCATGTTCACATCTAAAACCCGTGTGTTCACAGGTACTCACGGTACTCTGCATTTTTTAGGTACTCACACGAACCATATTCTATATATATATATATATCCGTTTTGAATCTAAAGCAGCCCAAATGTTCTTGTTGGGTCGCGTTCGAATTAGCCTCAATGTTCGGTGTTAGCTTAATTTCATCCTTGTAAATATGTCTTTAGCCTAGCTTCTTGGTAATTAATACTTCTCGATTCCTTTATGTTAAGTTTAAATCTTTGCTTTGATTAGTTTAAAGTTCCCTTTTGAGGTCTTTTAGCTTTCTTGATCAACTTGCAGTTTGAATGCATACTTATGCATATAGGTTTATGATGTCTCAATTCTATTAAGATGAGCCTTAAAGTTGCTTCTAATCTCAAGTGCGCTCTACATATTTTAGTTTCTTTCTTAATCTAGTTTCTTTCATAATTTATTTAGTTTTTTTATTTATTTATTTCTTTATATATATATATATATATATATATATATATATATATATATATATATATATATATATATATATATATATATATATATAGGGTTAGGTTCAACGGGGCACCTGTGTGCATCGTGCAACTTAGGAACCTATATACACCGTTAGATCTAGAAAATGAATGACTAAGATTACAATGGCAAAAGGGTAATAAAGATGAAATTCGTGTATGCATCATGATGCACGGTTCATATATTAGATGTGCATAAGGGTATTTTGAGAAAAAATAATATATCAAGTCAACTCAAAATTAAATTTATATTGATTGAATATTTAATTTAATAATCAAGTATTAAATGCTAATAAATTTATAAAATACACTTCTAAAATTATAAAATTTCAATTGAACAAAAATCCAACATGATACTTAATCATCTTCATTGACTGTACATCTTCGTATTCATCTTTCCCATGTTATGCATCATCGTGTTTATACTGTGCATCTTCGTATTCATCTTTCCCAGATTATGCATCATCGTGTTCATCGTGATGCATATCTGGAATTTAAACGTGTTAATCACCGTCTTCAACATGTTCATCATCATCTTGATGCACCGCTAATGTGCATCATGTTTGAATAAAAAACATCAACATTCATCTTTGAGAGAGAGAGAGAGAGAGAGAGAGAGAGAGAGAGAGAGAGAGAGAGAGAGAGAGAGAGGTGGGTGAGGGAGGAAAGTGTGGAAGAAAATAGGGAAAGTGGTTAATGATATTATTTAGTTTCCTATTTTCTAACTAATCTATTAATTAAAAGATCAATTAATTTTTTAAAATAATTAGTATTCCCGTATTACCCTTATTGCATCCTTAGTAAATAGGTTATGCATTTTTGGTTCCCACTGGTTCCCAATGCATCGTGGTGCCCCATAGAACCTCAATCTATATATATATATATATATATATATATATATATATATATATATATATATATATATATATATATATAGTCGCATTGCAATTTCTTTTAGCTATTTTTAGTCCTCTAGTCTAGTTGATGTTGAGTTACTTCGTTTGACTTATCTTGAGTTGTTCGTGTGCTATGCTTTCCTAGTTATGTTCTTATATGCTTTTATCTTGCAGGTATGGCACGTAGAAGAACACGAGCTCGCATAGCTACTCCACCGCCTTCCCCTGAGCCATCCTCACCACCTCGTGCTCAACCTGATCCACTACTACCTCAAAACTGCCTCCACCGGTGGTTACAGTTTCAGGATCCCATACATCGCAAGAAGCTTCAGTCTCTTTTCCATAGACCTGTACACCCCTCTAGCACTGTTAGCTGGATAGCCATGGACTCTGTTGGTATCTCTGCTCGCCTTCGAGAGTTCTTAGCACACCCTCCAGCTATACTGAACCTTTTGGAGATTGATGAGCCCGTTTATCGGGAACTCACACTTGAATTTCTGAGCACCATGAGATTTAAGGAGAAGTGTTCGAGTTACTCTAATGTTGAGATGCTTGAATTAGGTTAGGGGGTGTGCACAGGAGGTTATCCTTGCGCCATTTTGCGCTTGCTATGAGTATATATTCTGAGGTTGAGGTGAGAGACCAATCATTTAATAGTGCATTTAAGGATGGCGTGAGTGGTACTGAGGCATTGACATTTTGGGAGACGGTAGCAGAGGGTCCTTTTGACTCCCATAAGTCGAAAGCTACAGCCTTTCGAGACCCAGCACATCGTATTCTTCATCGTATTATCTCATCTAGCATTGCGGGTCGATGGCATGTCAGAGGAGTATCCACACGAGATTTAATGATAATGCATCGTTTGCTAGATCCCACATGCATGATTCCAAGTTGCATATTGGCTTGCATTTTTCTTACAAGGTAAAAGTTTGAACAAGAGTAGTCCTTTACTTGGTGGGATGTACATCACAAGACTTGCGCGAGGATTAGGCATCTTTGCAGATGCGACTGTTGCAGCAGGATTGACAGTTGATCCCGATGGCACACGCACAGTCATTGACATAGACACGCTGAAATCGATGCACGCTGACCCCCGAGTGGTAGATTGATAGGAGATCCAGATGCTGAGGATGATGTCGAGCAGGAGCACGAGATTGAGCATGCTGACACAGTACCAACACCCCATCACTCAGTCCCTCGCACTCACGGGGCATCCACATCTGCTGCAGCACCATCCACCTCAACTGCCCCTATGAGGCTTGTTTTCGTTGATGATGCCACCACTTCTGCTCAGCCTGGGGTTATGCGTGCTCTTACACTACAGATCCTCACTCACAAAATCATTAGAGAATTATTATGAGCAGCATGCCCCCGATGTCACCATGAGCCCTCCTTACGTAGCTACTGACCCCTTACCCCTCACCACCTCTGACATCCCAGAGACAACCTCTCCTATTCGTCAGCCCATTCCTCATGTTTCCCCCACTCGACCTCTTAGCCCACTCACCACGGCCCCAATTCAGCTTCAGCCTATCCCAAGTGAGCTCTCTTCTTCAAAGCTATCTCATCGCAGATTCGACAAGACTTTCCAGCGTCATCAACCCCGTGCACACATCCTCCTCGACTGATTCTCTAGACTCTTGGACATTTTCTTTTCTTATCTTTTGGTTATGTACATAAACATTTACACTTCAACTCTTTATTTTTGCTCTTTTGGTCTGTACATATTATTTATTTTATCGTGTATTGCTGCTTACATCCTGATCTGATTGTGTTGTGATTGATTGGTTTCGTAAGGTCGGACCATGGCAGAGATGTTCGCTGGCAGTCAGTTCAGCTTCATCGTCCAGATCCACCTGACAGCGTTCATCTATTCAGGGGAGTTTTTCTGTTCTTGTTTGTTCATTCCCATACTTGTGCATACTGTTTTAGACAGTGAGGACACTGTCTATATTAAGTGTGGGGTGGGATGATAAAATTGGCATTTTGAGTTGTTTGTCCGAAGTTATAGCCTGCTTTAGTGCATTTTATGCATGTGTATCCTAATTTTAGCCAATTTTCAAATTTTTCTCTCGTTTTTAAATGCGTTACTCTTTAGTAATATTGTTCTGTTTAGATTGCATGCGAGAATGACTTAGTGAGTTTGATGCTATTTGAACAATGAGAGACGTTTTGATTGCATGTTGTGAATTTTTGAACCGAAACAACATGATATTAACACATATTACCCTTTTGATTCATTTCGTGAGAATTTGAGCCATATAGCATAATTTTTATGCTCATTTTCGTTTGATGTGTGTTTATGCATGTGTTGACCAATAGAAGTAGAACTTGAATTTAAATACATGTCAAAATCACAATTTTTGAAAATTGGGCACACGCATAGAGGCAATTTTAGGATAACCCATTTTTATCTTTCTTTTGTTCATCTTTCACCCTTTTATTCTCCCCTAGTAGCCCCTTTTGAGCCTTTTTTTTCCTTTCATTTCGGTGACATCCACTCTATGAGCCATTTATAGCCCTTTTTGCTTTCTTTTACCTTTATTTGGGATCTGATTTGAAGTGCAGCGGTTAGTTTATCTATGTTTATAGTTCTTTTAGTTGTTTTTCATTCTATTGAGCCTTGATGCATATATTCGCTGGGTTTGATTACATATTAGCTTGATGGGTACCCCTGGTACTTTTTCATTCAGCGGTTCACTTTCTAGATCGACTGATCATCGATTCTAGTTTAGTATTAGCTGTGGTTTTTGAGTGTCAGTCATGATAGCTGTTATGATCAGTGGATCCAAAGATATTTTATTGAGAAAAAGAAAGAAAAGAGATGTTTATAAAAAAGCAAGAAAAAAAATATTGTAGGTCCCGAAAGGTTTCCTAAGTGTATAGTTCTAAGCTGTAGAGGGAGGGGGGGGGGTGGGGGGTGAATATAGCTATTTAAAACTTAACAATCTTTTTCTCAATGTTTGTGTATATTATTAACAAGTGTTAATTACAAACAAGCTTGAATGCGGAAAGGTTCAAGCTGAGATGACAGATACAACAGTTTGTAACTAATCTAAAACACACTCAGTCTAGTTACAATGATCACACTCACTTAGAGGCACTCACTGTTTTTACAAGACTCAGAAGGACAGCTTATACAAGAACGGCTTAGACACACTTGACTGTTTTATATAAGCAGACTTGCATGCATGGAATAACACACATCAATGCGCGTTCTGATTTCACACTCTTGATATCTCTTTATCCTTAGAAGCTTCCTTTTATACTCAAAAGGAGAATCTCAGTGAAGCTTCTTCATTGGACGAAAGAGATAGTGGAGAGTCTTTCCAAAAGGACAAAACACCTTTCTGCACGTTCTGATAAAGTACCTTTGTCTTCACATGGCAGAATCTTTGTCTTTTCCTTTTTGTCACTGTTGCATAAGGCTTTAACCAAAAGAGGAATGTCAACTTTGCATCTTTCTTCTTTTGCTAATGCCATTTTGATATAAGAAAAGGTCTGCCACCCTTTTTCAAATATCTGTTTGTCTTCATGTAACAGAACAGCGTGGGCAGGCTGTGCAGTTCTGTTTTTCACTTTGTCTTCGACTTGTAAACTGATCTTGTAGCCAAAAACAATACATGATGACTTGGAAACATATTCCATAAGGTGTTTAACCTGTTCACAAAGAACAGGTTCTGTTCACAAAGAACAGAACACTCAAAAACTACCCAAGCTGCTCAAAGGAGTAGAGCAGCGTAGAGAGTTTATGCCCAGCCTGTTCAGCAGATAGAACAGCTTGGACAAACTGTCTTTGTTGCAACGAATGCAACATGGTAAACAGCTTTGGGCTGATATTGCAAATCATTTTCAGGTTTCAATAAGGCATATAACAGACCTTAAATTCATCCTTCAAATGCATCAACAGGTTTGATTAATAATCTCTCCCTCAGATGTACAACAGGTTTGACTGAGGCCTTTTTGTGCCTAACAATCTCCCCCTATTTGCAATAATCAGTCTAAGCTGATTTAATCAATAATCACTATACATTTTTACAATACATCTTGCTGAAAAGAAATTACAACATTTAAGTAATGTAAAAGATCAGTTTATACATACTGATTTTGATTACATAAAAACAACACATGTTTTTACAAGAGTACAACTAATGTACTAATGTATATTACAACTGATGTAAATAAGTAAAGTTACAACATATGTAACAAAGTACAACTAATGTACAAAAAGTTCAACACTTTGGACTGTTGATTTTGGGAGCAGATAATGGCAAGCCTGTCCAATAGATGGACAGCTTCCATTCTTCACCTACCCTGATGGTAGATGGACTTTACTCCAGTGGAGGTGGTCCTTCAAACATCTTTTCAAGCTCATCCCTTGTTTCCTCTAGATCTTGAATTTCAATTCTGAGGATCATAAACTTGGGATCTTGAAGTTCTCCTCTCTCATAGCAGCCTCTGAGCTGATCCCAGATGGCTGCTCTCCACTTGCTTGACTGCCTGAATGAAGCTGCAAGTCTGAAGGCTGCAAGCTGTCTCAGATCCACCTTGTATAGATCTGATGCTCTCTGAAAGCATTTCTTTTGTGTTAAGGGATCTACAAAAAATGCCCCCAACTCAGGTTCTTCAATTATCTTGCCTTCTTTAAACTCAACTCCACTAGGCAGGCTGTAGTCAATTCCTTTCATTTCAAGGGCATAATCACCCTGTTCAATTAAGGTAAGGAGTTGCTCCAGCTCAGAATCTTTTCTTGTCCTCCTTGCCTTTATTTTGGGGTATTTTGATTTTGCTTGCCTCTTGAAGTGCAAAAGTTTTTGCAACTTTAGCAGAGGCTTCTTCTTCTCTTAGAGCTTCCAGGGCTTTAAGTTGTTCATCTCTAAACTCAAAGTATTTATCCATGGGAAGACCCATTTCCTTTGCCCTGGCTTTGTGAAATTTTAAGTCTGCTGCTTTCTGCTGTTCAGGATCAATTGCTGCCTTTTCTTTTCCTTTAGCTGCTGTAGTGATAACAGCTTCAGGAGTATCTTCCTCTTCTTCTTCTTCCTCTAAAATGAGATGCCTCCTTCTGCTGCTTGGCCTGGCCTCAGAAATGAATTCCTCCCCCTTAGACTGAGCAGGGTTTGGAGATTCAGCCTGAGTAGGCTGAGCAGCTTGAGAGGCACCTTCCATTGTACCTGTTGCAGATGCTTCCGCTGGTTGACCAGTAGGTGTTGATTTCTCCTTAGGAGAAGAAGTTTTCTCCCCCTAAGACTTGGTCTTCGAGGCAGATGACTTCTCCCCCTTTGAAGGAGATGGACCAGCACCTTCAACACCTGGTCTGCCTGAAGACACGAAGTCAGTAG
>JAANYP010001189.1:0-27358 GCA_020465985.1 Centrapalus pauciflorus
TATATATATATATATATATATATATATATATATATATATATATATATATATATATTGCCGACGGAGCAGAGAGAAAAAACGCTCACGTGGAGCAATATTAGTGGTAAAAATTCAGAAAATTAAGGCTTATTTGGCGCAATATAATAGGTTAAAATTCAGAAAATTAAGGCTATTGATTTGACACAATATAATTGGTTAAAATTCAGAAATTAATAGGATTCTTCCCACTATTTTAGCTCGATAAGATTCCACATAATTATCCAGATTTTTCTACATATTTTAATGTTTCTGCAATTAAAATATGTAGATTTTCTGGAAAGAAATAAAAAATGACAATAAAATTTCAAATTTTCACTATTGGAAATAGTTGTAATTTGATTTATCAAGTTAAATAAAAATAACAAATCAGATTTAATACACTAGAAAATTTCAAATTTGCACTGCTGGAAATAGATGCAATCTGATTTATCAAGTTAAATAAAAATAAAAAATTAAATTGAATCGGCTATAGTATAACTGAAATATTAAGATATGCAGAAAAACACTGGATAATATCATAACTGAATATGCAGGAAAAAAGATTCAAACTTGAATAATAAATATTCCCAACTGCATATTTATCAAATTATCAATTCTTTATAATTTGAAACCTGATAATTATTAGATGTTTATATAACGAGTTAAATGTAACCAACTATGAGATAAAACATGTTTTACTGAAGTTACGTACTAATATATATATATATATATATATATATATATATATATATATATGTGTGTGTGTGTGTGTGTGTGTGTGTGTGTGTGTGTGTTGGATGTGTGTGTGTGTGTAGATGTGTGTGTGTGTGTGTGTATATATATATATATATGTATGTATGTATATACATACATACATACACACAGAGTCAGTAGGCATAATCAATATTGATAAAAAACTGTATCAACAGTGTATGCGTGAAGAAAACTATACCGTTTCTAGATGAACTTCACATATGCTAATCAATTAGATGAAGAGTCGAAGACATTTTTAACTCCTGCAGAAAAAAGTTGTCAGTATCTTCTTTAATATTTTTTCAAGATTATGAAAATGACGTACATATATACTATAATAATACACATAGCATATACATGTTTGATACTAATGTTGTTGTTGTTTCTTCCTTTAATTCTGTATCAATTTAATGAACACACAGAGGTTACGAGACACACACAACACTCCGAGACTATTTAGTCTCGAAGCCTGACATTAACATGCAAACACACAGATTCAAACACATAATCGCACACTGCACACACTCTCAACTCATATCTTTCTGTTTATAAACTTTTTCAGCAGCAACATAAGTTAGGATAAATGGCGATTGATACAGTAAAATTGATCAATAAAGATCCTTGCTAATTAAGTTGCCAAAGTTGAAGGCTATTTGACCTTCTTGCCCATTTTTACGGGCAGAACTTAAGCTAAACACACCTGGGCAACACACTAATACTGCACTTATTTTCTGTTTTTATCTTATTTTCCAGTAGTAGAAATGCAAGGATTAATGACAAATAATACTTGCATTTGAATCAACAAACCACATAGAAATCAATCAAAGGTTAGGTCGAAGGCGAATTGGGCTTCTTGGCCAGACATTCTCAACAAAAATAGGAACTAACATACACATATGTTGTTAGATTAATTATTTCGATCCTAGGAGTTATTTTGTAATATTTATTAACATTGTAATGTGTCTTGTATTTATTTCTATGTAATTTCTTTCTTATGTAATAGTGTAGGGGCCATTGTTGCCAAGTCTTGTAAGTTAATTAAATGAGCCTATAAAGGCTCCTAGGGTTGCTTTTTGACAATACACGGTTGACCTACATTTGAATCTTCTCTTTGAGCCGCCACTGTTCTTCCATATTCACCAACATTCATATTGTCTTCTTTCTTATTAAAAACACATTTATTGAGCTTGTTTCTTCATGTGTTTGATGAGAAAAACGTCAAGGTGCTGAATATATACGGGATTTCATATTAACAATTGGTATCAGAGCTCAGAGGGGTGGATTTCAACTGATTACTTACGGAATCTGCTGGGTTGTGCATGTTCTTCGAAGTTCTTCAATATTCAACCGGTTAGATCTTCATTTTCCATGGTTTTTCGAGTTTCTTCTGTTATAACGGTTCTATAAACATCACATTATCATTATATACTGATTTTAAACTCATTTACTTCCATATCTTTGTTAAAATCATCAAGAATCGACCATTTTGAAGCTTGAAAATATGGGTTTTTTAAGTGGGTTTTTCATGTGTTCATGCTAGTTTTAAGTGTTTTCTAGGTTGTTTTAAACTACCAAAAGTGTTTAAAATAGTTTATAAATCATTTAGAACTGTTTTTTTGGCATTAAAACTGATAAAAATCAATTTTTGTCTATTCTGCCTTAGAAAATCGTAAAAACCTGCTGTATTTCGGATTATATACTGTAGCATTTCGGACCATATAGGCACCAAATTCGGACCCCACAACCATCCTAATTCGGACCACACTTAGGTGTATTTCGGACACCCACTAAGCCAATTTCGGACCTTAATTCGGTCCAATCCGAACTTCGGACCATCCGAAGTTCAGGAAAGGCTTTCCATTTTTTACTTATTGGGACTTGTTCTTAAATTTTTTTAATTACGGACCACACCATTTCGGACCATCCGAATTCGGTCTTCTGTCCCTATTTCGGAACCATCAAATTTCGGCCATTTCACTGTTCATCCGAATTCGGTTCATCCGATTTCGGTCCATAGGTCCATCCGAACTTAGGTCATCCGAAAAGCTCATCCGAATTACGACACATATCCGAATTTGGACCATCATCCGGATTACTATTCATCCGAAATTGGCCTATCCGAAGTACAGTCATCCGAAATCTACCCATCCGACTCACTATTCATCCGAAATCACTTCATCCGAATTCAATCCATCCGAATTCGGTTCCTCCATCCGAATCACTGTTCATCCGAACTCATCACCCGAATTCAGAACACTCTGTTTTCAGTACAACCCATCTGTACTCAGTTTCCACCTCTAAGATCTCCACATTCTCAATCAGCACCTATACTCATAATGTCTCGTGAAGCTCTTGTACTCGGATCTGAGAACAGACCACCTGTTCTCTATCCTGATGAATACGAACAATGGAAAGCCCGGTTCCTGAAATTCGTCGGAATGCAACCTCTCGGGAATATGATGCTTCAATCAATATCCGAAGGGCCCGTCATCTACTACAGAGAAATTGCTGCCAGACCCGAGGCTGATCCTCCTGTCCTAGCCTCCAAAGTCGAAAGAGAGCCGGCAAATGACGCCGAAAGGGATCGCCAGCATGCTGATAAGAGGGCAGAATATCTGATCTATCAAGCCCTCCCCACTGATATTCTGGTAGGAGTAGACAGTAAAATGTCTGCAAAAGAAATGTGGGACGAGCTGGAAATCCAAATGCTGGGGGCAGATCTTGATGACCGTGCCAAAATTGAAGAGGCAAAGGCAAAGTTTTCAGAATTCCGCGCCAAAGACGGGGAATCTCTGCAATCCACGTTTACCAGGTTTTGTGCAGTCCTTAATGAATTGAATAAACTGCACATCAAAAAGGATCGGGATGACATAAACATCCAATTCTTTGCCGCCTTAGCCCCCGAGTGGCAAATTGCATGTAGGGCAACGAAGAGAGTCTTGAACATCCCTGAGGTATCTATAAATGTCGTCTTTAAGGAGCTTAAGAAATATCAAGGCGATGTGGATCAACAGAAGCTGATGGCAACTCAATTGGCCTCTCTACTGCTATCAGCCAACACAGGGTTGAAACCAAATGATTCCCTAGCCTTGATCACAAACACGCAGATTCCGACACCATCTTTTGCTCCTGGGTCTTCATCATCTCAGTACAGGTATGCTTCCCCTCCGCGTGAGGTCTATGATGAGGAGGAAGCCACGATTCAAGAACAGATTGCCTTGTGGACCAACCGTCTCCAACGACGACGGTTCTCCAACAAGACCAACAACCAACTCCGATATGACACTGGTCCTCGGAGGTACTCCGATGATAGAAGGGATGACAGACGCGATGACTATCGCAGGGACGACTACCGCAGAAATGATAGAGACTATCGCCGGTATGATGACAGCCGCGACTATCGCGATGATCGCCGTTATGACAGGCGTGACGAAAGGCGAGATGACAGGAGAGAGGAAAGGAGAGAGGACAGGCGGGACGATCGTAGGGATGATCGTCGGGATGACCGCCGGGAAAGGAGGCGTGATGATAGCCGTGAGCACCGCCGGGCCGACAAGAGGCCGGCGGAAAGAAGAGAGGAGAAGCCAAGAGCAGACGAGCCAAAGGCTACTGATGAACGTCTCTGCTACAAATGTGGCAAACCGGGCCACTTTGCTAGGGAATGCAAGAACAATTTTGAGAGAGACGTTGCATATTACGAAAGAAAGCTCGAGGCTGCAAAGAAGAAGTCGGATGCATTGGCCCTCGTTGCCCAGGAGGATTACTGGGATGCTGAAGATTCTGACGACGAGGATGACAATGGCAAAAATTGCTATATGGTTGATCGTCAGGGGTTGGAGATTTGTGCTGATGTCACTGCTGCAAATTCAGACACTGCTGCTGAGGGGAAGACAATGAAACATCCACCAGCATGTCTGATGGCTACAACCGACGATCCCGAATGCTCCACATCCGGCTCAGAGTCCAGTGAGGTATATTCCTATTACATTCCTGCACATGTAAATAAATTATTTGTAGATAATGAATGTACACTACACACACAAATACTTGATCTACAAGATAGATTAAAAGCTGAAACTGCAAAGTGTGTACAGGCTGAACATCAAGCTCATATTTTGAAAGAATCATCTGAATTATATAATGCAAAATGGTTAACTAATCATAATGTTATAAAACAGATGTTGATAGAAAAAGTAGATGTTCAGGATAGGAATATATACCTTGAATCTTGCATGGAAACGCTTTCAAAAGAAAAACTCTTTTTAAAAGAAGAAATTTCTGTTCTTACAAAACAATTAGATGTGGTAAATATGGAAAATATAGACAGTTTAGAAAAATACAAAATGATTGAAGAAGAAAGGATAAGTTTTTACGCAAGAATAAAGACCCTTGACGATGCATTTTTGAAAAGGGGTCAAACAGAACAAACTATCCATTTAAATCAGCCCAAAGAAACTAGGTTTTACCATTCTAAACAGGGAATTGGTTTTAAAAATCCTAAATATTTGGAAAAAGCACAAAATGTCTTACCTGTATTTTATGACATGAATTATATGGGAGCCGGTATTAAATCTTTCTTTTTTGAGTCATCAAAAGAAGTTTTAAACCAAGAGAATGAGAAACGTGTTGCGCGTAAAGATAAAGAAATTTCTTTTCATTATGAAGAACTTAACGAGAGTTATTCTTCTAGAGTACCCACTTTAGAGGAAGATCTCTCGTCAACTTATTCAGAAACTGAATTGAACACTGAAACTGAAAAATCAAATCCTCAACTTTATATTCCTGCAAAAGTTCTTCAACAACAAATCATTGTTTTAGAAAAGGAATTGAAGTCGTCTCAAGAGAAAGCACTTGATCTTCAAGATGCTCTTTTTAAGAGAGAAGAAGAATTGATAAATCAATCTTTTCAACAAACTGTGGAAGTCACTGTCTACAGAGAAAATTTTGAAATAGTTTCACAACGATTGAAAGATCTTTCAAAACAACAAACACTTTCTCATTCTCTAAAAATTCCATGTATGTCATCAGATAAAGGTAAGGCTACAGCTGAAACTTCTTCTATCTTTGTCAAAGGTGAGTGCACAAATGCTTTCAAGAATGAGGTTTCTAAAAAGACTCAGATAAAATCCAAGTCTTTTAAGAAACCCACTCACCTCCAAAAAGAAAAGTCTGTCAAGTCTAAATCTTCCATGCTTACTGACTCTAATCGTTTTGTTCCTACAGATCATATAAGGAGAGTCCCAAAAACCACCATGCAGGATTTTTCAAGTTTTTTTGTGAAGAAGGCTTTAATGCCATGTGAATTTGTTTCTAGAGATAGGATGTCTGTAATCTCTAAAGACAATTTGTGTAACAAAGTGTGTGACAATGTTTGTAATGATGTACCGAATTCTACTATTTCATTAAAGTACTCTTTCAAGGATTTGTTTAATCTATGTCCAACTAAATATAGACGACAGGTTCCTGAAATGAATGCTTTTGTGCCTTATCCTGTTAAACGTATTCGGAAAAAGAAAACTAAAAATAGTGCATCATCGGCCACAAACAAAGTTGAGACATGTCTGTTGCCAAGGCCCAAAACCAAAGCAACGGTCAAGAAGGTCTCATCAAGACAAAAACCGAAGGCAATTTCAGCGCCTAAGGTTCCAAAACCCAATAAATCCAATCTTCAATGGATTCCAAAGGGTTGTGCATCTAGACCACACACAAATGCTAGTTGGGTTTCTAAATCTGTACACGTGCCATATAAATCTGGAATTCCTAACAAAAAGGGACCCATATTGAGGTGGGTACCCAAGGTTGTGTGATCTTAATGCAGATGGTTCTTGGTTACTTCTGATCAAGACCCGTGCTTCAAAGAAATGGCTTCTAGTTACCTTAGACTAGGACCCGTTCTTTTGCTTGTCGGTTGTGCTTAAACCGACACGTTTGGCTTCTGTGCACACAGCCCAGGACCCGGTCTTAACTCATCATGTTTTCTGAACATCTCGGTTCAGAACACGGTTTGATTGTGAATTAAAAATGGATGTGTTTGAATACATATAGTTTTCATTATATGAATTTATGTGTTTTTCAGGCTATGTCCATTTGGTATATGGATTCGGGTTGCTCCAAGCATATGACAGGAAGAAGAGAATTGCTGTCCAACGTTGTTGAACAGTACTGCGGAACTGTGAAATTCGGGAACAACCATCAGGCTCAAATAAAAGGATACGGGGACTTAGTTCTAAATAATCTGGTCATCAAGGACGTTGACTATGTTGAAGGGTTATCTCATAATCTTTTTAGCATAGGACAGCTCTGCGACAAAGGACTAGAAGTAACATTTAGGGCTAAGAACTGCAGTGTTAAGAACATAGATGGAAAAGAAATCTTGACTGGTTCCCGAAAATCTAACCTTTACACCATTGACGTATCTAAGCTTGTGGTGAAGGATAACATTTGCCTACTATCAAAAGCCTCGTCAAAAGACTCTTGGTTGTGGCATCGAAGATTATCCCATTTGAATTTTGATAACATAAACAAGCTGGCTGCGAAGCAATTGGTCAAAGGACTTCCTGAGTTGCGCTACGAAAAGGACCATCTTTGCGGAGCATGTGAGAAAGGAAAAATGAAACGATCATCTCACAAACCAAAGCCCGAACCATCAACAAAAAGAGTTTTGGAGTTACTTCATATGGATTTATGCGGACCGATGAGAACTCAAAGCATAAATGGAAAACGATATGTGTTGGTTATCGTTGATGATTATTCTCGATATACCTGGGTCAGGTTCTTGCGTTCCAAGGACGAGACAGCTCAAGAAATCATTGATTTTATCAAAAGTGTCGAGACCCAACAGCAGCTGTCAGTACAATCAATCAGATCAGATAACGGCACGGAGTTCAAGAACTCGGTAGTAGAGGGCTTCCTTCGATCCAAGGGGATTCAGCATCAATACTCTGCTGCTAGAACACCTCAACAAAACGGGATCGTGGAAAGGCGTAACCGTACGCTAGTAGAAGCCGCTCGTACAATGCTCACATACTCAAAGCTACCTCCGTTCTTGTGGGCCGAAGCCGTATCAACATCATGCTATACACAGAATCGCTCCATCATTCATAAGCGCTTTAACAAAACTCCATACCAGCTCTTTTTAAATAAAGTACCATTTATCAAGTACTTACGTGTATTTGGTTGCAGGTGCTATGTGCTGAATGACAGAGACAACCTCGGGAAATTTAACGAAAAGGCGGATGAAGCGATCTTCATTGGATACTCATCCAACTCGAAGGCGTATCGCGCATTCAATACCCGAACCAGAACAGTCAACGAAAGTGTGCACGTCACATTTGATGAGTTGGCTGAACTGGCACCCGAAGTTGATCAATCAGGACCACGCATTACTCAAATGCCTGGAGACTCTTCGAATAACCCCATTTCTTTTTCTTCTTCTGATTTGGTTAATTTATTTGATCCTTTTTATGTTGAATTTTTCGGTCCTAACACTAGTGTGTCAAATGTTGTTAATAATGTAGGTAATCCTTCCAGTTCAACTGCGCCGCAAAGTTTCTCCACTCCATCTTCATCAACATATCCTCATCCATCCACATCATCCACCGACACATCCGCAGTTGAATCTACTCCTGTAATACCCTCACATATAATACCAACGATTCTTCCTTCACCTGAACACTCGGAAATTGAACCGAACCTGTGGTACCATCATTTGAAACCATTGACCATGAATCCTCATCCATTCCCATATTAACCACAGAGGTTCCATCCCGAGCACCCCTTCCACACGAGATCAAATGGACCCGCAGTCACCCAACAGAACAAATCATTGGTGACGTAACAACAGGAGTCCAAACTCGTAGGGCATCTGCTAATGAATGTCTCTACACATCATTCTTGAGTATGATAGAGCCCGCTCGTGTGGATGAAGCCCTGACAGATCCGGATTGGATAGTTGCAATGCAAGAGGAACTCAACCAGTTTGAACAGCTAAGAGTATGGCGGTTAGTTCCCAAGCCAAAAGACCGTACAGTCATCGGAACAAAGTGGATTTTTAAGAACAAACGAGATGAAAACGGCATTGTGATAAGGAACAAAGCAAGACTTGTTGCCAAAGGCTACCGACAACAAGAAGGGATAGATTATGACGAGACCTTCGCTCCAGTTGCACGGATCGAAGCAATCAGAATCTTCTTGGCGTATGCGGCACACAAAGACTTTAAAGTGTACCAAATGGACGTCAAGACTGCCTTTCTAAACGGTGAACTTAACGAAGAAGTGTATGTTGAACAACCACAAGGCTTTGTTGATGCACATAAACCTGACCATGTTTATGTGCTAGATAAGGCCCTCTATGGTTTAAAACAAGCACCTCGAGCATGGTATGATAGTCTTTCGAATTTCCTTATTTCTGCCGGTTTCTATAAAGGTGTGGTGGACACAACTCTGTTCACTAAAAGGGAAGGCCCACATATAATGCTAGTACAGATTTATGTTGACGATATTATATTTGGATCTACTGACAGTAATTTTTGTAAGGATTTTTCAGCCCTAATGGAGTCTCGGTTTGAGATGAGTATGATGGGGGAAATGAACTTTTTCCTCGGATTACAAGTCAAACAACTTGAGGATGGGATTTTTGTGAACCAGTCGAAATATACTCTTGACATTCTCAAGAAGTATAAGTTAGACTCTTGCACGAGTATCGCAACTCCCATGGCCTCCAACTGTAAGTTAGACACCGATCCTTCCGGGAAAAGTGTCGATAATACAACTTACAGAGGGATGATAGGATCCTTACTGTACTTGACTGCCAGTAGACCGGATATAGTGTTTTCAACATGTCTTTGTGCTAGATTTCAGGCCGACCCAAAAGAATCACACCTAACTGCGGTAAAACGCATTTTTCGTTATCTTAAGGGTACACCCGAACTTGGTCTATGGTATCCAAAGGGAACCGATTTCGATCTTACCGCGTTTTCAGATGCTGATTTTGCAGGTTGTAGAGTGGACAGAAAAAGCACATCGGGAGGAATACAGTTCTTAGGCGATAGACCGGTGAGTTGGTCTTCCAAAAAGCAGAATTGTGTATCCACATCCACAGCTGAGGCTGAGTATGTAGCAGCTGCAAGCTGTTGCTCTCAAGTGCTGTGGATGAGAACACAATTACGCGATTATGGGTTCTCACTCACCAATATCCCTATTTACTGTGATTCTCGAAGTGCAATTGCCATCTCTTGCAATCCCGTGCAGCACTCTCGTACAAAACACATAGATATCAGGTATCATTTTATTAAAGATCACGTTGAAAAGGGAACCATTGAGTTGTATTTTGTTGGCACGGAATACCAACTAGCGGATATATTTACTAAAGCTTTAGACGAACCTCGTTTTCGGTTTTTAGTATCTCATATCGGCATGTTGAATCCACCTTCTAATTAAATATCAGATATTGTCTTAAATAATTCTATTTCAATCTATCATGATTGAAATTCCTTTATTTTAGAAAATAACTGTTATTTAAATTTAAGGAGTATGTCACAAGATTGAAAATCAATCTTTCCTTATCTGCGTATATTTTTAATAATTAATGATCCTGATAAATTGCTGTGTGACTTGTTCATCATGGAGTGGGATGCAAACAATATCCAGGTTTGTCGGTATTTGTAAGGCTTAAAGAAGGGTTGTCATGATTTAAATCTGAAAAGAAAAAGGAAAAAGGATCGGTATTTATTTGAGGGGGAGTAGAGTTAGGATTTTAAATTTTATAATTCTGTGTTTCCTTTTATTTCTTTTATAGTTAAATTTTTTAATTTTAAGATTGTCTTAATTTTAATTTAATTTTAAGTGTTAATTTAAGAGGTCAGAAAATCACAAAAAGATTTTTTTTCTTTCAAATTTATCAAAAAGCCAAAAAGATTTTAGTTTACTTCATTTCATTTTATGTTAATTTCAAAATTAAAGAAAATTCCAAAAAATATCTTTTATTTTTCTGTGTTGGAACAAAAAATTTCTTTTTGTTGAATTTTTCTTAAAAGCCCAAAAACATTTTCTTGTTGTGTTTGAGTCCAACCCACCGGCCCAATCTCCATTTGGGGCGCGGATCCTTGACCCGACCCACGACCCACACAACTTTAAAAGGGCGGGTCAACGGTCAACTGTCTTACCTTTCTTCACTTTCAAGATATTTCATCTTCTTCTTCTTCTTTCTCTCTCGACGAACACCGCCCACTATCCTCCATTGTTACCGTTCCAAGCTTCTCAACCATCGTTTTCTTCGATTTTTCTTGCATTATTCATCATCTCCATCACCAGGTAACACTTCTTTACATTTATTTCAGTCTTTAACTTAGTATATAACTTGTTTGATTTTCAAATTTTTTTTCTAGTTTTTCAATTCGGTTTTTACTAGTTTTAGGTAGTTTAATGTGTTAATTCTTCTTAGTTGTAGTTAGATAAAATGTTCCTTAGGTTATTTCAGTTTAGGATCTGTAATTTCATGCATTTTCAGTAACATTTTAACTGTTCACGTTTATATCTTGCATGAACATTAACTGCACTCATGCAGTTTCGGATGTCCGAATTCGGACCACCAACCGAATTCGGATGTCCGACTTAGAATAATTTCAAAATTTTTCAAAGTACAAAATCACATTTCGGACAACTGTTGATCCGAATTCGGTTCACTGTTGATCCGAATTCGGACCATCATATCAGGGTCAAAATTTTCAAAATTGAAAAATTGTCTAAGTATGTTCACCACTATGCATCCGAATTCTGATGATACCCGGATTCGGTCCTCATCCGAATTCCAGGTACCATCCGAAATTGGGACACTTTCATTTCATTCCATGCATTTTCACAAGTCAAAATCCGAATTCGGACCATGTTCACACCACATCCGGATTCGGACCACCCTCATTCATATCATGAACTACACTTCGGACCATCATCCGAATTCGGTCCCCATATTCCACACCATCCGAATTCAGTCCCCACTCACATCATTCATGCATCATTCCATTTCGGACGGATCCGAATTCGATGACACTGTTCATCCGAATTCGGACCATCCGAAATCCAACACTTAGGATATTTTTTAATTTTTCAACTTTCATGTTTTACACTTAAAGCATTTTCATATAAATCAAAAAAAAAAAAAACACAAAAATAGTTCCATCCAAGTGCATCATTGATTAGAGTTAGGTTCAGTGTTTGAGTGAAACGGTCTCATCTAACATCGGTCTCTTAACGATTGACTTTGGACTTTGTTAGTAGAATTTTATTCTACTAATAAAGACCCGATGATAAACAGATCAGACAATTTCTATTTCACACTCATCTAGACTTCACATCAATGCTTTATCATATCGAGTCTTATGATTCTAACTGTGTTGCACTTTGCAGGAAAATGGACCCCACAATCGTTCTTACCATTCCCCATCCGCCAATCCCGAATAATAACGCTCAGTTACCCGAAGAAGCCATCTTGCCGAGCGCCGAGTTTGTCGAGTTTATCCCCCATAACTGGCAACTCGACGTCTCTATCCTTCCAAAAGAATCCCAAACCCTAGCATTTGACATTCTCACCCGCCATCCCATATATTATGCCCTTTCCACAGCCATCGCCGTTCCCCAGATTTACCTACAACAATTCTGGAACAGGCTACAATTCTTAACCGACCCCGAACCTCACTTCACCTCCACCATTGACTGCGTTCCAGTCAAAGTCACAACCACAGCCATTCGTCACATCCTTCGTTTTCCCATCCAAGACTACATTCCCTCCATTGACTCGTTCGATCCAAACCCATCCGTCTCAGAAGCCCTTTCTGAAATTCAAAACCTAGGGTATGACGGATCCCTTACCAAACCATCCGACTTTCGCACCAAGAACCTTCAGTCCCACTGGAGAATTCTCTTCGATGTACTCAACAAGTGCCTGACAGCCAAACATTCTGGTCATGACTCAGCATCGGCCCAGGTTTTAGCCATGTTCGCTGGCTTTGCCTACGACCGACACGTGGACTATGCGGCTTTCATCTTTGAAGAATTAAGAAGAGTCCACGTGGAAAGGAGCACGAAGAAAGGACGCAAGTATGTCCCCTATCAACGATTCCTTCAGCTCATCATACAATACGCCATGGATCAGGACGAAGACATTCATGAGCGTCCAGAAGCTGATGTCTATCCAACCGTCGCTATCCAGAAACTGACTTTGCCAAAAGGGGCACCAACGGTACAGGTAATGAAGATTCCATTATCAACTCTGACAAGGTCGAGGGGTACAGATCGGGTAAGGGACTATATGAGAGAAAATTATCCGGATGAGTCTCAATCTGAATCGACTGAGACTAACCAGTCCGACGGTGAGCAACATGAGAGTGAGAACGAGGGAGAAAGGATGGAAGTACAACAATCACTGGGTTATGGTGAGAGGGAGGCTGAGAGTGTAAGGGAGGGAGCCGTAGGTGAGACGGCAGAGACGGCGGATTCTGAACGAACCGTCTCTGTCGTAAGGCCGAGGGATATGCAATCTGAGGGTGAACCAAGCCCTATCAGCCGGACACCACTTCATAAGACCGTTAGTCCAGCGGTCGCCACAACCCCAACCATCCACTTGGTTTCCCCTCAAAGGGAAACCACTTCATTCCACGGGGATCCTCCACATACGCCATCGCCCTCTCATTCGGAGAGTGGCGGTGTTGAAAGAGGTCACACTCCTCCCCACGTGACCGAACTTCCTTCGCCCACGATTCCATCCCCACAAATAGACACCGTGCACGATGCCTTTGTGGCATCCCCAAGAGCTGCCTCCGTGGCAGCTCCCGAAACTTCCAGATCTGAGCATCCCGTAGTGGAGCCAGAGATGACGGAAGAAAGACCGGGAGTGGCTCAATCTACGCCGTCCACTTCCGGCCATCTCCCCATCAACTTGGAGATGTTAACGGCAGCCTTACGTGCTGCCGGCGTTATCACCCGGGCTGACCTTGACGCCCAAAGGGAGGCAGCCGAGGAACGACATACCGCCCTTCTCTCTCTTATAAAGGGTAAGGGTGTCGCCTCCGAAGCCGGCCCCTCACAAGGATCCCACTCAGTCCAACTACAAATGGCGGAGCTCTCTGACAAACTGGACGCACTCAATCGCCTAATCCTTCAGGTCCAGGAGCAGCTAAATTCCAGGATGGATCGCCTCGAGTCGGCAGTTATTGATCTCCAATGCCGCGCTCAGGCCGAAACCCTCAAAAGAAAACATGACGACCAGGACGACCCTGATCGTCATGAGGGGGAGAAGCGCAGAAAAGTACAATTTGAGGAGCCCATGCTGGGTATAGGGGGAGCAGAGACCGCCGAGGGGTCTGAATTTCAGGGGTCGGGGGAAAAGTCACAGGAAGCTCAGGAGTACATGCTAATTGAAGACGAGCCGATGGTCGAGGGTCCAGCTCCACTGGATCCAATGACAGCCATGGTAGAATTTGAGGAGCCACACGAGAAGGTTGAAATCATATTAGTTTCTGATTCAGATTCTGATACCGAGGACAACCAACCACTTTTAACTCCTAAGCCTGAACCTGACTCTCCAACCAAAAAATCCTCATCCTCTTCCTTCGATTTCCTGAATTCACCACCCAGAGCCCAACAGGAAGACATACTCTCATCCATCCAAGCTCCCCCATCACTAAAAGAATCCCACATTACAGTCAGCCCATCAAGATCCCCAAGCCCTCCACCAGTCCAACAAACCCAACGCTCAGGTCCCTCCCAAACAAAAAGGGTTGACTGCTTCGATGAGTCTCCCGAGGGTCCTGGAGTGTACAGAAAAGACGACCTATTCTGGGTAGACCACTACACGAAAGGAAAAGTTCACACACTGCCGCAGAGCGAAAAAGATCAAATGCGTCAAGAACGGCGGGGGGCTATCATAAAGCTTCTTGAAGCTAAAAAGGACGAAATCGAAGAACCCCCCGTTCAAGGCCTGAAAGAATTCCTGCAGAACTTTCCCCCGGAGCGATTTCAGAATCCATATCTAGAAGAAAGATTCAAGATGGTATTCAGAAAGAAACCTGGAGCCTTCAGCAGACGCCTACTCATGGAACTTACGAATGTCTCCAAAGCTGAACAGGCCGAATACTACCAATTGATGCTCCGGGAACAAAGGTCTAAGGTGTCAAAGTCAAAGATTAAAAAACTCAAATCAATTACCATGTGCAAAAGAGCCAAAGTATTCTATCCCTCCTATCAAGTGGAAAGAGAAGATGGTACGGGAGATGACATCTTTGAGTATGACCTTGACTACATAAGAGCGGATGACGTTGAGTTCCTTCACAACAGTCTGAAAAGTCGAATCAGAAAACGTCTATCCCACATGACAGCTGTAGGTGCCTTAGTTCGAAGCATGAATCGCCGATCGATCATAATGTGCTTAAGAGATTTTCAGATGGCGATCGAGAGTGCTATGGTTAAGGTGGGCCTACGAGCACCAGAACAAGATAGTTTTCTTTTAGCCCACCACCCGGCCTACAGAGTTATACTTAAAGGAGATCCGGGTGTTATTTTTGTGAACCACAAGGGCTACAAAAGGTATATGCGCTTTGAGGATCTACCTTGCTATTCCGATGGTACACTTCGACTGGTTCGAGCTGCTCTCACAAAGAAAGTACAAGATTATGATGCTCAACCAGATCCTGAACAGAGATGCTCACCTACGGAGATACAAAATACACTCAGCGGCATAGACTACCTGAACGAGCGGCTACATACAAGACAAGTAACCAGACGTTTCGATGTCATACTTGGTTTTCGTGAATCAACAGATCATGCGCGAGTTCCAGGACCTCCTAAGTGATCGAAAAGGGGGAGATTGTTAGATTAATTATTTCGATCCTAGGAGTTATTTTGTAATATTTATTAACATTGTAATGTGTCTTGTATTTATTTCTATGTAATTTCTTTCTTATGTAATAGTGTATGGGCCATTGTTGCCAAGTCTTGTAAGTTAATTAAATGAGCCTATAAAGGCTCCTAGGGTTGCTTTTTGACAATATACGGTTGACCTACATTTGAATCTTCTCTTGGAGCCGCCACTGTTCTTCCATATTCACCAACATTCATATTGTCTTCTTTCTTATTAAAAACACATTTATTGAGCTTGTTTCTTCATGTGTTTGATGAGAAAAACGTCAAGGTGCTGAATATATACGGGATTTCATATTAACAATTGGTATCAGAGCTCAGAGGGGTGGATTTCAACTGATTACTTACGGAATCTGCTGGGTTGTGCATGTTCTTCGAAGTTCTTCAATATTCAACCGGTTAGATCTTCATTTTCCATGGTTTTTCGAGTTTCTTCTGTTAAAATATGATGATATATGTTTATACTCTATAAAGCCTCCACTTATATAACACATAAAGTAACATTAAATATCATCTAAAAGTCTGTAAAACTCAGTAAGAGGCGCAACAATGCTGGTAAATTCGGAAACTTAAACCGAAACACTTAAGCTGTTCAAATGACTTCCAAAGCTTATGATATACTACTATAAGCTTATGCATGCTTTGAATATATAGGTTTTGAACTAAAAGGAGTGTTATTTATCGGTTCGGGATGTTAAGTGGCTTCTTAGCCGAATTGCGCATTAAAGGTTATTTTTAACCCATTTCAGTGAGTTCTAGTATTGATATGTGTGTTGCATACGTATTTGCATGTTCTTTTAATTATGACATTGTGCATATCTACTGAGCATCATTTTTATATGGCATCCTGCCCTATTGGCAGTTTATTACTTGATCATGGCCTATTGCCAACATACCTTATTTGATATCATTCATTACATATATTAACCTTCATGTTATGCTTGAAGATCGTTCATTTCATGCTTCACATGATTACAATTAATTACCCCATTGTGAGTTGTGCACATTATCATTGGCCTCACTGGACGTCCAGATTATTATTATATACACACGCCTTACTACGTGTTTGTGGGTATAAATTTCTACTTCTGGAAGCTTACGGAGTATGTGGCCGGACATGGAAGCCAGTTGGAGTTGCACAGACTCGGCTCTACTCCAGCTGGCAACGACGGGTTAGCCGGTTATGCTTGCAACCCATGCATCTTAGTGGGCTACCCACACCACTTTTATTAAAAAGATATTGCACTTGTCATTTTATAATCATTTTTGATATTATTACATGTTGTATGTTTTGCACTCCATATTGATCTAGTTACTCACTTAGCAAATTTTATTTGCTAACCCCTCACATTTCATGTAATACATGAGGAGTTGATAGAGGCAAGAGTTTGTCGGCTCTGGTCCTAGAGTTTGAGCGGACCATTTTTTAAGCTTAACGTTTGGTAAAGCAAGTAGTTTATACATTTGGGAAATTTGGGTAGTTGTCTATCAACACATCTTGATATGTAACTATATATACCCCTAATGTCTTTTGGGTTATTGATAGTGATTGTAAAGTACTTAGATGAAACGCCCCATTCTGATAACGTGGCGCTATTACTATAATATGCAACATGAACCTCAAATTCAGAGTACGCTAAATAAATTATCTAGTTATTACAACCAGATCGAAAGTCTAGGGATCTACCCATCCCAATTACAAATTCGGATATTTTACAAATTTTGCGGAAGTCTATCTGATACCACGACTCCTCAAACTCTTGACCCTAAAGTTGTGCTTTCCCCTTATTAGCTAAACCTGAAACATTGCCCCCACAACCAGGGTAAGCCGTCCCCTAGCGAGTAACAGATTTAATAGCACAAATAAACATGAATAACATGAATGATACAAGTATCAGCACAAAGTCAACATGTGTAGCACCCGGCCTTCCCAGCAATGCATACACAGTAACACAGCTTGCGGCACTCCCGACTTACAGCGTATAAAATAACATGCAGACTCATAGGCAGACAATCATCACATAAATACACAGTATGCATACTGGGGAATAAGGGTTATCATGTAACAGCTCATGGAAATGAAATGAATAGCAAGTATCAAAGGCAACATGGCAGTGAAGTGGATAAGCATGGTAAAAGAAATGAAACAGATAACCAGTACAAACATATCATAAATGATCATTCATGAAATTAAATCAATTACTCACAGTGCCTGCAAATCCGTAATCGCCAAACGACAACTCGATAACCATCGAAAGCACTACAACGAGCCACATGTCTCGATCAAATCACTAGAGTCCTGATATAAAAGTTACACTGCCTATTTATTAATATTCTCAATAATTTTCTAAGTCCATTATCTATTTATTCAATCTAAAGTTCACTGAATCTGCTGTCTTTTTAATTAATTAAAGTTTCAGGATCAAAATTCGAAAAATATCGAGTTATTTGTCAACGCTTACTTAGTTACTTTAGTTATTATTTATTTAAAGTATATTAAGATAATATTAAACTCTCACATAAAAGTAAATGATTAGTTATATCAATTTTAAATTAACCCTTTAAACTTGCATTAATCATATTATCAGTAATTAATTCTATACTACTTCAACCCACATATGTATATATATATATATATATATATATATATATATATATATATATATATATATATATTCAAGATCAATGGGGTACCATGTTAGACTGGGGTACTGGGGTACCATTCTCAGCCAATCATTTTTGCATTAAAATTAATTTTTAATACATAAAACACTTCCTAAATTAAATTCACGTGTTTTGCTTTTAAGGGGCAAAATGGGAATGAAAATATTTAAATGAGAATCAAATATTCTCATATCCCAATTTTTTCTCATACAGTTATACACCCTCCCGCTCCATTTATCGATTTACATTGTTTCCATACATCTGATTTTCAGTACTCATCCAAATCTTCTCTGCTTTTCGTTCGTTCGATTCATCACTGAGGATACTGTCAGGGAGGAAACGATTGCACTGTCGATTAAAGGTAACATTCATTTATTTTCATTATGCGAAATCGGAAACATGTTGAACACAATCGAATGTATACGCATATCGGTTAATAAACCCAGTGTTGTTGATAAACCCAGATGGAACGTGTCTGGTTATATACGCATTTTGGGTTTACAATGTCGAATGATACGATTTACACATGTATTCCATTTTGCACATGTGCAAAATGCAAGTTTTTTGGATGAATGTTAGGGTTTGCATTTGTTTACCCATTGGAATTCTTTTATTTTTGGTGTTTGAATGCCTTTATATGCAAGTCCTTATATTAGGGTTTGAATCGGTTTTATATGCAATTGTATATATATGTTTTTTTTCGTGTTGCCCCTTTTGCACATGTGCAATACGCATTATTATAATATAGTTTACTGTTTTGTGTTTGCACATCTGCAAACTTTAACAAATTTGAGTGAAAGTTAGATTTTGCACATGTTCAGTATCGTAATATGCATTATTTCAATATAGTTTACTGTTCATGTTTGCTATGGTTAATTTTCTTCTTATTGTTTTATACCAAATGTGGTTATACATTGCCGAATGATTCAATGTGATAGTTTTGCACATGTGCAAAATGATAAGCTTTAAAAATGTTAAATTAATGCTATTTTTCTTTTGCATTAATATGCAATTGTCCATTCATGTACAATAAGCCAATTTGCACATGTACAACACTTAAGGGTCTAAGCTTTTGCACATGTGCAATATCATATAAAAGCACATGTGCAACATTTAAAAATAACTAGTTTGTAAACTAAAAGATGATTTGGCATATTTTGATCAGCATCTCAGTCAATTAATATCTGATCACAGTCAAACCCATTGGGATCCAGCTCTTTATATACTCAAATACCTAAATAACAATCCTTTTCGATGCATTTTTTTGTGATTCTCATTTGGCTTCATGTCCTGATTCAAGAATAAGTTTCTATGGAAAACCTGTAACAACTGGCCTAAAAATAAGGTATGAAACTCAAAAATTAAACTAATATAAAACTCGAATAATGAAGTAATAAACTCGAATGAAGTTATATGAATCTCGAATCATATAATCAATAAACTCGAATGGTGTTGTATGAATCCCGATGAAAGAAGTAATAAACTCGAATAATGATATAAGAAACTCGATTAGTAAAGATCTAAACTCGAATAACACTTTGATGAAACTCGAATAAAGAAACAATTTTCTCGGATGATGCAGTATAAAACTCGAATGATGAAGATACAAATCTCGATTTCTAAGGGATGAAACGCGAATAAAACTACATAAAACTCGAACAGTTAAACAAAGAAACTCGATTAAAGAAGCAAGAAACTCGGGCCATGTTGTATAAAACTCGACTATAGCTATATGAAACTCGAATGACAAAGGCATAAAACTCGATCAAAGTGTGATAAAACTCGGGCATAATGTTATAAAACTCGATTGACACTGCAACAAACTCGATTCACACTTGAATCGAGTTTAACATTCCAGAAAAATTTTCTAAGTATATATATATATATATATATATATATATATATATATATATATATATATATATATATATATATATATATATATATATATATATATATATATATATATATATCAGTATTTATTACTACCACCTTTTCGTGCATGCTTTTGTACTTTTATTGATATAAAATTTGAAAACCCATACTACTTATCACCCTAAAAAGTAAGTTGTCCTTTAAAGGACAACTAGATGTACTTTTGTATTATTTTAATAATAAACTCCATGCAACATACAATCATGAAATCGGCCACACTTATTTTTTTGTCCAACACTCAACCGAAACACCTTTTTACTTTTCATCATTTCACTGAATTTTAATTACTTTATCTTTATTTTTAATAACCCTTTTTCTTCTATAAATAGAAGACAAACCCATTTCACAAAAACACACCAACTCACAAACTCTCTCAAAACAAAATCGGCCAAAAATTCAAGCATTCTTCAACTTTTGTAAGTTTTTCTTATTTACTTTATTTTCCACCTTAAAAATTTATAAAACATGAAAAATTAAATATATTTACTAAAATATAATACTTTTCATTTACAACTCGGTTTTCATAATACTCGTGAAATTTTCCATGCAAAATATATGAATACCCTTTCATAATGATGCACATGCTCGTATATATATGTATGCATTTTTGTATATATATCAATACATATGTACATACGTATGCATGCATGCATCAAAATGTCCTTGGAAATAAACTACTTAAAATCATTTGTGTAAATCGGAATTAATACAACAAATTATATTTTTAAATAAATTACTTGAACATAACTACAAATCAGTATCAACATATAAAATCCTACGAAATTATTTATACATCACCCCCAAGTACATAAAATATTCAAACACGTATTATGATGATATTGACCCGAACTCGTAAAAAAAAATATTAGGACGAGTCTCAACCATTCAAACAAGTGTTCAACTCAGATCCAAAAACATCATCAAAAATCAACAAGGTGAGTCTTCATAGTCCCCTTTTTCACATTATTATGTTTTGGGATGAAATACATGCTTCGTTTTTATATGGACACAAAAACTTCTCGATTCTATTATGTATTACATATGTGATTTCCGCCCTTATATCATGAAATCGTTAGTTGCATTTGTTTGCAAGCGCGAATATATTGTGGATAGATCTATTGGGAGTCATGTCCCCCACTCGGGTTAGTGGTTTAGCTAACTGCGGGTGCATATATGTTCAACACACGGTGTTACGTATGGGAACACTGCTCGGGGCAAACTCATTCTAATTAAGCTTCGGTGACATGATGGTTTATGTAATACATCTCATGGAATTTATGATTTTATAAATTCAACTCATCTGATAATGTCCATACAACTGGTCTTTTCGCGTAAACCTATGAACTCACCAACAATTTTTGTTGACGTATTTTAGTATGTATTTTCAGGTAATTAAGGCAAGTGTGCCTTCGGATACACCCACTTTCAAGCTCCCGCATTTCATGGAGTCACATGCATATTTCGAAACTAACGGAGATTTGACTGCATTATTTTTGGACGCATTAATTATGTATCAGAATCTCTGTATTACGCGAACTTCATTCCTTTCATTTTGTAAAACATTAATACATTTTTAAATTTTAATGATGTAATATTTCGAAAACGTCCATATAGTGGTCGTTCGTTATAATTATGGTTACGCTTCCGCACTCATCACGTCTCGCTGCCAACCAAGGTAGCAGGGTGTGACAAAACCACATATGTTTGTTTCAATGGAAAACCACAAATGTATGTATCATATCCCCTAACTGCACATGTGAAATCATGTCAAACCATTACTGCACATGTGCAATGGAAGTGCTGACTGTGTAATCAATTATTATATGATTGTTTACTAATTGCAATTCCATATTTATTGTGTTTATACTTCACATGTGTGATTCTCATGGGGCTTCATGTCTTGATTCAAGAATAAGTTTCAATGGAAAACCTAATATGTTTTGTCAGGATCTAAAACTAAATAACCAAGATTAACTGATTTGAAATTTATCAGAGTATAAATCAATAATCTTGCTTTGAATCAAAGTTTAATTAAGAAGTTTGCGGAATAACACTTAATTATTTTAACAAAAACTTTCAAAACCAATGAAACATAAAACATAAGAAGTAATCAAGACTGTTTGTATTGCTGAATTCAATGATTACAATCACCTCTAATCTGTTTTGATTAGACGAAGAACACAGACTGTTCTTAGGGTTTTACAACCTTAGAGGCTTGAGAAAACTTAATCAACAAAGCAATTACAGACTCAAAATATGTAGAAAACTTCTATTCAATAGAAAACCTATTCTGTCTATTTATATTGCTTTTTGGACTTGTTTCCTTGAAGGACTATGACTTCTCTGATAGTAGATATGCTGGAATCTTCGTGTAGATATCTTTCCTGAAAATCAGCACTTTCTGTTTATGAAACTGTTGAGCAGCTTGAATGTCTTGACAGCATGAACTGAGCAGCTTGAGTTGTTTTGCTCTGGCAGCTTGAACTTTTACACTGGCAGCTCGAGTTTCTTCAAGCATGAACTTTGTATTTACATGAAAAATCTACTAACAGTCTGAGAAGTCTAACTAACAGTTTGAACATACTTAAATTATTTCCCAACAATCTCCCCCTAACTTAAATTCTTTGCACAAGACTTTAAGTTCTATACAAACATGGAAATGAAAAAGTAAACTGTTATTCACAAACCAAGGCTTTCAAAAACTTACAACTGTGCAAGTTTATGATCTATAGCCTTCAAAAATTCTCTCTTTAGCTCATCTCTATCACAAGATATTCTGACAGACTTCATCTGGAGTAGTATATTCTTTGGAAGATCATAGAATTCAAGATTAAAGAACATACCAGATCCATCTGTGAATTTGATTCTGTAAGTCCTGGATTTGACAAAAATATTAACTTCCTTGATTTTCAATCCCTTCTTGTTGGCATCCTCTACATCTTTTCTAATAAATTCAGGATCAACAATGGACTTCAGATCTCTAATGACTTGTTTCACTTGTGGTAGAGAAGATCTAACTTGTGATACAGACCCAATGTTGTGCATTCTGATAAGCTCATCTCTGGTCAACTTCTGAACCATCTGCCAAAATGTATCATATTCTTCTTCAGGACCAGACTCTCTTCTTATCACAAACTTAATTCTCAAGTCACGGTCATCCAGTGACTTAGCAAACCAGTAGTTGATTTGAGGCTTTGTAAAATCATGTTGATCAATCAACTTCTCTATCTCCATGGCCTTTTGTAGTTGTTGCTCAAAGAGCAGCCTTTTAACCGATGAAGGAATAGAAAGAGCGCTTGATCAGTGGGAACAGGTGTACTGGCAGCAGCTTGAATATGACTTGTAGTAGGTTGAGCTGGTTCTTGTGATGATTGGACTTCTTGGGAGGTTTTTGCTTTCTTTCTTTTCTCCATTTCTTTATCATGTATTTCCTGCAGCCTTTCAGTAGTCATGGACTGAGCCATTTTCTTTGGAATACCTGCTGCAAAGGCAAAATGGATTAAGAATCTTCTGTGCTCAGCCTTGGTGTGCCCTGTTGGCATCTTTCTCTTCTTTTCACCTTGTTTGCCCACAAACCCCTTTAGGTAATCACCTAATGTCTCATCATCATCTATTGGGGGCTGGGCTTGCTGATCTAATTCTTTATCCTGTTCTTCTGCTAACCTTTTGGCAACTTCAGCATCAAAGGCAATCTGGGCTTCTTTGGAGGAGAATTTGTGCTTTGGAGATTCAATAAGAATGCCCTTGCCTTTGTCTTTTGCAGAAGAGGATGTTGCTTGGACTATACTTGATGGAGCTTGAATGCCTTCCCTGATCACAACTCCAGTGACTTTTGAAGGAGCAGCTTGAGTTTCTAGGCTAACAGCTTGAGAAGCTGTTGGGACTGCTAGCCTAGAAACTGGGACTGTTGGTGCTGCTTGGACTGTTGTTGTTGTTGGAGCTGCTTGGACTGTTTTGGGAACCTCCTGATTCTCCCCCTTTTTGGAAGCATTGGTTTGGTCAGGAGGACCTACAACCTTTGCCCCTTGGGTTTGAATCAAACGCTCTAATTGAATGAGCTTATTTCCACAAAGGGTAAACCCCTTATGAAGATAATCCATCCTCTGATTTTGAGCCATTTCTGATTGCTTTAGGGCCATTATTTGTGCACCCTGTGAAGCAATGATGGACATTTGGTATTCCAACATAGCTACAACAGGTTTCAGCTTGGGATCCGTCAAAAGCATGAGTTGCAGACTAGTCTCAAGATCAGAAAACACCTGTGGTGCTTGTGATCTATCACTGACATTAATACCAGAAGTAGAAACCTCTGGGCCCCTCTGTTCTTGGTTCTGGGGACTTCCAGCTTGTGTTTGCACACTGGCTGTTGCCATGGGTGTGGTCTTAGAGATGTTGGCACTGTCCTGTGCCTCTTTTGCAGAAACATCAGTAGTGCCAGCCACAGAACCCATATGAATCATCTCTGAAGAGATGTTCACCTCCTCAGTGAGGATGGGAGTTTCCTCTAGTGGTTCCCTTTGGATATTCTGTGCATGAGTATCCTCCTGCACAGGGATATATCGCTCTTGCTGATGGGAGGAGGAGGAAGGAGCTCCTGGTCCCCTTTTTCTTTTGTATATATTTCTGAGTGGGCGTGTTGGCTGTACAAAAGGATCAGTGAGAGTTTGTGTATCATGAGGAGTGGGTTGGGGTCTTGGGGGTGTAGCAGTGATGTTAGGCTGAGCCTGCTCAAGACCCTCTCCCCTGTTTCCTGAAATGATGTTCATCATTGCAGAGGGCAATGGAACATCTACACTGACAAAATTGGCACTTGGCTTTATCAGCCTTTTGATAGAAGATAGTGAGTGCCTATGGGAAATATGTATCCTCTTATGTAAATGAGAAGTAGTGCAGGTGTGTGCAATGATTTCTGCCAAAAATATTGGATACATTAAAAACTTCCCATTCTTTAGGGAATGATGCCTTAACATCCCCTGAAAAATCATGTTTGAAAAATTGAACCGTTGGCCTGTTGAAAAGCACACTAAGGCAGTGGCAATGTTAGAAGAAAATTCTGACCAACCAGTTCTTTTGGGGCTCATACACTGCTGAATAATATGTACAAGAAATTTCCATTTAGGAGAAAAATGGGCTTTCAAGAAAGTAAATGAATCAGCAGGACCCCAATAACCTATATTGTAAAGACCAGTATGTAAAGCGTTAAGGGTTAGGTCTGTTATACCTGTGGCATCTTGAAGATGCAAATGGTGCCGAATGGATTCCTCAGTGATGGTGATGGGAGTGCCATCAATTTTGGATAGAAGGGTAGGAATACCATTGATGGTTTGAAAAGTGGCACGGTTCCAAAACTGTTCAATATGCGATATGTATATGGTGGGATTGATATTGAGGGCATGGTTGATATGGGAGTGTCTTAGGAAATCCATCATATCATGGAACGGCTGAAGTTCAGAGTGTTTGAGCGAGTATGGAAGGCAGTTGTGTTCTTTGACAAACTCCATGGATGATCAAACGATGGTTTAGGGTTTGAAAGAAGAATGTGTGATTCGTTCAGAGAGAAAGTAGAAGGCCGTGGAAGAAGAATTTGTAACTGGTAGTTACAACTGAACGAAACCGGGACCTTTAAAGGTTTCGAAAGGTTGGGTCCCGCGCACACATTTTGAAAATTACCCAAATACCCTGCACACTTTGACAGATCAAGTGAAAATAACTAGCAGTCCGAGAAAATGAACTAGCAGCATGAGAAAATACTCATGCTGTTAGTGTAAAATTGTGCAACTTTTCAATGGAACAGTGTCTCCCCCTTAAATTAGCATACTGAGTCGATAATAATGAAAACCAATTAATCCATGTTTACCATACCAATATTTGATATTAGGAAAGTGAACCTTCCCACATCAAAAGGTTTTGTAAATAGATCAGCTAGCTGATCATCTGTATGTATTTTGGTAACTTGGATTAACTTCTTTTCATTACAATCTCTGATGAAGTGAAATCTGATTTCTATATGCTTGGTTTTTGGGAATTTCACTAGGTTTTGCACAATGCTAATTGCACTTGAATTGTCAATATAAATAGGAGTGGAAAAGAAGTTCATACCAGCTGATTTTGAATCCACATTACCTGGGAGCAGCAGCTTGCAGCTGCTACGTATTCTGCTTCAGTGGATGATGTGGAGACAGTTGTTTGCTTTTTGCATTGCCAAGAGACCAGTCTTGCTCCTAAGTATTGACATCCACCAGTTGTGGATTTCCTGTCAATGTTGCAACCACCATAGTCACTCCTTTTGAGTTGCCTCCAAATGCAACAAAACCTCCATCAAAACCTTTGAAATTTAACAAGCATTCAGAATTGCCTGTCATGTGCCTAGAGCATCCACTGTCCAGATGCCATCTTGTTCTATGAGGAGACCTGTGGTTGCCCTGCACAAATAACAGCTTAGTTAGTAGTGGAGTAAACCCAAACCAAATTGGTTTTGGGTTAGCCTTGTACATTGACATAACTAAAAACTGTTTTTGACTTCTTGTATTTGGTGAGATCTACTGATGGAGTCTTTGGAGAGTATTTAGTGATAATATGAGGTATCCAATTATTTTGATCATCTTTTCTTCTGACAGTCTCAGATGATTCACTAGCAGCTCCAGTTGGATGCCCAGCAGCTTGAGCTGTGTTTGTAGTGCTAACAGTTTCAGTTTTTGCACTAACAGCATCAAATTTTGACTTAGCAGTCTGATCTTTTGCATTAGCAGTTTGAGCAACAGATTTGTCCTTGACACACCATATTTGTTTAAAACTTGATTTAGGCTTTGCCAAAACTTGTTTTTGATGTGTGGACTGTTTTTTATTAACTTTTGAGAATCTGTGATCAACTGTTTTCTTTGGAGCTGCTTTGGAAGGTTTCACTTTTGAGTGCTTTGCCTGATTAGGATTTGATTTTGTGTGATGCACAGTCTGTTTTGCAACAGCTGGTTTGTAAAAACAATCCTTGGCTAAGTGATTCTTCCTTCCACAGTGAAAGCATCTTTTGACAGTTTGAATTGGAACACCAGACTTTTTTGTCAATTTCTGGTTCTTGTTT
>JAANYP010001190.1:0-192725 GCA_020465985.1 Centrapalus pauciflorus
CGATGAGGCTTGTCGAAACTGTGTTACGTTGGGGCATCATGCTAAAGATTATACTCGGCCTCGATATGTTCCTCCGCCTACATCATCACCTCAGCAATCAGTTAAGGGTTCCTCTGCTCCGAGGAATCAACCGAGAGCTTTCCAGATGACAGCCGAAGAGGCGAAAGAGACTGCTGACGTCGTCACGGGTACATTTCTTGTTAATGATATGCCTGCCCTAATCTTATTTGACTCTGGATCTAATCTATCGTATGTGTCTGAGAAGTTTGCTAGACAGTTTGATTTTGCCCCTGTGATGTTACCTGCACCCTTAGACATAGAAACTGCTAGCTCGAACTTTGTGACTGTGAATAGAGTCTTTCGTTCCTGTAAGCTAGTGATTGATGACTTCTCCTCGAACGTTGACCTGATACCGATGTGGATTAGGGAATTCGATGTTATTATAGGAATGGACTGGCTTATGACAAATAATGCTGAAATCCTTTGTGCAAAAAGGATAATTAGAATTAGAACCCCCAAAGGAATTGAACGTTATGTTTATGGCGATAGAAAGACTCGAGATTTAGGTCTCATCTCTGTACTGAAAGCCCGTAAGTGCCTAACCAAAGGTTGTGTCGCCTATTTAGCATATGCCTTAGATGATAAGGAAGTTAAAAAGACCGTGTCCGATGTTCCTGTAGTTCGAGATTTCCCTGACGTGTTCCCGGATGACATCTCTGGTTTGCCACCAGATCGTCAAATCGAATTCCATATTGACCTTGTACCGGGTGCTGCTCCTATCGCGAAAGCCCCTTACCGTCTCGCTCCGAATGAAATGAAGGAAATGATGAGTCAGTTGCAGGAATTACTGGAAAAAGGGTTTATTCGTCCGAGTACTTCTCCTTGGGGTGCTCCGGTTCTTTTCGTTAAGAAGAAGGACGGTACCTTTCGCATGTGTATAGATTATCGGGAGCTGAATAAAGTAACAATCAAGAACCGATACCCTCTGCCAAGAATTGACGACTTGTTTGATCAACTACAAGGGGCTAGCTACTTCTCAAAGATCGATCTCCGATCTGGTTACCATCAACTCAAAGTATTTGAGTCTGACGTACCGAAGACTGCATTTCGTACTCGTTACGGTCATTTTGAGTTTCTAGTAATGCCGTTCGGTCTCACAAATGCCCCAGCCGCATTTATGGACCTCATGAATAGGGTATGTGGACCAATGCTGGATAAACCAGTGATAGTCTTCATTGATGACATCTTGATTTACTCCAAATCTGAATCTGATCATGCGATGCATTTGCGAGAATTGCTAGAATTGTTACGAAAGGAACGACTCTATGCAAAATTCTCCAAATGTGAATTTTGGTTACGCCAAGTGCAGTTTTTAGGGCATATTGTCTCCGGTGAGGGAATAGCCGTAGATCCGTCAAAGGTTGAGGCGGTTCAGAAGTGGGAAGCGCCGAAAAATGTATCTGAAGTTCGGAGTTTCTTGGGTCTTGCGGGTTATTACAGAAGATTTATCCGTGATTTCTCCAAGATTGCGGTGCCTTTAACCAGCCTGACGAAAAAAGAAGTCAAGTTTGAATGGAATGAACCTCAAGATCGAGCCTTTGAGACTCTGAAATGTAAGCTAGTAGAAGCGCCGATTTTGGCCTTACCTGAGGGTAATGATGATTTTGTAGTCTATAGTGATGCATCTAAGATGGGATTAGGCTGTGTACTGATGCAAAGGGATAAAGTAATTGCCTACGCATCAAGGCAGCTAAAGGCGCATGAAAAGAATTACCCGACGCATGACTTGGAGCTTGCAGCCGTGACTTTCGCACTGAAGATTTGGCGGCATTACCTGTATGGGACTAGATGCAAGTTATATACCGATCACAAAAGTCTGAAGTATATATTTGACCAGAAAGAGTTGAATATGCGACAAAGGCGATCTATGGAATTGATTAAAGACTATGACTGTGAAATCCTTTACCATCCAGGTAAAGCAAACATTGTAGCAGATGCCCTAAGCCGCAAAACCGGACAAGACCATTATTCCCGATGTTATGCCTTGACTCCTGTTGTATTAGAGTCTGCTTTGCCTGAATCGATTATTGCCGATCAAACCGAAGCCATTCGGGATGAGAATTTGAAATCTGAACGCATGATTACTTATGTGACCCAGCTGACTCTTGATAATCGTGGTCTTAGACGGTTTTTGGATAGAATATGGGTTCCCAGATTAGGAGGTATTCGGGATCGAATTCTGTCGGAAGCTCATATGTCGAAATTCTCGATACACCCTGGTTCTACCAAAATGTATCAAGATTTGAGGACGGAATATTGGTGGCCTGGAATGAAGAAGGAGGTGGGGCGATATGTAGAAAATTGCATGACTTGCTTACAAGTCAAATCTGAACATCAGAAGCCGTATGGGGAACTACAACCATTGCCAATCCCGGAATGGAAGTGGGACCACATAACCATGGACTTTGTGACGAAGCTGCCAAGGACAAAGCGGAATCATGACTCTATATGGGTAATAGTGGATCGACTTACTAAGTCAGCCCATTTCCTACCCATACGAGAAGATGAACGCCTCGAAAAGTTAGCTGAATTGTACGTAAAAGAAATCGTGACTAGACATGGTGTGCCATTGTCTATAGTATCTGACCGTGACAGCAGATTTACTTCTCGTTATTGGAAGGCTTTTCAGAATGGATTAGGAACTGCACTTAAAATGAGCACCGCTTATCATCCAGAAACTGACGGGCAAAGTGAGAGGACAATTTTGACCTTAGAAGATATGTTACGTGCTTGTGTGATTGATCTCGGTGGAAGTTGGGATACTCACTTGCCGTTTGTGGAGTTTGCATATAACAATAGTTATCACTCGACTATTGGTATGCCTCCATATCAGCTTTTGTACGGACGTCGATGCAGAACTCCAACCTGTTGGAGGGAAACAGGTGAACGCCCGATCTCTGGACCAGCAATTCTGCAAGAAGCCCATGATCAGCTACAATTGATTCGGCAGCGGATACAGACTTCTCAAGAGAGACAAAAGAAGTATCATGATAGAAGACGTAAGCCGATTGCGTTTGAAGTTGGAGATAAAGTGTTGCTGAAAGTTTCGCCAAGAAAAGGAATAGTAAGGTTCGGCAAACGGGGGAAGTTGAGCCCTCGATTTGTGGGTCCTTTTGAAATTCTCGAACGTATAGGGTTGCAAGCCTACAGACTAAAGCTGCCTGCCGAAATGATTGGGATTCATGATGTATTCCATGTGAGTAATCTTCGAAAGTGTTTGGCTGACGCTGAAGCCGTGATTCCTTGGAAAGACGTGCAATTAGATGAGCAGTTGCGGTACGAAGAAGAGCCTGAGCATATAATCGACCATAAAGTTTCTAAATTGCGTAGCAAGGAAATCCCAATGGTGTTAGTTCAATGGAAATATCATAAGGGATCTGCGCAAACTTGGGAACGAGAAGACGAGATTAGACAAAAGTATCCGAAGTTATTTCTGCCTTAGTTAATTCCGAGGACGGAATTAATTTAACGGGGGAAGATTGTAACGGCCCGAAATTTAATAAGTATATATTTCAGCATCAGACTTTGGATAATAAAGCAGTGTTATCCCATTATTAGTAATTAGCTGATAATGTGAATCTGAAATAATTAATTATATTAAATTATAATTAATTATGCTAAGTTGCCAAAAAATTAAGTTAATAATTAAAATTCAGCTAAAAGACAATTGTTGCAGATTTAGAACTTCTTTGCTAATATTTGCATCTGAAATGCAAATCGGTTTGTCGGGAAATAAAAGTTGGACAATTCCGGAAAAATTCAGTAGAATATCAGATTTTCCCTATTTCCCTATAAATAGGAGTTACACTCCTCACTTTTCAAAGTTTGGAAAGTTGATTCTCCTTCTCTCTCTACACTCTCCTCCTTCTCTCTAGCATTTCTTCAAATCGAACCGTTGGATCCTCGTGTTTTATACGCCATTGAATAGAGATCGTCGAGTTCTTCGCGAATCTACCATCTCGTGTTTGATTTCGTCCGAATTTGAGGTAAGATCGACCGTTTTTCGGACTTTTGGCTCGGTTTTGAAGAGCATTTTCGAATCTGTTCATTTTTTTCCTTCATTTGAAGCTGATTTGCCCTCGTTTAGGACCTGTTCTTGCTTGGGAATCATTCATAGTCGAAGAATATAGCTGGGACGAAGGTTAGTAACCATTTTTCTATCATCTATGCTCTTGTTTAGTTGATAGAACCTGGAGAAAACGATGAACAAGTTGATCAGATTCGAGAGATTCATCTAGACTCGAATTATATGCTAGTCTCGAATCTAGTCACCTAGATTCGAGGGTGTACATGTTCGAATCTATGTGCTTCGAGTCTAGCCATGGTTCGAATCTATATGTATGTCTCGAGTCTGTGTGTGGGATTCGAGTCTCTATGGCTTCGAATCTGTCCCTAGAATTTAAAAGCTTCGAGTCTATGAGTGTGCATTCGAATCTAGTCTTTGCCTTCGAAACTATTCAGCCTATTCGAATCTAATAAGCCATTCGAATCTAGTCCCTTGTTCGAATCTATAGATTCGAATTGGCTAGGGTTCGATTCTAGCATCCCAAATTTGAAATCTGGTTCAATTCCAAGTCAAAACATCAATTCCTAAATCAGATTAAGTGATTAAACAACCTATTGTATTAAAGGTATCATTTAATATTGAATGAACTCTTAGAAAATGAATGTCATGATTCACCTAGTTAGTAATATGATTGGCCTCGTTGCAAGGCCACACATATGTGTAATTAGGTATCATATTGATCTGTTAAGAATAAGACTCACTTTGGGACGATAGGAACTACCTCAGACTCGACAGCCAAAATTGACAATGACCTGAATACATAACTAGGGTTATATAGATTATGACTCAGACTTGAAACAGAAATGCAGGATCCCGTCGTTTTGACAGAGTAAACTGAACCGCTTAACTCGTTAAGCATTATCTGACTACGGACCACTGTGAGTGACAGATTTCATTAATTACTTACATATATTTCGATACTTATTGGTGAATGTACTGACTGTATGGAAACTACTGATTGATTGCTGCATGTTTCTTTAATACTATATTGTATCATAGAAATGTATGTTGCCATTACTGAAATAGACACTTGCAATGCCTTGATTGCATGTTCACATTTACATTTTTATGTAAATACGCATCATGCTTACTGCTTACTTGACTGTTTATATACTTGCCGTCGCATATTGCATCATCCGACCGGACCGAATGTGAGATCTCCATTCACAGGAGGGAATTCTGCAGATTCCTTTCCTATCTGACTTGTTTCCATACACTTCCCGTAGGGCTTCGGCCTTACATATGGGAATACTGACCGGGTTGTCTCCCAACCTAATTGCCGTCTCTGACGTGTTGACCGACAGGATCTGATAGTATGTTATATGTGTGTGGTATTTAGTGGAACTCTGTTAACTCACTAAGCTTTGTAGCTTACTCTGTCATGACAACTCCTTTTCAGGAAAAGCTGATAAAGGCAAGATCATAGCAGGTAGTTCATCCCAGGCTAAGTGAATCTGGATTTTGATGAATAGCAGACCTTGGACTTTTGATGATGCCTATTTTGTAAAGACGATGCGGTCTCGGGTAGCTTGTTCAGTCTTCCGCACTCTGATTGAAGATTTAGAAGCTAGTTAGACCACCATTTGATCTTTAAATTATTGTTGTAATTAAGTATTTTGCTGATGGGCCTGTGGTATCAAACAATTAATATTATTTATGAAATGAAATATTATGACGTGTACTGTTTGTGGAAAATTGGATGTTACACTACGTCAGCAAGTACTTAACATGTTTGAAGGTTAAATCTGAACACCAAAAGCCATCAGGATTGCTAGTTCAACCAGAAATACCCCAGTGGAAGTGGGAAAACATCACCATGGATTTCATCACCAAGTTGGCAAAGACTTCTGGAGGATATGACACTATTTGGGTGATTGTGGATCGACTTACCAAAACCGCACATTTCCTTCAAATCAAGGAGACTGATAAGATGGATAAGTTAACACGAATCTATCTTAAAGAAGTCGTCTCAAGGCATGGAGTGCCAGTATCAATTATATCGGACAGGGACAGCCGGTTCACATCAAGATTTTGGCAGTCATTGCAAGAAGCACTGGGTACACGCTTAGACATGAGCACACCCTATCACCCGCAAACGGATGGTCAGAGTGAAAGGACGATTCAGACTTTGGAAGACATGTTAAGGGCATGTGTCATCGATTTTGGCAAAAGTTGGGACAGGCCATTAGTCGAGTTTTCCTATAACAACAGCTATCACTCGAGCATTAAGACCGCCCCATTCGAGGCACTCTACGGGTGAAAGTGTCGATCACCTCTTTGTTGGGCTGAAGTAGTAATAGTCAGATTACTGGACGGGAAATCATCCAGGAGACTACAGAAAAGATAGCCCAGATTCGTAATCGGTTAAAAATCGCGCGGGATCGGCAGAAAAGTTATGCAGACGTTCGACCGAAGGATTTGGAATTTCAAGAGGGAGATCAAGTAATGTTAAAAGTCTTGCCTTGGAAGGGCGTAATCCGTTTTCGGAAACGAGGAAAACTCAATCCTCGTTATATCGGACCATTCAAGATCACCAAAAGAATTGGCCCGGTAGCTTACCGACTCGATCTACCCCCAGAGCTTAGTAACGTCCATAATACCTTCCACGTGTCCAATCTTAAGAAGTGTCTGGCTGATGAATCACTCGTTATACCCATGGACGAGTTGGAAATAGATGATAAGTTGAACTTCATTGAACAACCTGTAGAAATAATGGACCGAGAAGTCAAGAAACTAAAGCACAGCCGGATCCCGATAATAAAAGTCAGATGGAACTCTAAGCGAGGTCCTGAGTTTACATGGGAACGCGAAGATCAGTTCCGGGAAAAATACCCTCACCTGTTCTCAAGTACTCAAGAAGTGGAGAACACGAGCTAATTTCGGGACGAAATTCCCTTAACAGGGGGAGACTGTAACATCCGACACTAAACCAGGTTAGAAATAATGACCTAATCTATATTTAATAGTCAATTATAGCCTAATCAGTGGTCATTAGAAATTAATCAATTGATTAACAAGGTTTATTAGAAAATTCAACTCAATTAGAATCAAATTCATCGGTGCGATGAATCGGGAAATCAATTAATCCCATCAATTTACGATATGAGGGATTAATTCAACTAAGTACATAACTAAATTATGATTAGTGACACTAATCATACACTAATACAATTACTTAACATTAATTATGCAAGACTAAAACAATTCATTAAAACAATGCATTCAAAAGTATTTATGAATTTACAAGAAAAGGGAAATACAAGAATACATTCTAAATACTTTTATACAAAAAAAATATATATATAAATACATGAAAATAAACAATAAAAATCTGGTCATAGGGTAGTACTACCCAAGATTTGATTTCAATTTTTTATTTCCCAACTCCATAACCTTTCATAATCAAATCTTTCACACCCCATTCTCCTTTCATTTCAACATGATCTTACACTCCACCTCCATTTGAAAGACCAAGACTTTGCCTATAAATAGAGGGCTTCCTTTTCATTATTTTCACCCCAAAATATCTCTTTCTCTCCTCTCAAAACCGGATCCCACACACACACACACTACAAACATTTTCATTCAAGTGTTCTTGGTGAAATTCAAGTGTTCTTGGTGAACTTCAAGTGTTGTTGGTTCAAATCTTGCAAGAGTTCCAACTTCTTCTCAATTTCATACTCCAAATACATCAAAGTAAGTAAATACTAACTTATTTCATCATATATTTATGTTTATATAAGTCTTGCATAATATATATAATCACCAACAACAACAGGTTTCATAAAAACTCAAGTTTATAAGTTTCTAGTTTTATTTTTAAGTTGTTTCTATAAATGTGTTTATGAATATATGAACACATTATAAAAGTTTTAATATTATGAAAAAATGTGATATATATGTGTTTTTATAACTATTATGACTTTTATATAAGTAGTCTTTGAATAAACAACAAGAATCATAAGTTGTTTTAAGTTTATAAACTACGGATTTTCGGCTGAAAATTTATATCGACTTTGAAAAATCATAACTAATTCATAACTCAACGAAATGAGTTGATTCTTGTCTCAAAAGTCAGATCTATGTCTTAACTATAGATCTGTAATTTTTCATAATTTATTTTGAAGTTTAAGACCTCCAGAAATTATTTGGGAAACCGAAAGTTTGACAGCTCAAAAATGGCCAACATAGCGTTTTTAACGAGCTTTTTTACCAACCTAAACAACTTGAAAAATGGCCGTTCTTGATTCTAAAAATCCTTGGTATATAGTAGTTTAATGTCCTAGAAAACCAAAGTCTAAAAAATTTTGGAGCTTGGTCAAAAACAGCCTCAAAGTAGGCCGAAAAACCTCCGAAAAAGCTGGAAAATTATATATATATATAAACTTGACGTTTTAAGCGCATTTTATTTATAAACTTGTAATGTTGGGTGATTTAAGACATAAAAATCTATAAATATATATATATCATCATATATTAGAGATATTAAGTCCTTATTATCATTTAGGACCCGTTTAATCTCGCTCGGTGCATCATCCTTCATTTTACGCTAAAAAGCACCTTACGCTAGTTTTACCATCACACGCTCGGTGAGTTCCATAGCCCCTATTTTCACACTGTTATGTTTTGGGGTTGAAATACATGCTTCGTTTTTATATGGACACGGAAATACTTTCATTTCTATTATGTATTACACATTGGGTTCCATTAGCTCTGATATCATGAACCGTTAATTACATTTATTTGTAAGCGCGAATATATTGTGGATAGATCTGTTGGGAGTCATGTCCCCCACTCGGGTTAGTCGGATTGGCTAACAGCGGGTGCATATATATTCAACAAACGGTATTACGTATGGGAATACTGCACAGGGCAAACGCATTTTAAATTAAGCTCGGTTGCATGATGGTTATATGTAATACATAACAAGGAATTTATGATTTTATAAATTCAATCTCTATTATTGTTGTCCATACAAGTCAGATTTACGTGTAAACCTATGAGCTGACCAACAATTTTTTTTGTTGACGTATGTTAGCGTGTATTTTCAGGAAATTAAGGCAAGTATGCATTCGGACGTATTTTACTTACAAGCTTCCGCATCCATGGAGTCGCATGCATGTTCAAAATTAAATGAGATTTAGCTGCATTATTTTGGATATTGTAATTATGTAATTAAATCTCTGTATTGGTGCGAACTTCATTTCTCATATCAGACTATGTAAAACATTGCTATATTTCCAAGTTTCAATGATGTATATTAAAAACATCCATATAGTGGTCATTCATTATGATTATGGTTACGCTTCCGCACTCGTCACGCCTCGCTGCCAACCGGGGTAGCAGGGTGTGACAATATCCATCTCAAACAATCTAGTCTTCCACTAAGCATATTCAGGTCAAACATCTTCATAAGAGATCACATCCAAAAAGGTAATGTGGAGGTAACTTTTGTTCCAACAGAAGAACAACTTGCAGATATTTTCACCAAACCTCTTGATGCAAATAAGTTTAATTCCCTTGTGTGCAAGTTGGGTATGTTAAATAAAAGTGACTAAGTGTCCTTGAAGTTCTAAAATTACTTGTTCCAATCTGAAAAATTTTTACTAAACAACTTTGACAGAACAAATTTCATACGTTCTGTACTTAGCTAGTTTCTTAAAAATTTGAACAGGTTTGACAAGTAACAGATTTGTCAAAATATGTTTTTTCTCTCAAACCTATTCTGTTCTTTAAACCTGAAACCCGCTCACTCTGTATTCTGTCACACAAGGCAAAGCCTTGTATTCTGTTCAACTACTAAATAGGTTTGACACTGAAACTTGTTCTCATGTAATTGCACAGGTTTGAACAGACAGGTAATAGATTTATCAGTTTTGATGAAAAACATTCATCACAGGTTTGAAGAACAGCATTGAACATTGCTTTTAATTAACATTACTTTACATTTAAGTTACTTAAATTATGTATTTATGTATCTTAATTACCCGCGGATAATGTGTGTTATGTGTGTTAGTGGAGAAAAAGGTCAAGTTGGTCTGACAAACGTGCTGACGTGTTAAACCGTTCCGGTTTCCATTAGTAGCATTTCAAATCAACCATCTAAAACCTTTCTCTCTCGGTCTCTCCTACTCTTACACATTCAAATCCTATAAATACCCATTTCACTGTTTCTTCTTCTTCTTCCTTACTGCATTTATACCCTCTTCAAAACCGTAAAAGACTTAGTGTCAAAAAACTCGTGCATCCCCTCCTACTCTCAAGAATAGCCTCCTAGAAGAACCCTCTTGTCCCTGTGTTCTTTTGTGATGATGTTGTAAAATATCCCTCAGTCACCACCATGTTAACCATCAAACCCACCAACTACGTTGCAAACGTAACCATTCCCAAAAAGCTACATTGGCAAATGTTATGAATAAATGGTGGAGGTCTTGCAAGCCCATCCCCATAACTATGCTATGACTGCCAGTCCTGGTGTCATGTTCCAGGAGATGGTGTATGAGTTTTGATACACTTGCTCCTATGACACAGCTACCAAAACCATAAGAGGAACAATTCTGAACACCACAAAAACTGTTGAGATGACTACAGCTCTTCTTCGGGAAGTACTTCACCTTCCAGTTGCTCAAATATATAACAAACCACAGCCGGAGAATTAACAAATAGGCAATCTGCTACGCTGCTGTGGTGTGGCAGAACCAAGGGTTGGTGCAACCTTGTTCAGTTAGGAACTCTCACCAACGTACATGCTTTTTCTTCGCCTCTGTGGTGATAAGTCTAAGCGGAAAAATTGGTTCCTTCGATCATCTCAGCAGGGATGAAGTTCAAGTAACCCTACAATTTGTGGATGAGACTACTCTCAATATGGCCAAATGAATATTCTTAAATGTGAGGTACTTGGTGGAGAAAGAACAACGTCCAGCTGCTGTTAGATACCCCAGGTTTCTATGTCTGATCTTCAAGCATGTTTGTGGTGAGCATATTTACAACTCCCAACCTTACTTGACAACCATGGTATTTCCTGTCATTGGAATCATGGTATTTTACACCCCTGTTCCTGCTGATGAACCTGTTAGGCACAAAAAGGCCTCAACTAAACCTGTTATACATCTTACGGGGAGATTATTAATCAAAAATGTTTGATGCACTTGAGGGTATAATTTAAGGCCTGCCAATGCCTTATTGAAACCTGAAAGATGATTTGCAATATAAGTCCAAAGCTACTCACCCTGTTGCATTTGTTGTAACATAGGAAAATTGCCCAAGTTGTTCTAATCTGTTGAACAGGTTTGACATAAACTGTCTACGCTGCTCATACCTGTTCAGCAGCTTGGACCAAAACAAAGTGTTCTGTTATTTGTGAACCGATTTTGTTATTTGAGAACAGGTTATACACATTATGGAATTTGTTTCCATGTCATCATGTATTCTCTTGGACAAAAACATCAGTTTACAAGTCAAAGACAAAGTGGAAAATCAGAAGCTGCTTACACTGCCCAAGCTGTTCTGATACATGAAGACAAAGTGGATATTTGAAATGGGTGACAGACCATTTCTTATATCAAAATGGCTATAGAAGAAGAGGAATGGATTAAAGTTGACTTTCCTCTTTAAGGTAAAGTAATCTGCAACAGAGACAAAATGAAAAAGATAGATTCTGCCATATAGGGACAAATGTTGTTTTGATAGAATGTGCAGAAAAGCAATTTTGTCTTTTTAGAAAGGCACTCCACTATCTCTGCATCCAATGAGGGAGTTTCACTAGTATTCTCTGAGAGAGTACAAAAGGAAGCTTCTAAGGAATGTGAGATAACCAAGAGAGAGATATTCATAACGTGCAAAAGAATTGTGTTTTCATGCATGCAAAGTCTGCTTAGAAAAGAATAGTTAAGTGTGTCCAAGCTTTTCTTATTTAAGCTATTTGTCTGTCTTGTAAAATTAGTGAGTAAATCTTAGTGAGTGAGTTCATTGTAAGTAGTCTGAGTGTGTCTTAGATTAGTAGTCTGTCAGTTGTTTCTGTCATCTCAGTTTGAACTATTCCGCAGTTCAAACTTATTTGTAATTAACACTTGTTGATATATACATTCAAACATTGAGAAAAGTGTGTTGAAATTTTAATAGTTGTATTCACCCCCCTCTACAGCTTATAGAAACATACTTTGGAACCTTTTGGGACCTACAACTGGTATCAGAACCATGTTTAGAGTGTGTGTTAACTCTAAGATCTCTTACATCTCCCTATTTCCCACAACGAACAACAATTTTGCCAACTCCTCCTCTTACTATGACAATGGGTCAATGGCAAAACCTCTCAAGTTCAATCGTCGGAACTTCTCTGGCTGGAAATGCAGAATGATGCTCTATCTAGAGAATCTGGATGTAAAACTACCAAAGATAGTGATGGTAGGTCCCTATGTGCAAACTTCTGTTACTACTATAACGCCTGCTAATGAAATCAGGACCATTGCAAAGGCAAAAGATTAATGGTCTGATGAAGATAAACGTCTGGTTACCCTTGATGCAAATACTAGGAACAACCTTGTAATCTCTCTTCTTGATGATGTGTTCAAATAGGTTGAGACATATTAAATTATGAAAACCTCCAGATATTTACTTAAGACATAAATCTAACTTTTGAAACAAGAATCAACTCAATTCGTTAAGTTTTGAATTAGTTATGATTAATCAAAGTCGATGTAATAGTTCTGCTAAAATCCGGATTTCATAAACTTGAAACAACTTGTGATTCTTATTGTCTATTCAAAAATTCATGTATAAACGGCTATGAAACACATTTATATAACTTTTTTTCATAATATTCATACTTACATAATGTGTTTATATATTTATAAACAAATTTGGAGAAAACAAACTTAAAACAAAACTAGTGATTTATAAACTTGAGTTTTTATGAAACTTGTTGTTGTTGGTGATTATATATATTATGCAAGACTTATATAAACATAAATATAAGAGGTAATGACTTAGTATTTACTTACTTTGAGGTATTAGAAGAATGAAATCAAGTAGAAGTTGAAATCTTGAAAAGCTGCACCAAGAACACTCGAAATAAACTTGAAGAACAAAAGTTGCAAACTTTTGTTTTGAAGATGGTTTTTTGGCCGATTTTTTTTGAGAGAGGAAGAGAATGATTTTTGCTAGATGCAAGTATGGAAATGAATGGAAATGAACTCTCTACTTATAGAAAATAGTTGGTCATTCAAATGGAGGTGGAGTATAAATCAAGATGAAGTGAAAAAGTATGATGAAAGGAGATATGATTTTGATGGTGAATTGAGTTGTGTATTATAACAATGAAAGTAAAACTGATTAAGTATACCTCCTAGAGGCCGGGCACCTAAGGGTTTATTTTGATGTTTTTTTTTGAATAAAAGTATTTAAAAATTTATTCTTGTATTTCCCTTTTTATGTAAATTTATAAATACTTATGAATGCATTAGTTTAATGAATTGTTTTAGTCTTGCATAATTAATGTTAAGTAAGTTATTTAATGCATGATTAGTGTCAATAATCTTAAATTAATTATGTACTTATTAGAATTAATCCATCATATCGTAACTGGATCGGATTAATTAATTTGCCAGTTCATCGCACCGATGAAATTGTTAGTTTACAGTCTCCCCCTGTTATGGGAATTTCGACCTGAAATTAGCTCGTTCTCTACACTGCTTGAGTATTTGAGAACAAATGAGGGTATTTTTCTCGAAACTAATCTTCGCGTTCCCATGTAAACTCAGGACGACGTAACATCTGACCTTCACTATAGGTATGCGGTTGGGTTTTAGTTTCTTGACTTCTCGGTCCATAATTTCTACAGGTTCTTCAATGAAATGTAGCTTGTTATCTAGTTGTAGTTTTTCCAGAGGTATGACGAGTGTTTCATCTGACAGACACTTCTTTAAAATTGATACGTGGAATGAATTATGTACACTGTTTACCTTTGGGGGCAGTTCAAGTCGGTAGGCTACCAGACCAATTCGTTTGGAAATCCTGAATGGCCCGATATAACGAGGATTAAGTTTTCTTCGTATTCCAAAACGGATTACACCCTTCCAAGGCGAGACCTTCCACATTACTTGGTCTCCATCTTGGAATTCCAAATCCTTCTGTCTGATATTAGCGTAACTTTTCTATCGATCTCGTGGTATCTTCAATCAGTTCCGAATCTGTACAATCTTCTCAGTTGTCTCGTGTATAATCTCGGGACTGGTGATTTAGCTATCTCCTACTTCAGCCCAACAAATCGGCGATCGACACATTCGCCCGTAAAGTGCCTTGAACGGAGCAACCTTAATGCTCGAGTGATAGCTATTATTGTAGGAGAATTCGACTAATGGTAGGTGTCTGTCCCAACTCTTGCCGAAATCAATCACACATGCCCTTACCATATCCTGTAACGTCTGAATGGTTAACTTGTCCATCTTATCAGTCTCCTTGATTGGCAAGAAATGTGCAGTCTTTGTGAGTCGATCCACAATCACTAAAATGGTGTCATAACCACCAGAAGTTTTCAGCAACTTCGTGATGAAGTCCATGGTTATTTTCTCCCACTTCCACTGGGCTATATTCGATTGAACCAAGAATCCTGATGGTTTCTGGTGCTCAGCCTTAACTTTCAAACACGTTAAGCACTTGCTAACATACGTAGCAATGTCAGCCTTCATATTTGGTCACCAGTACAATCCCTTCAGGTCATGATACATCTTATCTGATCCTGGGTGAATAGCATATCTTGTCTTATGCCCTTCATCCATGACCAGCTTCCTTATCCCTCCGTACTTTGATAGCCAAGTTCTGTAAATGAAGTATCGGCATCCATCGGTTTTGTTTTCAAACTGTTTATCCATGCCTCTCAAGGCTTCATTTAGCAGATTTCCTTCCTTGATTGCTTCCTTCTGTGCTTCGAGATCCTGATAATTTAGGTTTGACTGTATAGTAATGACCAAAGCTTGGACTCTCAAGGGCTTAACCCGTTCCTTTCGGCTCAAAGCATCAGCTAGAACGTTTGCATTGCCCGGATGATAACGGATCTCGTAGTCGTAATCACTGAGCAACTCAACCCAACTTCGTTGTCTAATTTTTAACTCCTTCTGATTTAGAATATGTTGAAGGCTCTTGTCGTCCGTAAACACTGTGCACTTAGTACCGTAAAGGTAATGCCTCTATATCTTAAGATCAAATATCACTACTCCAAGCTCCAGGTCATGGGTCGTATAGTTCACTTCATGGACTTTGAGTTGCCGTGATGCATAAGCGATGAAATTATCTCTTTTTCATTAACACACAACGCAACCCGTTCTGTGAGGCATCACAGTAGACCATGGAATTTTCTGTTCCTTCCAGTAAGGAAAGAATTCATGCACTACACAACCTCTACTTCAATAGTTGGAATGCCATCTCCTGATCTTCACTTCAAATATATTTCACATCCTTACGAGTAAATGAGGATATCGTCTATGAACACAATTACGAACTTGTCCAAATACGGTTCGCACACCCGATTCATAAGGTCCATGAATACGGCTGGTGCGTTGGTCAAACTGAATGGCATTACCTGAAACTCGTAATGTCCATAGCGAGTTCTGAAAGATGTTTTTGGAATATCCTCCTCCCGCACTTTAACTTGATGATATCTAGACCGCAGATCAATCTTAGAGTAGTAACTAGATCCTTACAGCTGATCGAACAGGTCATCGATTCATGGAAGAGGGTATCGGTTTTTGATCATTAACTTGTTCAGCTCGCGGTAATCGATGCACATCCTAAAGGATTCGTCCTTTTCTTTACAAATAAGACCGGAGCTCCCCAGGGTGACGCACTCGATCGGATGAATTCTTTATCCATCAGCTCTTGCAGCTGATTGGATTGCTCTTGCATCTCAGATGGTACCAATCGATAGGGTGCTCGTGCGACAGGTTCAGCTCCAGCCAATCGATAGCGTTCTTAAACCAGAGATGACGGTCAACTGACTATTCTTTCTTTCTCCTTGGACTGTTAGGACTTTCTTCTTTTTAAGCGGTATACGCACCACTTTCTTACCACATAGGATCTAATCATGATTGTCTGATAACCAATCCATGCCAATAACTACGTCAAAACTTCCGAGTTCATTAGGCATCAAGTCTATCTTAAAGGGATAATCTGCCAAACTTAACGTGCACTCCTTAAACTTAGTAGTTGTCCATTATACATAGCAGATATAAAACATCTATCAGCCCCGGTATCAAATAGTGCATAAGCATATATATCGTTAAGGAGAAACGTACACGTTACTACGTTGGGGTCTTGATGGGCATCTCCTGCTCCCAGTGAAAATGCTATCCCTTGAGCTCCTCCAGCATTCCTCAACTTCGAGTAGTCCTTCCTAAAATGCCCAACTATTCCACATTTGAAGAAGCTCATTTGCGTGCCGCAGTTGTTTCCATTGGCATTATACTTACAATCTTTGGTCAGATGACCAAGTCTCTTACATTTCCCGCAAGGGGTTGGACATGGACCTACTTCGTAGTAGGTGCATCGGTTATATAATGGTTTGTTGCCGGTATATCCCTTCCTTGGCTCAGCCCCGACAACGAATGCTTTGATGGTTTCGGGCTTCTTGGATTGTGAGCTTGAACTTTATTTGTCTTCCCATTTTCTTTTGTTCTCCCCTACCTTGGCCCCCATTTTCCTGGCCACTTGATCCATTAAATTATTTGCAATCCGAATGGAGCTCTAAATTGTAGTGAGGTTGGAGGCAGTAACATTTCCTTTAATTTGAGGAGCAAGTCCCCAAATGTTGCGTTCAATACGCTTGTACTCTGGAGTGATCATCTGCGGGCATAACAGACTCAACTCGTGGAAACGGTTAGTGTATCCGGAAACATCCGTACCCGTTATCTTAAGATTCCAAAACTCGGATTCCATTTTCTATAGTTTGTTTCGGGGGCAGTATGTCGCGTTGATTCCAATAGACTGGGCATACGAATTCCACCAAGTCAAAGCACCGTCCTGAAGAGTGTGGGTAGTGAACTTTACTTTTACGTCTTCTATGCATCCGCTGATGCGGAAGACAGATTCTAGTTTCTCGAACCAGCGAACCAGTCTGACAGCACCTTCAGTCCCGTTGAAGCATTGGGGCATACAACTTAAAAATCCTTTTATGCCACACCCTTTTTGAATCGAGTCAGACACACCCGTAGCGTGGGTCGCTCCTCCGTCGCCGTTGGCGGTGCAATTACGGTTGGTTTCATAGGTGGCTATAGCTGCTGCCACTCGTTGTGCAACCAGTTGCTCGATCGACAGTGTTCATGGCTCTTTTCGGCAACATTATCTTAATGTTTAAAGAAAAGAGCATAGTGTGAGAATTTGAGTCTTAAAGATTCGAATTTTCTTAAGGCGTATAGTTCTATAACATTGAACACCGATTCATAGTTAAACTTAATTTTTCATTAAGAAAGGGCTTGATACATAATTTCTTACATAGGGGTCGGGTTGTCACCCGAAACATTTCAAGTCCTATTCTAACTAAAACACATACATTCTTAGTTCTTAAAATTACAATGATAGAAAAGCACTAAGTGTGGGAGTGATCAAGGGTCTCTCCCTACTCCACGGCGTTGAGGCGTTGTGTCAGCGCCTCGTTGCGTGCCTCGCAGTCGGCCAGTCTCTGATGGAGTTCCTCCAGTCAGTGTTGTTGGATGTTTAGAGCGTGCTGGTTGGCCTAGTAGATATCTGTGTTCTACATCTCTTCACGCTTGATCTTCGAAGTGACCTCCCCGATGTCCTGGTTGAGTAGCCGGATTTTGAGATCGTGTCAGGGGGCTCTTGAAACCAGTACGGGTACTGTCTGGTCTGCGGGCTCTTGGGTGAGTGGTGGGCTCAGTGCGGAGGATGGTCCTCCGACCTGAAACTGGGAGGGGATTCCCTCCTCTTGTCTCCATTCTTGGAGGCTCTCGGGCATCCAGCCCCATCTACGAACGTCTACCCGTCGCTGCAATGGCGGGGGCTTGGCTGAGGGACAGGAACCGGGATACACTCCCGTTATGGCATTATTACCCTTTTTCCTTTGCGTGAACAACATGAGTGGGCAGTTGGGGTGTGGATGATATGGTTTATGGGATGGGACTTCGACGTGGTATGGTTTGTACGACGGGGCCACCGGAGATGGTGGGTCCTCTCCGGACGGTTCTCCTCATCCGCTGGAGGATTCATCTTCCTACATGGGTTCCTCCAAGGATTCCTCCACTAGTTTTTATGCTTCGGAGGGATCTTCTTACTACGATGGGTCTTCCTCCTCAATTGTGTTCTATTCGGTGAGTACCTCCATGTTCAATCGGCTTGTGAGGGTGTACTCCTCTTCTGAGTCGGACAGGATAATGATTGTGTGGCTTGCCAAGTTTTCTAGTCATCAAGGCCCATTTTTAATGTTTAGTTATTTTTGAAATGTTTTTCTAAAATCAGTAAAACTTAAGTGTAGCTATAATCTAGGGTACTAATGCAACCTAGTTCACTATAACTATGGCTCTGATACCAATCTGTCACACACTGTTACCTCGGTTGGCAACGATGCGTGACGTCGCGAAAGCATAGTCATAATCAATGAACGACCACTACGTGGACGTTTTAAAAAATACATCAATTTAACTTCAAATATAAATATTGTTTTACATAGTCAACATAAAGATATAAAATAGTTCGCAAGATACATAGATTTCAATACATAATTAAAGAAATATTAATAATGTCAAAAAATCTCTGATGTTTAGAAAAGATCTGACTCCAAAAGTACGGAAGCCTTGCAATACTTCCGGTGCAGTGCACATGCCTTAATTACCAGAAAATACACGCTATAATACGTCAACAAATTTGTTGGTGAGTTCATAGGTTTACACGAAACTATGACTTGTATGGACGTCAACAATTGAGTTTGAATTTATAAAGGCCAAAATTCCATGTTATGTATTACATAAAACCATCATGCAACCGAAACATAATTATGAGTTTGGCCTGTGTAGTATTCCCCGCAGTATATATATATATATATATATATATATATATATATATATATATATATATATATATATATATATAGAGGGAGGTTCAATGGAGAACCACAATGCACCTGAAAACTTGTGAAAACCACACTGCACCACCACAAACGCATCAAATTTCCTGTGTGATGCATCAAAATCCAGCGTGATGCATCAAATTTCCCGCGTGATGCATCAAAATTCCGTGTGATGCGTCACCTTATTTACAATCATGCCACCGCATTTTTCATGAAATTCACCAAATCGGACGGTGTGCGTAGGTTTCCATAGTTTTCAGGTGCATAGTGGTTTTCCATTGAACCCAACCCTATATATATATATATATATATATATATATATATATATATATATATATATATATATATATATATATATATATATATATATATATATGTATATATATATATATGTATATATATATATATATATGTATATATATATATATGCACCCCTTAGCAGTTGGAGCGACCAACCTAGGTGGGGGACATTAATCCCGATAGATCTGTCCATAATATATTCGTGATTACATAAAAATGTATCTAACTGTCCATGATTTGAGGGCTGATGGACCACATGTGTAATACATAAAAGAAATGAAATAGTTTTTGTATCCTTATGAAAATGAAGCATGTATTTCTACCCCAAAACGTAACGTTAAAAATAAGTATGAAGACTCACCTTAAGTGTGATGGCAAATATGAGCGTAAAATGAAGATTTGCGTTGTTGATGGGTGATGAAACCGGAAGTGTTTAACCGAGTCCTAAATGATATGAGGGACTTAATAACTCTCATAAATGATAATATGTGTGTATCTTAGTTTTTATGTTTTTAGATCATCCAACTTAGCAAGTTCATAAATAACCCTTAAAAACGTCAAGTTTATTTATAAAATTTTCCAGCTTTTTACGAGGTTTTCGGCCTAATTTGTGGCTGTTTTTTACCATGCTCCACAATGATTTTGGCTTTCATATTCATAGTTCGTATAGTTCACCTCGTGGAATTTGAGTTTCCGCGATGCATAAGCGATGACTTTATCTTTTTGCATTACCACACAACCCAACCCATTGTGCGAGGCATCGCTGTAGACCATGAAATTTTCTGTTCCTTCCGGTAAGGACAGAATAGGTGCACTGCACAACCTCTGCTTCAACAGTTGGAATGTCATCTCTTGATCTTCACTTCAAATATGTTGAACATCCTTACGAGTCAATTTCATTAGAGAACCAACTATCTTTGAGAAGTTCTCAATTAATCGCCTATAATAACCGGCCAGACCTATGAACTGACGGATTTCCGTGGGAGTTCTAGGGGTTGCCCAGTTCTTAGGGGCCTCGATTTTTGTTGGTTCCACTTGTATTCCCTGACTGTTGATTACGTTCCCAATGAATTTTACTTCTCGTAGCCAAAAATCACACTTAGAAAATTTGGCAGTATAACTGTTCTTTCCCTAGAAGCTCCACGATTAATTTCAGATGATGCTCGTGCTCGTCTTTGCTTCGAGACTAAATGTGGATATCATCTATGAACACAATTACGAACTTTTCTAAATACGGTTTGCATACTCGATTAATAAGGTCCATGAATACGGCTGGTGCATTGGTCAAACTGAATGGCATTACATGAAACTCGTAATGTCCATAATGAGTTCTGAAAGCTGTTTTTGGAATATCCTCCTCCCGCACTTTAACCTGATAATATCTAGACCGTAGATCAAGCTTAGAGTAGCAACTGGATCCTTGCAACTGATCGAACAGGTCTTCGATTCTGGGAGGAGGGTATGGGTTTTTGATCGTTAACTTGCTCAGCTCGCGGTAATTGATGCACATCCTAAAGGATACGTCCTTCATCTTTACAAATAAGACCGGAGCTCACCAAGGTGAGGAACTCCGTCGGAGGAATCCTTTATCCATCAGTTCTCGCAGCTGATTGGATAGCTCTTTCATCTCAGATGGTGCCAATCAATCGGGTGCTCGTGCGACAGGTTCAGCTCCAGGCACCAAGTTAGTCTGAAATTTCACTTGCCTAGATAGTGGAAGCCTAGGCAAGTAGACTTTTGGGTAGTCATGAACTACCGGGATTTCTTCGAGTCGCTTCTCCTTTGATTCCTTTTCCACTAGTTAAACTAACAATACTTGACAACCTCTTCGAATGCACTTTAGTGTTCTTAAACTAGTGATGACGTTCAATTGACGATTCAATCTTTCTCCTTGGACTGTTAGGACTTTCTTCTTTTTAAGTGGTATACACACCACTTTCTTACCACATAGGATCTCAGTATGATTGTGTTATAACCAATCCATGCCAATAACTATGTCGAAACGTCCGAGTTCAATAGGCATCAAGTCTAACTTAAAGGGATGATCTACCAATTTTAACGTGCAATCCTTAATTATACTATGTGCTTTAATCAACTTTCTGTCACTAATTCAACGGCATAAGCATTGTCTAATGGGGAAAGAGTGGCATTCATTTGTTCACTAAACTTAGCAGATATAAAACTTCTATCAGCCCTGGTATCAAATAGTGCATAAGCATATATATCGTTAAGGAGAAACGTAACCGTTACTACGTTGGGGTCTTGACGGGAATCTCCTGCTCCCAGTGCAAATGCTCTCCGTTGAGCTCCTCCACCATTCCTCAAACTCGTGCAGTCCTTCCTGAAATGCCCAGCTATTCCACATTCAAAGCTGCTCCTTTGCGTGCCGCTGTTGTTTCCATTGGCGTTATACTTACCATCTTTGGTCAGATGACCAAGTCTCTTACATTTCCTGCAAGGGGTTGGACATGGACCTATGTTGTGGTAGGTGCATCGGTTACACAATGATTTATTGCCAGTATAGCTCTTCCTTGGCTCAGCCCCGACAACGAATGCTTTAATGGTCTCGGGCTTCTTTGATTATAAGCTTGATCTTTACATGTCTTCACATTTTCTTTTGTTCTCCCATGCCTTGGCCTCCATTCTCCTAGCCACTTGATCCATCAAATTATTTGCCATCCGAATGGCGCTCTGAATTGTTGTGAGGTTGGAGGCAGTAACATTTCCTTGAATTTGAGGAGCAAGTCCCTAAATGTAGCGTTCAATACGCTTGTACTCCGGAGTGATCATCTGCGGGCACAACAGACCTAACTCGTGGAAACAGTTAGTATATCTAGAAACATCCGTACCCGTCATCTTAAGATTCCAAAACTCGGATTTCATTTCTATAGTTCGTTTCGGGTACTGTATTCCTCCGTAATCATTTGCTTCAACTCAGTCCAAGCGAGTTGATAGGCCGCGTCGATTCCAACAGACTGGGCATACGAATTCCACCAAGTCAAAGCATCGTCCTGAAGAGTCCGACCGCGGCTTTAGTCCCGTTGAAGCATCGGGGCTTACAACATAAAAGTCCTTTTATGCCACACCCTTTCTAAGTCGAGTCAGACCCTCCCGTAGTGCGGGTCGCTCCTCCGTCGCCGTTGGCGGTGCTATTACGGTTGGTTTCATATGTGGCTATAGTTGCTGCCACTCATTGTGCGACCAGTTGCTGCCACACATTGAGTCTTAAAGGTTTGAATTTTCTTGAGGCATACAGTTCTATAAAATTAAACACCGATTCATAGTTAAACTTAATTTTTCATTAATAAAGGGCCTGATACATAATTTCTTACATAGGGGTCGGGTTGTTACCCGAAAAATTTCAAGTCCTATTCTAACTTAAACACATACATTCATAGTTCTTACAATTTAAACGATATAAAAGCACTAAGTGTGGGAGTGATCGGGGGTCTCTCCCTACTCCAGGGCCTTGAGGTGTTGTGTCAGCGCCTCGTTGCTTGCCTCGCAGTCGGCCAGTCTCTGATGGTGTTCCTCCAGTCCGTCTTGTTGGATGTTTAGAGTGTGCTGGTTGGCCCAGTAGATATTTGTGTTCTGCATATCTTCACGCTCGATCCTGGAATGGACCTCCCCGATATCCTGGTTGAGTAGCCGGATTTAGAGATCGTGTCGAGTGGCTCTTGCCACCTGTACGGGTACTGTCTGGTCTGCGGGCTCTTGGGTGAGTGGTGGGGTCGGTGTGGTGGATTGTCCTCCGACGTCGAACTGGGAGGGGATTCCCTCCTCTTGCCTCCATTCTTGGAGGCTCTCAGGCATCCAGCCCCATCTACGAGCGTCTACCTGTCGCTGCTGCGGTGGGGCTTGGCTGAGGGACAGAACCCGGGATACACTCCCGTTGTGGCACTATTACCCTTTTCCTTGGCGTGAACAACATGAGTGGGCCATTGAGGTGTGGACGATATGGTTTATGGGATGGGACTTAGGGGTGGTATGGTGTGTACGACTCCGGATGGTTCCCCATCCGCTGGAGGATTCATCTTCCTCCATGGGTTCTTCCTCGTATTCGTCCACTGGTTCTTCTACTTCGGAGGGATCTTCTTCCTCCGATGGGTGTTCCTCTTCAATTGGGTCCTCTTCGGTGAATACCTCTGTGTTCAATCGGCTTTTGGGGGTGTACTCCTCTTCTGAGTAGGACAGGATAATGATTGTGTAAAGGCCCATTGATAATGTTTAGTTTTTTTAAAAATATTTTTCTAAAATCAGTAAAACTTAAGTGTAGCTTCTAGGGTAGTAATGCAACCTAGTTAACTATAACTATCGCTCTGATACCAATCTGTCACACCCCGTTACCTCGGTTGGCAATGATGCGTGATGTCGCGAAAGCATAGTCATAATCAGTGAACGACCACTACATGGACGTTTTAAAAACTACATCGATTTAACTTCCAATATAAATATTGTTTAACATAGTCAACATAGAGATGTAAAATAGTTCGCAAGATACATAGATTTCAATACATAATAAAAGAAATATTAATAATGTCAAAAAAATCTATGACGTTTAGAAAATATCCGACTCCAAAAGTACGGAAGCCTTGGAATACTTCAACAAAATATGAGTTGAAAATACACGCTATAATACGTCAACAAATTTTTTGGTGAGTTCATAGGTTTACACGAAAATATGACTTGTATAGACGTCAACAGTTGAGTTTGAATTTATAAAAGCATAAATATCATGTTATGTATCACATAAAACCATCATGCAACCGAAACTTAATTATGAGTTTGCCATGTGTAGTATTCTCCGCTGTAATACCGTAATTGTTAAATATATAAGCACCCCTTAGCAGTTGGAGCAACGAACCTAGGTGGGGGATATTAATCCCGATGGATCTGTCCATAATATATTCGTGCTTACATAAAAATGTAACTAACGGTTCATGATTTGAGGGCTGATAGGACCACATGTATAATACATAAAAGAAATCATGCAGTTTCTGTGTCCATATGAAAATGAACCATGTAATTCTACCCCAAAACGTAACATTAAAAATAGGGGCTATGAAAACTCACCGTAAGTGTGTTGGCAAATATGAACGTAAAATGAAGATTTGCGTTGTTGATGGGTGATGAAACCAGAAGTATTTAACTGAGTCCTAAATGATATGTGGGTCTTAATAACTCTCATAAATGATAATATGCATGTATCTTTGTTTTTATGTTTTTAGATCATCCAACTTAACAAGTTCATAAATAAAACCCACTTAAAAACTTCAAGTTTATATATAAAATTTTCCAGCTTTTTACGAGGTTTTTCGGCCTACTTTGTGGCTGTTTTTGCCCAATCTCCAAAATGATTTGGACTTGAAACAACTTGTGATTCCTGTTGTTTATTCAAAAACCACATGTATAAAAGGCTATGAAACACATTTACATAACTTTTTCATAATATTCATACTTACATAATGTGTTTATATATTTATAAACGCATTTGAAGAAAACAAACTTAAAACAAAACTAGTGATTTATAAACTTCAGTTTTTATGGAACTTGTTGTTGTCGGTGATTATATATATTATGCAAGACTTATATAAACGTAAATATAAGAAGTAATGAGTTAGTAATTACTTACTTTGAGGTATTAGTAGAATGAAATCAAGTAGAAGTTGAAATCTAGAAAAGTTGCACCAAGAACACTTGAAATGAACTTGAAAAACAAAAGTTGCAAACTTTTGTTTTTAAGATGGTTTTTTGGCCAATTTTTTTGAGAGAGGAAGAGAATGATTTTTGCTAGATGCAAGTGTGGAAATGAATGGAAATGAGCTCTCTATTTATAGAGAATAGTTGGTCATTCACATGGAGGTGGAGTATAAATCTAGATGAAGTGAAAAAGTATGATGAAAGGAGATATGATTTTGATGGTCAATGGAGTTGTGTATTATAAAAAATAAAAGTCAAAATGTATAAGTGTACCTCCTAGAGGCCGGACACTTAAGGGTGTATTTTGATGTATTTTTTTTGTATAAAATTATTACAAAAAGTATTCTTGTATTTCCCTTTTATGTGAATTCCTAAATACTTGTGAATTCTTTAGTTTAATGAATTGTTTTAGTCTTGCATTATTAATGTTAAGTAATTTGTTAATGCATGATTAGTGTCACTAATCTTAATTTAATCATGTACTTAGCTGAATTAATCAGTCATATTGTAAATTGATTGGATTAATTAATTTCCCGATTCATCGCACCGATTAAAATTGTTTCTAATTGAGATGAATTTCCTTATGAAATTTGTTAATCACCTTGATTAATTGTTAATGACAACTGATTAGATTATAATTTGTTAATAACTACTGATTAAGTCATAGTTTCTAACCTGGTTTTGTGCCGGATGTTACAATCAATGATCTCATAGCTGTTGGGATCACTAAAGACATTTTAACCTTGGTGACCAAATTCTTGGACATACTGCTTGAGGAATGGAACTACTTCTCTACTATCCACAGAAACTCAGGCAGAATCAGAGGCATGGATCTTATAAATCTTTATGGATCCTTTTTAAATGATGAACTATCAAGGCAACAGAAGAGAAATGCCTTAGAGATGTCCAAAAGAGGTGCAGCCTTAGTGGCCAACGTGAGACAACCTGTTAGTCAGGTGTGTGATGTGTTCACACAAGCTAGCCAACAGGCTGATGCTAAAATCGAGGAAGTTTGAAGAAGAGGACTGTAATAATCATCCTGAGTTTAATGATGAGCAAACGATTGTCATGCTTGTCAGAAAATTCAATAAGAAAAGATTTGGTGGTAAGATGCTACAAAAGAAATCAGGTGTTATCAAAAAGAAGGTATTTGACAAAACTAAGGCTGAGTGCTTTCGCAAAACGGGTCATACAGCGGCTGACTGTGTGTCTAAAGATGTTGGCTCTTCCTCCAAACCATACAAGACAAAAAAAGATGATGGCTACAGGTTAAGTGCCTAATGTCCATGGCAAAGATGAAAAAGTTAGAAGACTCTGTGACTTCTAACAAGCAGAAGGGACTTATGGCCGAAACCTGCGACTGGGAGGTGTCTGATTCATCATCTGATGAAGAGGACAACAACTGTCTGATAGCCAATACTGATGTCCCCTTAACAAGCAACTCCAAATAGGATCTGGCTGAATCTGAAGCTCTCAGCACTTTGGAGAACTGGAATCCCACCATGATGTATAACGTACAAAACTTTTAGGATTACAGCTCTGAAGAAAAAGTTAGAATGCTTGATTATGTGGTTTCATTTAAAAGTTACTGTTGAGAAGCATGATGCTTTGAAGCCTGAAATCTCTAAGCTAAAATATGATCTTGATATAAAAACTGATGATCTGAACAGTTTTCATGAGTTGAAAACTGAACATGATGAACTAAAACACATCAACATTATTTTATTAGAAAAAAAGAGAGAAACAGACTCAAAGCATGCTAAGCTTTAGATGATTGTTGAATCTTGGTGCCATTCAGCCAAGAGAGTCAGTCAATGTATCAATCAGCAGATTCATTCTCAAGTCCAAGCCTATCTTGGAGGAGATCTTGATACAGCAGCTTCTATTTTTGAGATTAACAATCTAGAAAAAGACTTATCCACTCTTGGTGAGCTTCCAAGTTCTTTAATCCAAAAAGAAAATGGAAAGCTGGTCTCAACAAACAGGTTTGTCAGGCCTCAAAACACTGACAGTTTGTGTGAAAAGGCTATAAAGACTGATGATGGAATGTGTTCTCCATAAAATCAGCCTGCTAAGTGCATAGCCAATTCACATAAACAAAAGAATGGAAAACAAGCTAAAACTGCAGCATTGGGAACTAAACCTGTCAACCGGACAGGTTTTGTATCTAAGCTGATGGCAAGAAACCTGTTAATCCATTCAATGCTGAACATTTAAAAAAAAATTTCAAAAGGTAAGCAGCCTGCTTTCAACAAAGGGTGAGTCTCATGTTGGAAGCAAATCTGCTGTGATTTCAAAAAAGTTAAATCATAGTGGAAAGTTGGTCATAGAAAAAGGAAATTCTTTTGTTAAAACAGAATTGATGATCATGTTGATAGGCAACAATTATCACATCTCAGTAAAGGCAAAGGCAAAGTCATTGCTCAACTTGAGAAAGCTGGGAATAAGTTTCTCAAACCTGTGGAAGGATAAAAAACAATAAAACTACCTGTGTTTGATCTCTGTCCTCCCAAAAAGAAGAAAGAGGATACAGGTAAGGTTGTCGCTGTTGTACCTTCCACTCAAGCTATTGGTTCCTCTAAAACAAGTGACATTTTGTTAAAACATGTTGAGAAATCCAATAGAGAAAAACTAGAATGTGTTTCTTGGAGTACTTCTTCTACAAAAGTCTAAAAAGAGAAAATGTTACAAATGTGGAAAGAAGACTCATATGGCCAAAGATTGTCCTGAAACAGAGGACATGAGGCCTGCTGACTCTGCTAGCTCCAACATTGCAAAAACCAGCAGTGTTGGAAGTAACATTGTCGTTGAGGAGAGTATCTTAGTTGATACAATCCAAAATTGGAATATGAATGAAGATCTTAGGTTAGCTAACCATCCCACGTTTGGTACTTGGTCAGCTACTGCTCTGGTCACATGACAGGTTGCAAAGATTTTCTGAGTGATCTCAATCCTGAAAAAAGGGCCAAAGGTCACCTTTGGTGACAATTTCCAGGGTTCCACAGAAGGATATGGAACTTTTCAAGTGTGTGCTGCAATATTCGAAAGGGTAGGCTATGTGTTTGGGCTAAAACATAACATTGCTAGCATTAGTCAACTCTGTGATGCTGGCTACAAGGTTTACTTTGATGAGCCCCTGGGGTACATATTGAATTCCCAAGGCAAAGTTGTGTTGTGTGCACAAAGAAAGAAGGGTGTATACATTGTGGACATGAAATCTACTGATCCAACAACTGAAATCGGTTTCATCTCAAGAAGCAATGCATACCTCAACTGATTATGGCACAAAAGGCTATCACACCTAAATTTCAAGAATATCAACAAACTCTGTAAGAAATAGTTAGTAGCAGGTTTGCCTTCTATAACTTATGTTAAGGATAAGCTCTGCACAGCTTGTGTGAAGGGTAAGCAAAGAAAAACATCTTTTAAGTCTAAACGTAATTTGTCTATTGATACACCTCTCTTCTTAATCCATATGGACTTGTTTGGACCTGTCAGTGTCTCAAGTGTAGGAGGTAGAAGATACATTCTAGTAATGGTTGATGAGTTATCCATATTTACATGGGTGATCTTCCTAAAGACCAAAGGAGAGGCTGCCAGAGAGATTATTGATTTATAAAAAATATGGAACATCTGAACACTGTCGAAGTCAAGTAGCTTAGAAGTGATCATGGTACAGAATTCAAAAACAGTACTCATAAGGACATCTGTTAAGAAAGAGGAATCTCTGAAATCTTTTCAGCGGTAAGAACTCCACAACAAAATAGAGTTGCTGAAAGGAGGAATAGAGTCCTCATTGAAGCTGCTAGAACCATGCTGTGTGCATCAGGTTTGCCTTTATCATTTTGGGTTGAAGCTGTCAATACTGCATGTTTTACCCAAAACAGATCAGTGGTGAAAAGGTTCTACAAGAATCCCTAAGAATAAATCAAAGGGAGAAAGCCAAATATAAGCAATTTCTATTTGTTTGAATGTCCTTATTTCATCTTGAGTCAAAGGAACAAGCTGGATAAATTTTAACCCAAAGACGATAAAGTTGTGTTTGTTAGATACTCAGAAGTTTCTACAGCCTACAGAGTATACAACTTAAAAAGAAAGGTGATAGATGAATCTATCAATGTCACCTTTGAAGAGTCAAAGAATACTTCTCCCAAAGGTGCTCCTGAATCAGTTTCAGGAGATTTCAGTTTTGATGATCTTATGCATTCTAATGTTGAGGAAAAGGACTCAAAAGCTTCCAAATCACCCACCGTGGAACCTGTTAACCACAATGGACATGATGATGATGATGACATTGGTACACCCTGTGTGAATAAATGCACTGATATAGTTAATACACCATATCCAGAACCAATCAATGTTGATTTCCCTGAATCCTCTGCTGATGTGTTCAACAGTAATGAGTCATTCTCAATGGATGAACAGGCTCATGATATCAGTGTGTCTGATAATCCTAAGAGCTGTTCTGCAAGGCCTGGTGAAAATGAAACTGATACAGGAGAATCTTCATTGGTGACCTTAACAAAGGTGTGCAAACAAGGTGGGACAGCCTGGGAAACTTTTGTATGTTATCTAGTTTTGTGTCCCTAATGGTGCCAAAGAAAGTAGATGATGCACTTAAAGATGCCAATTGGATCACTGCCATGCAAGAAGAACTCAATCAATTTGAGAGAAACAAAATATGGAAGCCGGTCCCTGTACCTAAAGGTAAAACAATAATTGGCGCCAAATGGGTTTTCAAAAATAAGATGGATGAGCAAGGTCATGTCATATGAAAAAAGGCAAGGCTTGTTGCTCAATGGTATAGGGAAGAAGAAGGAATAGATTATGATGAAACATTTGCCCCAACGACCAGGTTAGAGGCAATTCATTTGTTTCTAGCTTGTGCTGCTTATAAGAGAATGATGGTATTTCAAATGGATGTCAAGTGTGCATTTTTGAATGGTAAGCTGCAATAAGAGTTATACGTCAAGCAACCTTCGGGTTTTGGAAATGAACAACATCCAGGCATTTTCTATAAATTGGATATTCCAGAGGTAAAGTGGATACTACATTGTTCATAAAGAAAGTGTAAACTGATATTATGCTTGTTCAAATTTATATGGATGACATAATTTTCGGTTCTACTAATGAGCAGTTGTGCAAGAATTTCTCAATACTTATGAAATCTAAGTATGAAATGAGTATGATGGGTGAACTTACTTTCTTTCTAGGATTACATGTTAAACAAAGCTCAAATGGAATTTTCATCAATCAAAGAAAGTATACATTAGATCTTCTTAAAAAGTTCAAATTTGATCAATGTTCTCCCATCAAAACCCCAATGGCAACCAATGTAAAGTTGGATGCTGATGCCTATCACAATGCTGCTTCAGTAACAGCTTACTGACGCATGATTGGGAGCTTGCTATACTTAAATGTTAGTAGACCAGATATTATGTTTGCTACCAGTTTATGTGCTAGATTTCAAACTGATCCAAAGGAATCACATCTAGAAGCTGTGAAAAGGATCTTTAGATACCTAAAGGGCTCACCAGGCTTGGGTCTCTGGTATCCCAAAGACTCTAGACTTGAATTAATAGGCTATTCAGATTCTGATTTGGTAGGTTGCAGGCTAGACAGAAAAAGCACACCAGGTGGTTGTCAACTCCTTGGTGGAAAGTTGATCAGTTGGTGCAGCAAGAAGTAGAATTTTGTTTCTACCTCTACGGCAGAAGCTGAGTACATTGTTGTTGGAAGCTTCTGTGGGCAGATTTTGTGGATGCAGCATCAGCTTGAGGAGTATGGCCTTGTATATAAGAAAACTCCTATTCTGTGTGACAATACAAGTGCCATAGTCATCCTCAACAATCCAGTCTTCCACTCTTGAACTAAGCATATTGTGCTCAGACATCATTTCATAAGGGATCACATCTAGAAAAATGTGGAGGTAACCTTTGTTCCCACAGAAGAACAGTTTGCAGACATTTTCAACAAACCTATTGATGAAAATAGGTTTAATCACCTTGTAAGCAAGCTGGGTATGTTAAATAAGACATAGTAACTGTCAGTGATGTTCAAAGGTCACTTGTTCAAATCGTCTAAAATTTCACAGAACAGGTTTTATCTACTCATTACTTAGCCTGTTTCCCAAAATTTGAACAGCCTGAACAAGTAACAGGTTTGCCAAAATCAATTATTAATCTCAAATCTGTTCTATTGAACAAACTCACAACCTGCTCACTCTATATTCTGTCATTCAAGGCATAACCTTATAACCTGTTCAGCTATTGAACATGTTTCAAATTGAAACCTGTTCTCATATAGTTGCACAGGTTTCATAGAACAACTTATAAAGTGATCAGTGTTTGATTAAAATTTTTCATCATAGGTTTGACCAACAGCTTAAAACATTAGTTTTTATTTAACATTACTTCACACTTAAGTTACTTAAATTAAGTATTTATTTATCTTAATTACCAGCGGATAATGAATGTTACGCGTGTTAGTGGTTAAAAAGATCAAGTTGGTTTGACAAACGTGTTGACGTGGCAAACCATTCCGTTTTCCGTTAGTAACATTTCAAATCAACCGCCCAAACATTTTTCTCTCCTACTCACTCACATTCAAATCCTATAAATACCGAAAACATCGTTTAATATTCTTCTTCTTCTCTATTGCTTCCCCAACCATCTGTAAAACCCTAAAAAAGATTTAGTGCCCAAACTCGTGCATCTATTCTACCCTTCTAAATGGCTTCCCAAAATAATCCCCTTGTCCCTGTGTTTCTTGGTGATGATGTTGAGAAGCACCCCTTGGTCAACACCATGCTCACAATCAAACCCACCAACTACATTGCCAACCTAACCATTCCCAAAAACTATGCTGGGAAAGGTTTTGAACCTTTGGTGGAGTTTCTACAAGCACATCCCCAGCATATGCAATGACAGCCTCGCCTTGTGTCATGTACAAGGAGATGATTTATGAGTTCCGGTATACTTGCTTGTATGATCCATCTACCAAAACCATCAGGGGGACCATTATCAACACCACCAAAACAGTTGAGATCACTACTGATCATCTCACGGAAGTACTTCATCTTTCAGTCGCTGATAAGTGTGACAAACCTCAGCCTGAGGACGAACAAATGGGCAATATGCTATGCTTCTGTGGTGTAGCAGAACCTAAGGTGGGTGCAACGTTGTTCAGAAGGGATCTCTCCCCAACTTACAGTTTCCTCTTCGCCTCAGTGATGATGAGCCTCAACAGTAAAGTTGGCTCTTTTGACCAACTCAGCAGAGATGAGATTCCAATAGTCCTACAGCTTGTGGATAGGACTACTCTGAACAAGGCAAAGTGGATTTTCCTAAATCTGAGTAACTTGGTGCAAAAAGAACATCTTCCAGCTGCTGTCAGATATCCAAGGTTTTTAAGCCTCATTTTCAAGCATGTTTGTGGTGAGCATCTTTACACCTCACAGCCTAACTTGTCAACTACAGTATTTCCTGTCATAGGAAACAGGGTATTTTACACCTTAGTTCTTGAAAATGAACCTCCTCTAGCAACACCAATGAGAAGGTTACTTGGTTTAGTAGAAGGTCCTTCTACTAAGAAGGTGGATCAAGTCACTACTCTCTAGGGAAAATCCAAATCAAGGTCTAAAAAGGCAAAACATGCGTTGAAGACTACTGAAGCTCGGCATGTCCCTAAGAAGGCCAAAATACCTAAGTCTGCACCCTCAGCCTCCGTGCCTGAGGGGGAGCAGGCTGGTCACCTTGGTTCATCCGTTGAACCTGAAGCCTCTGTGGCACCTGAGACAATGGAACAGGAACAACCTCCTGTTTCTAGCCCAGTCTCACCACCAGTCTAAACAGAAACCCCATATCAGCTCCCCACAACATCCATCTTCTACATCCTCCCTCACAACCTATAACAGGTTATGAAAGAAATCCTTACCCAAAAAGAAACCCTCCACTCAAACTAGCCCCTCTGACCCCTCCCAATAGGAGTCAGATGAAAAAGAAGCAACCCCTATTGCCTTTGTTTCTCCTATTTTGGGAGTAAGTGCAGCCAATTTGGAGCAAGCTTCACTCAAAACTAAGTCAACCCCAAGTCAGGCTAGGCCCTCTGCTTCCTCACAATAGAAACTAGTTGTACAAATAGAGACTACCACATCCACTACCACAGCCTCCCAACACGTTGATGATATTGAAAGACAGGAGTTTCACTCCACTTTATACTGAGTCCACACAGTCTCCACCTAATATTTCTTCTACACCTTCTGAGTCTGCAAAAGGCACCAAAGTTGTTGGTCCAGAACAATCAACAGTTCATCGTTCCTCTTATGTTCTTCATGACAAAGCTATTCAACACCCAACAGCTGTTGAAGGACCAACAACCCAAGCTGATGAACCTCACGGAACGGAACATCCCTCTGGTGAAACTGCTCCCCAAATGAAAATTCCTTCATCAGCCTTCACCACTGATGATGTTGCAAAGGACATCCCCTCTCCTCATGAAGAGGTGCCTACAAACCAAGGCACTTCTGAGGAACCACCCAAGGTCTTGATGAAGGCATTACCATGCCAGTAACATCTAATAGGCCACTATCCCCAATACCTTCACCTCATGATGCTGCCACAGCCACTGCTGAAGGTTCTATTGATTTTTCCAAGCTGGGTCACTTAACTTATGCCCATGCTATGAAACTTCTCTGTAAAGTACACTTACATTCTTCCAGTAACCCCCAAACTCCTCAATCCTCACCATCACACTCATCCCCATCAACCCAATCCAACCAGTCAACATGTTCTCCTCCTTCCCCCCAAGGAACTTTGTTTGAAGGACCAACTTTCTCTGCTGTCCAACAAAGTTGGTTCTTTGGGATCTTCTATGACTTCCCTACATTCTAATATAGCATACTCCGTGTCTGCTCAGCTTCAGGGTTTCCTTGATTCGTTCAAGACTTCCTTTCCAACCCCTGCTCCCCAACCTGATCACTCTTCTCAGCTGCTTGCACTCACTGCAAGGTTGTAACAACTCTCCTCCTCCCTGTTTTCAATTCTTGCACACTAACAGGACTCTGTGTCCAGCCTGGCAACTATTTACCAACAACTGTCAGGTGTTGCGGAAACTTGCTCTACCATCCTGCCATCCACCTTGGCCTCTTTAAATACCTTAGTGGTATCCCTATCAAACTCTATGGCAACAAACTTTGATGATATGCATGAATCCATTGAACTAACTATTGCAAAACTTCAAAGTTTGGTGTTCACAGACACTAACAGGGCTGCTATTTCCCAACTTTAATCTCTTGCCACTTCTCATTCTTCTTCTCTTCAAACTTGTGTTACCGAGCAGGTAGAAGTTAACGATAACCTAGCTTTCTTGGTGCATAGCCTGCTTTGTTCACGACCAATCACCAAACCTACTGTTGTCTAGACTGTTGGATTCGTTCCTTCAGGCAGAATTGGTGTTGAATGCTCTGTGTGATCTCCTTTAAAGGGGGTGAAGTCTAAATCTACCTCAAAGACAAATTCTAAGGGGGAGAAATCTTCATTTCCCTCTAAGGAGAAATCAGATGCAGTAACCCAAGCAGCAGGACAATTACAAACTGGTGATGTGGTAGGTACTTCAACTGTCTCTGCAACCGCTGCTCCGTCTACTCAGGTTGGATCTCCAAGCCCTGCACCAACTAAGGGGTAGGAATCCGTTCCTGAGGATAAGCCAAGCAGAACGAGACAGCTACATCTGGAACAAACTAAATATGGAGAAGAGGAGGAAACTGAAGCTGTTCTGACTAGAACAGCAAAAGGGAAAGGGAAAGCCTCTGTGGACACTGACACTGTCAAGGTTGCTCAACTAAAGTTTGACAAATCTCATGCAAAAGATATGGGCATTCCAGTAGAGACTTACTATAAGTGGAAACAAGAGCAGTTAAGATTCTTGAAAGAGAGAAAAAGGAAGAAGCTTCTGCTAAAGCCCTTGCAGCCAAGTAGACAAGAAAAATAAAAATGCCCTCCTTGGATGTTCAAAGGAAACTGATAAAAGCTGCAAAAGAGTCAGTGACTGAGAAGGAATAGAGTGCACAAGACTTAGTAACCAAATCAAAGCCTGCATCCTCTTCAGCAAAAGCCCAATTCCATTTTGACAATAGGGCAAGGAAGAAGTTCTTCTAATGTTAATGATGTCCCAATATCAAGAAAAGGCGAACAGTGGAAACTTCAAATCACCAGGCTAGGTGCTGAGGGTCTAGAGTTGGAAGCTTATGAATCTGCTGAGATTGTCTTCATGGGGTATAAGAAATGGGTTGAATTGGCTGTTGGCCTGAGAAAATCAAAATATGAAACTGCTCAAACTATCAAGGCATACGTCAAAAATCTGATCAGAAAGTCAAGGACCTGGGCATGATCTCTGAAGAAAAAATCAAGGGTACCTCACTGGTGGAACCCAAGATTAAGCCTAGGAGACAACGAAAGGATACAGAGCTTGAAGAGCTCATTATCATGATTGAACATGGCATGCACACTATTGAAGTTAAAGGGATAGATTGTAGTCTGCCAAAAGGAGTGGAGCCTGAAGAAGGAAAATTCATTGAAGAACCTGAGTTAGGGGTGTTCTTTGTGAACCTCTTATCAAATAAAACGTGTTTCCAGAGGGCCTCAGATCATCATAAGGATGGTCTCAAGAAGGTCATAGCCTTCAGACTCTAAAACGCTTTTGAACAACATTCAAAATGGAGAGTCATCATCAGGGAACAGCTCAAAGGCTCTATGAAAGGGAAGAACTCCATAATCCAGACTTCATGTTCCTGAGGCATGAAATAGAAGAATTGATGAGATTTTGAACATTATCAGTAGCTTGATGAGCAAAGACAATAGCTCCAAGGTTCATCTACTACTGAGTAGATGAAGAATGGAAGCTGTCCATTAGTTGGATAGACTTACCATTACTTACTCTCAACATCAACAGTCCAAATATGTTGAAACTTTTCTTGTACATTAGTTGTATTTATTTACATCTATTGTAATCCTTTCTAGTACATCAATTGTACTTTTTTAAAAACATATGTTGTTTAAATCAATATCAGTATGTATAAACTGATCTTTTTTACTTTACTTTAATGTTGAACTTTCATTCCCACAAATGTAATGTAAAAATATATAGTGATCATTGATAGAATCAACTTAGACAGATTATTGCAAATAGGGGGAGATTGTTACGCACAAAAATGCCTCAATCAAACCTATTATACATCTTAGGGGGAGATTATTAATCAAACCTATTTGTTGCACTTGAGGGTATAATTTTGGGTCCGCTAACGCCTTATTGAAACTTGAAAAGTGATTTGCAATATAAGTCCAAAGCTGCTCACCCTATTGCATTTGTTGTAGCATAGGCAAATTGCCCAAGCTGTTCTAATCTGTTAAACATGTTTGGCATAAACTGTCAACGCTGGTCATACTTGTTGAGCAGGATGGACCAAAACAGAGTGTTCTGTTATTTGTGAACAGGGTATACACATTATGGAATTTGTTTCCATGTCATCATGTATTGTCTTGGACAAAAAGATCACTTTACAAGTCGAAGACAAAGTGGAAATCAGATGCTGTTACACTGCCCAAGCTGTTCTGATACATGAAGACAAAGTGTATATTTGAAATGTGTTGGTACATCCTGTGTGACGATAGCAGTCTAAGTGATCCTACATTGTGATTTTAGCAAGTGTTTGTTATATGTGTTTATATATGGTTGATATTTATTAGTGTTTGTATGTTTGAACTAGATGTAACGTATTACGAGAAGTTCAAACATAAAGTACAAAGATAAAATCAATCATAAGGTAAAAACATAAGTTTCAACACTTAGTTGTTTATGTGAGATGCTAGATTCGAATTATCTAAGGCTTGGCATTCGAATCTGTGATAGATTCGAATGTAGCCCTAGATTTGAATCAGGGTAGATTCGAGAGTGTCATTGTGGACAAACTCGAATGGGCCTTGGGCTGGATTCGAGTTTGGCCCATAACAGACTCGAATCAGGCTCTATAATTAGGGATAGACTCGAGATATTATCAGACTTTTTGCAGAATTCGTGAGGGATTAAGCATTAAGCGATTTCGAGTTTATCATCAGCGTTAGTGCCGTTTCGGAGAGAATCAGTTCGTAGGATCGCTCGTGTGTCGTTCATTCAGCCTCTGATAGTCTCCGTGTTTCGTGTGTGAGAGTTGTTTCCGTCTACCCGTTAACGAGGATTCCGCACTCGTTGACGGCTCCGCGTCTAGATAGATCTCGTAGTGGTAGACCTTATAAGTGGTATCAGAGCCTACAGAGTGTTCTTGGTGTTCTTCGTGTTCATCTAGATACATTCTAGGTTTCTTGACGCTAGTTGGACGGTTTTTCTCTCAAAATCGTGTTTTCAAGCTTAGCAAATTCTTATTCGGAAAATACTTTGTGGTTTTTCACGTTTTTGATCGAAATCAATATTTTTAATTGCAAAAATATTGATTTAATCTGCAAAACGTTAAAAAATCAAAGTGTTAGCCGTTTTTCGAGTTTGCGGCGCTCCAATCTAATAGGGGTAATTAGGGTTACACTTAGTCTCGAGTCTAACCAAAATCCGCTCCTTTCGAGTCTGATTCAGAGGGTTTCGAATCTATTTTGAGTTTGTGCTACATTCGAATAGGATCTCGAGTCTACTTAGTTTCGAGTTTAGTTCGAGTTTGGTTTAGTTTCGAATAGTCTTTCGAATCTGCTGTTGTTTCGAGTTTGTCTGCCTTCGAATCTGAGGACTTTTCGAATCTGACATAATTTCGAGTTTAATTGAATTATAACACTTAATTGAATTTAATCCCAAATAAATTGGAATCTGATTACATTCGAATCTACCTAGATTCGAAAGAATTAATTCACATTAGTTTCGAATTAAATTAATTAAGGTCAATTCAATTACTTTCGAAAAGATGTCAAATCTTCAAAAATTCCTAGAAATGGACCACGAGGTCGGGAAGGCAAACGCTCCGCCTAAGCTGATGAAAGTCGAAGATTATTACTGGTGGAAAGATCGGTTTACCGATTTCGTGCGTTTTAATGACATGCGCATGTGGGTGTGTATCGACGAAGGATATATTCCACCAGTTTCAGAAGTTGAAGGCCGTCAGAAAGTCTTATCATACCAAATGATGAAGGAGGATGATAAGAAATTGTATGAAGCCGAAAACAAAGCTTTCTCGCTAATCCGAATGGCTTTGCCTCAGGATATACTGCACACATTTAGGACTCAGAAGACGTCAAAAGAACTTTGGGAGTCTTTAGAGAAGAGGTGTGAGGGTAATCCCAGGGTTCGTAGAAAGCGTACAGAGCTGTTAAAACAACAGTTTGCCATTTTCAAGGCGTTAAAGGATGAACAGCTGGATGATATCATCACCCGGTTCTATCATCTGTTGACGGAACTTGAAAGTCACGGGATTGAGTTTACTGACACCGAGAAGAACAACAAGCTTCTTGATGCCCTACCAGCCAAATGGGCTATGTATGTGGCAATGATCAAGCTGAACGAGGACAAGTATTATACTCAATCTCTGGATGATATTGTGGGAATGTTGCGGGCATATCACTTCGAGCTACTGAAGGCCGAAACTGATTACGAACAAGTCCAGAATCCAGCAATGTATTTTGGAAAGACAACAAAACCTTCAGCGGCAGCCGATCCGAAGACTGCTACAGCGTTTTTCACCGGGGAAACGTCGTCACCAGCAGAGACTGATGACACATTAAATCACGCGTTCTTAGGATTAGGAAGATCGGAAGAACCGCAGCCTCAAGTACAACAGGCATCGACATCTCAAAGCTATTCGAAGATGCCCATGAGCGCAAAATCAGCGGAAGAACATTTGAATCTGCTTGCTTCTTTTGTGGCCGCGTACGAGAATTGTGTTCAGGGGAAGATTAACGATCATGCTCTCTGGGACGAAGACTACGATCAGGTCGACCCTGATGATCTTGAGGAAATGGATCTTAAATGGCAACTGGCCATGGTAACCCAACGGGTTAAGAGATTCATTAAAAGAACTGGGAGGAATTTGACGATGAACAACAAGGGGATAGGATTTGATAAGTCCAAGGTAAAATGCTACAACTGTCAAGAACTGGGACACTTCGCCAGGGAGTGTCAGAGACCGAAGGTGGAGACATACCAATGGCAGAGTCAGCATCAGGGACAGTTCCAAAATCAGTCCCAACAACGATACCTTCCAAGTTCATCATCTGGTCAAGCCAATCTAGTGGGTCTACTATCCAACGTCACTTCAGACAAACAGCTAGATGGTACCTATGACTGGAGCTCACATCCAGAATCGAATGCTCGGGCTTTTATGGCAGAAGTCACGGAAACTGGGTGTGATGGGGAAGAGCAGACCACAAGGGACAGCAGTCCGATGTGGGTAGAAAAGGCGAATGATCAGACAGTGCTGGAGTTTGCTGCTCAGATGGCCAACGTGGAATCTGATAACTCAAAGGTTAGTCTGACTTACTCTCTTTTTCGTGAATTATGTGCGTTGTGTGTTAATTCTAACGATAGGTTAAATCTAGTCTTAGAATCACATAAAAACATAACTGCTCAAAATGAGAATTTAAAATTTGAAAACGCTAGCCTAAACGATATCAAGCAAGATCTTAAAGAAAAGCTTAAGGCTGATGCTCAAGACGTAATAGTTCTAAAAGACAAACTGAGTGAGCAGTGTGTTAGGATAGAGCTTATGTATGAGCACGTAGAGGCCTTGACCAAAAGTCTTAAGGACAAGGACATAGAGCTAGCTGAAACAAAGGCAAAGGTAGCAGAGGCAAATAGCAAGTTGGAGAAGTTTAGGAATTCGAGCCTAAACCTAGGGAAAGTTTTAGATGCCCAAAGACAGTCTAAGAAGCCCGTAGGTCTAGGATTTCACGAAATTCCTCCACCTTTCAATGCAAACTATGTGCCTCAGCATCAGGAGAAAACTGACAAATCAGTAGACTTAGAGGACCTACCTACACCGACACCAGAGCCTATAGTAGAAAATACACCTAAGGTGACTGACACAACCGTCAAGGTTAAGAAAGTCAAATTTGTGTCTTCCTCCAGTGAAACACCTGCAGGAAAACAGAAGATTGCCTGGGCTGATCAGGACGATGAGCCAGTCGCCGTAGATGTACAAAAGGAAATAGACACTAGTGAGACACCAAGATCTAAGGGAACACACAAAAAGTCCATAGATAAGATGTCTTGCTTTAGATGTCACGAGAAGGGGCATGTTGCTTCTCACTGTCCGCTTAGGAAAGCCGATGTTACACCTAAGACAGTGAATCCAACACCTGTTAAGCCCTCAACCAGTGTGGCGAGCAACAATAGTTCTCAAAGTACCGTGAAAACTGTGCAGGCCGCACCCAAACAAGTTGTGAAAAACACACCGGTAAAGGTTGGACCAAAGGACGTGATTAGGACAAATTCACCGAATCGTGTCATTAATCAATCTAGGTCAGCACCACAACAAGTCTATAGGAGCACAACACCTAGCATGTCACACACTCCAGTTAGGACTCATACTCCAGTTAGACAGTATGCACCGGTAAGAGCTCAGGGATCACAGTCAGAAATGCCATATAATAGGAACTATTCTAGAGCTCCACAACAAATGCCTACTCCAAGGCAAAGAGTGAACTTAAATCACTCGGCACCACAACAGACTCCAGTTCAAAAACCCAAGTCACCTGAAAGGCGAGATGGGTATTTGAAAGAGTTCAAGTATGTGGACGAGAATGGTATAACCAAGTCAGTTATGGCTTGGGTTCCCCGTGATAACTAACCTATTTTCTTTCATGTGCAGGAGATTACCACAGGTCCAAACAACAAGTGGTTCGTCGACAGTGGATGCTCCAGGCACATGACATGGGAACGAGGTCTACTTACAGACTTCAAGGGTGGGAATCGGGGATTCGTATCATTCGCGGGTAACAAAGGTGGAAATATCACGGGTACCGGAGTGGTCACTAATGGGACAATCAAGTTGGACCAAGTTTATCACGTTGATAAACTGGTTCACAATCTCATTAGTGTATCTCAAATCTGTGATAAGAAGAACTCGGTGTTATTTACTGACACTGAGGCGTTAGTGCTAAAGCCGAGATTCAAGATTCCTGAAGAATGGGTATTCATGCGGGCGCCAAGGAAGAATGACTTGTACATGCTGGATATGAACAAGCCGGAGACTTCGATGGGGCCAATTTGTTTATTATCCAAAGCTTCGGAGACGGAATCCGTACTGTGGCACAGACGCATGGCTCACTTGCACCTAAGAAAGATGAATTACATAACGAAAAATGGACTGGTGCAAGGTGTGCCTATGAAGAGCTTTCAGTTCGAGGACAAGTGTCTACCGTGCATGAAGGGCAAGCAACATAAGAAGACACACAAGTCCAAGAAGCAGAACTCCATAACCTCAACATTCGATTTGTTGCATATGGACCTTTTCGGCCCAATCAACAAAAGGAGTATCGGAGGTAGTTGGTACTGTTTAGTTGTCACTGACGATAACTCACGTTTTTCTTGGGTTTTCTTTTTAGGTACGAAGGACGAGACGGCTTCCAAGCTCATCGGGTTCTTAGACCAAGTGGAGAATTCCTACGGAACAAGGGTTAAAAGAATACGTAGTGATAATGGGACTGAATTCAAAAACACTGTACTTGGTGTATATTGCCTATCAAGGGCATAGTGCATCAATTCAGTGCACCATATGAACCTCAACAAAATGGGGTGGCCGAACGTAAAAATCGGACATTGATTGAGGCTGCAAGGACTATGCTTTCGGATTCAAAGCTTCCTACCATGTTTTGGGGGGAGGCAGTGAATACCGCGTGCCATATTTTAAACTGAGTCCTTACAGTCAAATCTTTGAACAAAACATGTTATGAAATTTTGAATAACGGCCACCTAATTTAACTGGATTCGAACCGTTTGGGGTACCATGCACTCTTTTACGAACAAAACATCAACCGAATTTGGTGAAAAGGCTGACGAAGGATACTTCCTAGGTTATGTGTCGAACTCACCAAACAAACGGGTTTTTAACAAAACAAATGGTACTGTGCAGATTGTGTATAATATTGAAGTCACAAGTTATACACATGAACCCCAAACTGGTCCGGAATGGATATTTGACTATGATAAGTTATTTGAGTCATTTAACATTCCTTTGGATGATAATGCAGGTACAATCGAAAAGGACATGGCGACGTTGCATCTGAATGACGATGGCCATATCTTTCCGAAGACTACGTTTGAATCCACATCCGAGCCTACTGCGACTGTATATAGATCTCCAGAAGTTGCTGATCCAGAAGCCCCTACCACTGAGAATCAGACTCAAGCATCAAGTTCCAACTCTGAGGAAAACGTCCATGAGGAGGAAAATGTAGAAGCTGAGCCTGTTCCCCCATTAGGTGAAATAGGATCTAACTTAGGAGATAATCTAAGGGTTGATGACATAGAGACCTCTAGGATTAACAAGAACCATCCATTAGAAAGCATCATAGGAAATCCTAACGAGGGTGTGAGGACTAGGAGTAGTGTAAATAACAACACTGTGTTGTTGTCGATGATAAACGACTCCGAGGCATATCACACATGTCTCTATTCTTGTTTCATATCGCAAGTAGAGCCTAAGAATGTGCAAATGGCACTTAAGGATATCTCCTGGGTTGAATCGATGCAGGAAGAACCTTCGCAATTTAGGAAACTAGAAGTGTGGGAGTTAGTTCCATTACCTCGAGGGGAAGTTGCCATAGGAACCAAATGGGTTTTTAAGTGCAAAAGAGACGATCGGGGTATAGTCACGCGCAAAAAGGCTAGGTTAGTTATAAAGGGTTTCAACCAAGAGGAGGGAATCGATTACAACGAGGTTTTTGCACCAGTAGCAAGGCTGGAAGCCATTAGGTTGTTTCTAGCTTTTGCCTCCTTCAAGGGCTTTAAGGTATATCAGTTAGATGTTAAGAGTGCTTTCCTGTATGGGAAAGTGAAGGAGTTGGTGTATGTAGAACAACCGCCCGGATTTACAGATCCAAAATATCCTGATAGAGTATATCGTTTAGATAAGGCTCTATACGGATTGCATCAGGCACCAAGGGCGTGGTATGAGACTCTATCCAACCATCTGTTAGAGAACGGTTTTGAAAGGGGTAGGATAGATAGTACTCTCTTTGTTAAGAGGAAGGGAGAACACTTTATCTTGGTACAAGTGTACGTCGATGATATCATCTTTGGATCATCAGACGAACAGATGTGCAAAGATTTCGAGAAGGTGATGAAGTCTAAGTTCGAGATGAGTGCTATGGGAGAGTTAAATTTCTTTTTGGGGTTACAAGTTGACCAGAAGAAGGAAGGGATGTTTACCATCAGACTAAGTATGTCTATGACATATTGGAGCGTTTCGGGATGGAAGGAACAAAGTTGACTGCCCATTTCAGCACGCCGATTCAAGTGAATCATAATCTCGGACCGGGTACTGAAAGTGATACCGATGTGGATCCGACATTATATCGGGCCATGATTGGATCACTTATGTATTTAACTGCTTCAAGACCTGACATTATGTTTGCTGTGTGTATTTGTGCTAGGTTTCAAGCGAATCCGAAGGAGATGCATATGAAAGCTGTGAAGCGGATTCTACGATACCTCAAGTCGAAACCGAAGCTGGGACTTTGGTATCACGCGGAGGGAGATCTAGAGTTGGAGGCGTTCACGGATTCTGACTACGGAGGATGCAGCTTGACGCGCAAATCAACAACTGGAGGTTGTCAGTTCCTAGGAGGGAGATTGGTATCCTGGCAATGCAAGAAACAAACATCGGTAGCCGTGTCAACGTGCGAGGCCGAGTATGTTGCTGCAGGTAGTTGCTGCTCACAGGTTCTGTGGATACAACAACAATTGCGGGATTACGGTTTGGCTTACACTCAAACTCCAATTAGGATAGACAATCAATCTACAATTGCTATAACGAATAATCCAGTTAAACACAACAAAACAAAGCACATAGACATTAGACATCATTTTATTCGTGATTGTGCTGAAAAGAATTTAATCAAATTGGTAAAAGTGGCAACGGAAGATAATAATGCAGATTTATTTACCAAAGCATTTGAAAAGTCACGGTTTGAGTATTTAATACAACTGAATGGAATGCGCAACCCAGAGTAAATTGACCTTAGTAGTAGTAGTTTATTTTCTTTTATAGTCGTAGTATTTCTTTCTTTACAGTAGTCTGCTAATTTAGGAAAGTTTCTATTTTTAGTAAGTTAGTAGGTTATCTTACTTTATTGCTATTTCTTATGAAATACAAAAAAAAGAGAGAAAATCATAAAAATACAAAAAAAGAGAATATCAGAAAATGAGTTAAATCTTAGATATATAGGTTCAAAGTGACGAAAATTAGCACAGTCGTTACAAACTCTAAGTGTTTAGGCTTTCACACATAATGCAACTAAATTCTAAGTGTTATACTTTATTTAGTTTGATGTGTTGGTAGGCATAATACATATAGGGAATCTCAAGGCTAATAAAATATTTTAGAAAGAGTCAAGCGTGTCACTAACTTAGATGTACGACCAATCGGTCTTAATTTTTATGTACAAACATACAAACTTTGAGTCTAAATGAGGTATGCAAACTTTCTGGGGATGTATGGCAACATCAAATACATCTTAAAATGGAAAGAATAGAAAAATCATACAAAATTGAGAGTCGAAAACATGTAACTTTGTTGTACGTAAGTACAGACCTGTTGCCTCTGTTTAGATTCGGGTTAGCAGATATGTCGCTTTGTTGTACGTCAGTACAGACCTGTCACCGCTGTCTTGCTAACCTTAAGAATAAACATTAAGTCAAACTAAGACACTTTGTTGTATGAAAATACAGACCTATGTCCGATGTTTGTCTTTTAAAGAAAGTTTGCAAATACCAACAAGTTAGAATCTTTGTCTGTGTGCCTTGATCATAAAAGTATATCTATGTCTGAGTCACGTAAGATAGTTTCATGATAAATAAAAATGCCAAGGGATATTCCGAAATGTAGTAAGTTTAAAGGGGTCAAATACCAACAATCAGCTAAATAGGTATGTCACGACAAACAATCAAAGGAATCAAAAATTCCTAAGTGTGAAAGTTTAAGTACTGAAAGTGAGTATCAGACATCGCTATCTGATTGAACCTTTCTTAGACTATACTCATCAAAAAGATTTTGTTTAGTATTTAGCTTAGGTTGTAAATTTTATAAGTATAGCTTAAGTCTAGATTAAATTTTTTGGTCAAAATTTTATTTTTATTTTATTTTACCTTAGTTTATTTTATTTTATTTTATTTTATTTTAGTTTAATTTTTACTTAGGTAAAAGGTCAAAAATTACTGAGGGTGCATTCAAAGTTGGATAAAATAAACATTGCGTGAAATATCTTGTGCTTAGGGTAAAAGATTTGGCATAGTTTATCTTGTTACACAATACCGTAGAAAAAGGTTGAAAAAGTTGAAGTTATTTCAAAAATTTTTGAAATTTTTCTAACTGTTTGGTGTTTTCGAGTTTAGGACAGACTCGAATTGGTAAGGCTTCGAATCTGTCAGTAGATTCGAGTATAGCCTTAGATTCGAAGGTTGGTAGTATATATAGGTCAACAGTGAAGTCATTTAATACTTACTGTTTTCGAATCTATACTCTCGAAACTAATCAGGCGATTTCGAATCTGTTCTCGAGTCTATCATTTCTCTCATAAACGACAATTTGTCGAGATTATTGCTAAGGAGTTCGACTCTACTGTTGTATCTAGGTATAATCAACTTGATTGTACAAGATTCATGTAGTTTTATACACCATTTTAGGCAAAATCATCGATTTTTTTGAAGGTTTAAGGGTCTAAATCGTGTTTTCAAAAATTACAAAGTTTGGACCGATAAATAGTCAAATTAAAGGCATATATCTGTGATTAGTAACTAGTAGGACTAATGAATGTAATTTTCTAAGTCCAAAGAGGTTAAAATCAAGAGATTTGGTCTTTGAATAAAGTCGGCGGTTCGAATCTGTTCATGGGGTTTCTCGAATCTCTCATTAGACTCGAGAAGACCAGGACTTTCAAATCTGTCATCAAACTCGAAAAGGGACTTATTCGAATCTGTTATATTCGAATCTGTCTTTTATTTGCATTACTTAATTTAAATTTTATTAAACTTGTAGAAATTTAATTGTGTTAGATTTTGTACTTAAACAAGTTCAAAATAAAACAGATTTGAATTTAAACAAGTTTATTGATTTTTAATGAATCTAATAGTTTGTTTATTGTGCAGATATGGCTGTACGAGCTTTTGTGCCTAAGCACAATATGGTCCTTCATCCTGATCATAATCTCCCTGAGGCGCAGGGATTCAGACAAATGCTAGATTTTCTAGTAGAATCTAGGATCGGTTTTGCGTTGTCTCATAATGTTCAGCTCGTCTTACCTTATATTCGTCCATTTTACGATCATCTTCAGGTAGACTGCTCGGTCACACCGACAGTGCTACGAACTCGCATTGCTGGACAACCGCTAGTCTTTTCGGCGGATATGCTGCGTCAGGTATTGCAGCTGGGTTCACAAGAAGAAGAGTCTGGACCGATCGAGTTTCCTCTGAATATAAGGCAAGCGGCCTTTCAGAGAATGGGATATAGTCTCGATGTGACGAAGGTGTCCTATATGAAGAGCGGATTAATTGGACAATGGAGATTCCTTGCTCATGTCTTTATGGTATGCTTTGCCCCAAAGAAAGCAGGTTTTGACTATATAGTTGCGAAGATCCAGTCTGGGATTGTCGCGATGGTGTATAATCGACCATACAGTTTCTCGGAAATGTTTTTCTCTGAATTTGTTCACCAGATCACCGCTCCCGAAAATCAACAATTCTTGCTGTATCCGCGGTTCATCATGATGTTGATCAGACATTTCTTGCCAAATCTGCCTCCGTCTAATGACATTCAAAGTGTTGCTGTAATGGATAAAAGGATCTTCGCTGATTGTTCCTCACACAGATGAAGATTGGTTGTTCCAGTTGAGCGTCCGTTATTTGGAGCAATCTTGGATAGAAATTTTGAAGCCCCAGATGTTGTCAACTGGGAAGGGGAAGTTGAATTTCAACCAAGACAACCACAGCCACAACAACAACAACAACCACAGCCACTGCGTGCTCAAAGGCGAAGACAAAGACCATCCGCGAGTCAAACTCAGGCGTCTAGGCCTTCTACCAGCCATCAGCCGGAAATACAGGAAGCAGGGCCTTCTAGTGCCGTTCCCGAGTCCGAGGAAATAGCACAAACGCTAGAAGAAATCTGGGCGTCAGGTCCACATGCAAATGAATATGTAGCTGTCGCGTTAGTGGGTGAATTACTTGAGCCTCCTGAGGGAGAAGACGATGTGTTGAGAGATGTGGACGAATATGTGCCAGAACAGGCTGATAATGTTTTGTCATCATCTGAAACTGAATCGGAAGAGATGGAGGAGTTAGAGGTTGAAGCTCCTGAGTCGGTATCGACTGAATCATCAGTACGAATAGAGACTTATGGTTCGAGAATAGTAGTTGTTAATGAAGAGACTTCGAGGAAGCTCGCATCAAGAGAGGATGATGAATCAGATTTTGAAGAAGAAGAGATTGCTCCTTTAGTGACGAGGCATCGGGCCAAGCGTCATAGATTCATGCAAGGGTAATCTTCAGCATCTGAAGTTCAACCAGAAATCCCCCAACCTCAATCTCAAGAACCCCAAACCACCTTTCCACCACCACTACCTCAACCTGAACCATATATTCCATCACCAATCATTCCTACACCGATACAGTCAATTCCATCAACCTCATCATCATATGCTGACAATCAACGATTTCTGCGCCTAAAAGACAGAGTCGACTTCCAGGAACTTCAAATTTTTGGGCTAACAAGGGCGATCGGTGAAATCCAGGCGCATAATGCAAATCTTGACAAAGAAAATGCCGATTTAAAAAAGATTGTAGAGACAGTTCAGGAAGAAAACACAGAGCTCAAAACCTTTATTGCAGATCAATCAGAAGAGATCCGATCGATGCGGTCCCTCCTTGAGCAGCTAATGAAAAATCTAAAAGCTCAGGGGGAGACAAGTTGTAGGGATCCTGAGGAGCAGCGTAGGGATGAATATGACGAAGGCAATGATCCCGATGCACCTAATGAGAATGAGCCAGTAGATTTTCCTGCTGCTCAGGCTACACAAGTTCAGGGGGAGCCCAGTCAAGTTGAAACAGAAGGAAGTGATGTTAGTCCTTCAAAGATCACAGAATCTGAGATACATGACATGATTGAGGCACTAATGGATATTAATGAAGAGCCATTAAAGTTAAATTTTGATTTTGAAGATGATGTGGAGGACTTGGAAGAAGGTGAGTTCGTACCTGAAGATATTGTGGACTGGAGATCTGATGATGAGGTTTTGGCTGATGAGGACGATGAAGCTGATGAGATCTTCGTTTAGCAGAATCCTATCACAGATACATATACTACAGCTGAAGAAAATTCGATAGACATTGAGGCTTTTAAAGATGTTTTTAATATTGAACCTGAGAGAGAAGATCCGGAAAGGGAACTGTCGAATGATGAGAAAAGGCAGCTATGGTTTAGAAAGGAGGAGGAAAGATCTGAACTAGCTGTGAAAAAGAAGATAAGAGTGGCAAGTTCAGGAAACTACTCCAGAGGCATTCTTAGCTGGTTTTTCGACAGAGAGTTACAACTCTTCGTGATAAAAAGACGAGATGGGCTGCAATATCTAAAGAGAAAGTTGAAAGTGTTTAATTCTCTGCCCAAATGCGAGGTCAAAGAACTGGCATGGAAGAATCTGATAAACCTAGGAGATGACCAATATGCTGAAGTGATAGCTCGAATCATTAGACTAGAAGGTCGATCTGGAAGGTTTGAGAGAATTAAGCCAAGGGAAGGAAAGAGAGTCATGGATGAATCGAGGATAGATCCATTGACTGGTAAGCCTTGGATGAAGATGGTCTACAAGCCGGTCCGCTGTCTGAAGAAAGTTCCGTTGAAAACAATGCCACAAGATGTTCTTGCAAACTTGAAATGGTGGTACGTTGATAACGAATCAGCAGAGGCAGTCATGGAAGATCATGAAGACAAGGTAATTTTGAAAGTATATGATCCTTTGCATCTTGTAAACCTTTCTCAAAGTGACTTGCAGAAGCTTAAGGAACAACCTATCTATTATCATGAAGGTTGGAAGTCAAAAGGCAAGAAGTATGAAAAGGTAGTCAAGGTGTGTATAGAAAAAGTTTGTATGCTGGAAGTAGTTTAAATCAATAAATAAACAAAGTTCTTAAGTCAAATGTGTGAGTTATTAGAAGCTATCGTCAAGGGGGAGTCTGTTGGTACATCCTGTGTGACGATAGCAGTCTAAGTGATCCTACATTGTGATTTTAGCAAGTGTTTGTTATATGTGTTTATATATGGTTGATATTTATTAGTGTTTGTATCTTTGAACTTGATGTAACGTATTACGAGAAGTTCAAACATAAAGTACAAAGATAAAATCAATCATAAGGTAAAAACATAAGTTTCAACACTTAGTTGTTTATGTGAGATGCTAGATTCGAATTATCTAAGGCTTGTCATTCGAATCTGTGATAGATTCGAATGTAGCCCTAGATTCGAATCAGGGCAGATTCGAGAGTGTCATTGTGGACAAACTCGAATGGGCCTTGGGCTGGATTCGAGTTTGGCCCATAACAGACTCGAATCAGGCTCTATAATTAGGGATAGACTCGAGATATTATCAGACTTTTTACAGAATTCGTGAGGGATTAAGCATTAAGCGATCTCGAGTTTATCATCAGCGTTAGTGCCGTTTCGGAGAGAATCAGTTCGTAGGATCGCTCGTGTGTCGTTCGTTCAGCCTCTGATAGTCTCCGTGTTTCGTGTGTGAGAGTTGTTTCCGTCTACCCGTTAACGAGGATTCCGCACTCGTTGACAGCTCCGCGTCTAAATAGATCTCGTAGTGGTAGACCTTACAAAATGGGTGATAGACCATTTCTTATATCAAAATGGCTATACAAGAAGAGGAAAGGATTAAAGGTGACATTCCTCTTTAAGGTAAAGCAATCTGCAACAAAGACAAAATGAAATAGACAATGATTATGTTATATAGGGACAAATGTTGTTTTGTCAGAATGTGCAGAAAAGTAGTTTTGTCTTTTTGGAAAGGCACTCCACTATCTCTGCATCGAATAAGGGAGTTTCACCAGTACTCTTTGAGAGAGTATAAGAGGAAGCTTCTAAGGAATGCGAGATAACCAAGAGAGAGATATCCAGAACATGCATAAGAATTGTGTTTTCATGCATGCAAAGTCAGCTTAGAAAGGAATAGTTAACTGTGTCCAAGTTATTCTTGATCAAGCTGTCTGTCTGTCTTTTAAAATCAGTGAGTACATCTTAGTGAGTGAATTCATTGTAACTAGTCTGAGTGTGTCTTAGATTAGTAGTGTATCTGTTGTTTCTGTCATCTCAGTTTGAACTATTCCGCAGTTCAAACTTCTTTGTAATTAACACTTGTTGATATATGCATACAAACATTGTGAAAAGTGTGTTGAAATTTCAATAACTGTATTCACCCACCCCCTATAGCTTATAGCAAGATACTTGGGAAACCTTTTGGGACCTACAGAACCTCCTCTAGCAAAACCAATGAGGAGGTTACTTGGTTTGGTGGAAGGGCCTTTCTACCCAGGAGGTAATCCAACCCCTGCTTCTGCTGGAAAATCCAAATCACGGACAAAATAGGCGAAATGTGCCTTAAAGTCTAGTGAAGCTGGGCCTGTCACCAAGAAGGCTAAAATAGCAAAGTCTGCACCCTCTGCATCTGTGGTTGAGGGGGAGTAGGCTGGTCACCCTCGTTCATCTGTTGAACCTGAGGCCTTCGTGGCTAGTGCCTTTATGGTCACTAAGACTATAAAACAGGTTCAACAACCTGCTTCTAGCCCAGTCTCCCCACTAGTCCAAACAGAACGGCCTACCCCATCTCCTCAATCCCCCACTCTATCTTACACCAGGCAAAGGAGAAAATCCTTAGCCAGAAAGAAAACCTCCACCACTCAAACAAGCCCCTCTGACCCCCTCAAAAGGAGTCAGTTGAAAAGGCGGCCACACCTAATGCATCTCCTTCTCCTATTTTGGGAGAAGGAGCAGGCTCTATAGAGCATACCTCACTCCAAACTGAGTCTACCCTGGGTCAACCTGAGCCCTCTAGTTCCTCACAAAATGAACCAGTTTTACACATGGAGTCAGCCACATCAACTATCCTGCCTCTCAACAATTTGGGGATATTGAAAGACAGGAGCACTATCCACTCCATACGGAGTCCACATAGTCCCCCTCTCATATTTCTCCTTCAAATCCTGAGTCTGCATAAGGTGCCAAAACTGCTGGTACAAGCCAACGAGCAAATTGGCCTTCCACTTCTGCACCTCATGATGTAGCTGTTTCAACTCCAACAGCTGCTGAAGGGCCATCTCCCCAGGCCAATGAACCTCAGGGTACAGAACAACCCTTTGGTGAGGTTGCTCCCCAAATGCAAATTGCATCATCAGCTTTCACCACTGATGATGTTGAAATGCACATCTCCTCTCCCATGAAGAGGTGCCTCAAAACCAAGGCACTACCATGGTCTTGATGATGGTGTCCCAATACCAGTGGCATCTGAAAGGCAACCATCCCCTGCCCCGTCACCTAATGAAGCAGGTTTAGCCACTGCTGAAGATATCCTTGACCCTTCCAAACTGTGTCACTGGACTTATGCCGAGAGAATGGAACTTCTTTCAAATGTGCCACTGCCCTCAAAAAGTGAACCTACTACACCTCATTCCTCACCATCACAATCATCTCCATCCACACAATCAAAACAATCCACCCATGCTCCCCCATCACCCAAATATCTTTCTTTGAAGGAACAGCTTTCTTTGCTGTCCAACAAAGTTAGATCTTTGGAAAACTCTATGACTTCCCTTCCCACTACCATAGCAGACTCCGTGTCTGCACAACATAAATGTTTTTTTTATTCGTTCAAGTTATCCTTTCCAAACCCTGCTCCCCAACCTGAGAATTCCTCTCAACTGTTTCCCAACACCTGTCAGGTATTGCTGAAACCTGCTCTACCACACTGCCCTCCACCTTAGCATCTCTGAATACCTTAGTGGTATCCCTGTCAAACTCAATGGCAGCAGGCTTTAATGATATGCTAGAATCTCTTGAACTAACCCTTGCACTTTGGTGTTCACAAACACTGACAAACGCTGCTATTTCCCAGCTTTCCACCTTTGCCAATTCCCATTCTTCTTCCCTTGAAACCTGTGTTACCCAGTTAGCAGAGGTCAAGGACAACCTGGCTTTGTTAGTGCATAGCGTGGTTAGTTCAAGACCTGATACCAAACCTACTACAACAAAGCCTGTTGGATCCATTCCCTCAAGCAGACCTAATGTTGAAGGCTCTATGTCATCTCCTTCATAGGGGGAGAAATCTGCCTCGAGACAAAGTCTAAGAGGGAGAAATCTTCATCTCCCTCTAGGGAGAAACGAGTTTCAGTTGGCCAAGCAGCAGCTCATTTACAAACTGGTGATGCTGCAGGTACTTCCACAGCTGCTGAGCCTACTCAGGCTAGATCTCCAAGCCCTGCACCATCTAAGAGGGAGGAATCTATTCCTGGGGACAGGCCAAGCAAAAGAAGACAGCTTGTCAAGGAACACACATCTGAGGAAAAAGAAGATGATGAATTCGCTCTGTCAAAAGCATCAAAAGGCAAAGGGAAAGCTGCTGTGGACACTGATGTGCAAAGGGCCCTTCAACTCAAATTTGACAAAGCTCAAGCCAAAAACATTGGTTTTCCGCTGGATACTTATTATCAGTAGAAACAAGAGTAGGCTGAGATCTTTGAAAGAAAGAAGGAGGCACCATCTGTCAAAGCTGCTGAAGCCTTTGCTAACTAGGAGGCAAGAAAAATCAAAAAGCCTTCCTTGGATGTTAAGAACAAAATGGTGGAAGCTGCTAATAAGTCAGTCGGTGGTAAAGAAGGTGAAAAAGAGCAGGGTTAAAAGGTCTTAGTGACCAAAGCAAAGCCTATGTCCTCTATCCCTTCATCAGCATACACTCAGTTCCACTTTGATAACATGGCAAGGAAAAAGTTCTTTGATGTAGCTGATAGAAGACTTGCCAAAGAAACAATTATCAAAGTTGTTCTCATCTCAAGGAAAGGTAAATAGTGGAGGCTTCAAATCAAAAGGCTTGATGCTGAAGGTCCTGAACTAGAAGCTTATGAATCTACTGATGCTGCCAACATGGGATACAGAGAATGGGTTGAATTGGTTGTTGCCCTGAGCAGATTAAAATCTGAGACTGCTAAAACTATCAGGGCATATGTTAATGTTAGTGCATCCTGTGTGACGATAGCAGTCTAAGTATAGATGATATTTTGTAATAGTCCAAGTGTTCGTAATTGCACGTTAATACATGTTTGATATATGTTAGATATATGTTTTGATATATGTTTTGATATTGATTTTATATATGTTTGAACTTGTGTGCTTGGGCCTTCTCGAACTTTTCCAGGCTAAGTTTGAATCTAGTGTCTATAATTAAGGTTTAATCAGTTTTGATTAAGAATCTTTGCAGAAATTTGTGTGTTAGGCGATTACGAACTTGTGTGCGATTAGCAGAGTTTTCTTGGAGAGATTCACGTGTTGGGACGTCCGTTTTTACGTCTATCATCGTGTTGGTCACCGTGTTTCGTGTGTGCGATCAATCCGTTAAGCCCCTAACGAGGATTCCGCACTTGTTGGACGGTGTCGCATCAAGATTGGATCCGTTGGTAGGTGACCTCACAAGTGGTATCAGAGCCTTAAGGGTGTTCATCGTGTTCTTCGCGTTCATATTAATCATTCTTGGTTTCTTAGTGTTCTTGACTGAAAAATCACATTTTTTATAAGTTTTTCGAGTTATACAAGCAAAGTAACGGAGAAACGTTCATATTGGTTCATTGTTTCAGTCGAAATCATAGTTTTTAATCCTAAAAACTTTGGTTTAATCTGAAAACATGAAAAAATCAAACTTTTGGCCGTTTCTCGAACATGAGGCGCTCGAACATAGGGGGTATTAGGGTTCATTCGAACTTGTCAGATATACGCTCCTCTCAAACTTGATTTAGGGCTTCCTTCGAATTTGGTTGAAATCCGAACTTGTTATATTCGAATTTGGGTGAATACAACTATAAAAACTTAACAATCTTTTCTCAATGTTTGTGTATATTATTAACAAGTGTTAATTACAAACAAGCTTGAATGTGGAAAGGTTCAAGCTGAGATGACAGATACAACAGTTGTTCAACTAATCTAAGACACACTCAGACAAGACACAATGACTGCACTCACTTAGATGCACTCACTGTTTTTACAAGACTCAGATGGACAACTTATACAATAACAACTTAGACACACTCTACTGTTTTATATAAGCAGACTTGCATGCATGGAATAACACACTTCAACGCACGTTCTGATTTCACACTCTTGATGTCTCATAATCCTTAGAAGCTTCCTTTTATACTCAAAAGGAGAATCTCAGTGAAGCTTCCTCATTGGACAGATGAGATAGTGGGGAGTCGTTCCAAAAGGACAAAACACCTTTCTGCATGTTCTGATAAAGTATCTTTGTCTTCACATGGCAGAATCTTTGTCTTTTCCTTTTTGTCACTGCTGCATAAGGCGTTAACCAAAAGAGGAATGTCAACTTTGCATCTTTTATCTTTTGCTAATGCCATTTTGATATATGTCACCCTTTTTCAAATATCCGTTTGTCTTCATGTAGCAGAATAGTGTGGGCAGGCTGTGCAGTTCTGTTTTCCACTTTGTCTTCGACTTGTAAAACTGATCTTGTAGCCAAAAACAATACATGAGGACTTGGAAACATATTCCAATGAAGTGTTTAACCTGTTCACAAAGAAAAGAACACTTGTAAACTGTCCAAGCTGCTCAACAGAATAGAGCAGCGTAGACAGTTTGTGTCCAGCCTGTTCAGCAGACTGAGCAGTTTGGACAAACTGCCTTTGTTGCAACGAATGCAACATGGTAAACAGCTTTAGGCTGATATTTCAAATCACTTTCAGGTTTCAATAAGGCATATAACAGGCCTTAAATTCAACCTTCAAGTGCATCAACAGGTTTGATTAAAAATCTCCCCCTTAGATGAACAACAGGTTTGACTGAGGCCTTTTTGTGCCTAACAGGTCCAACAAAACTGGTTCTCCAATCAAAACAGTCAAAAGATGTTTCCATTGTGGCAGGAAAACCCATTTGGCTAGACATTATTTGTATAAACCATATGCTGCAAAACAGACTGTGGTTCAAAAACAGTCATTTGTTCGAAACACAAAGAATTCAAAGGCCAAACCACCTGTTACACTAATTCCAAAGAAGACAGTTGATCACAGGTTCTTAAAAGTCAACAAAAGACAGTCTACACGCCAAAAACAACTTTTGGCAAAATCCAAATCAAATTTTAAACAGATATGGTGTGTTAAAAGCAAAAACTCAGATCAAACTGTTGATACAGATGTTGAAACTGCTAGGCCTAAAGTTGGAACTGGTAGTGCAAACTCTAAAGCTGTTAGCACTAAAACCTCAGTTCAAACTGCTAAGCCTAAAACTGGAACTGGTAATGGATCATCTGAGACTGTTAATGCAAAGGTTGGAAAGAACACCCGGATACCTCATGTCATAACTAAATATTCTTCATAGAATCCACCAGTGGATCTCACTAAGTATAAAAAGTCACAAACAGTGTTTAGTTATGTCAATGCACAAGGACAACCAAAAACCAACTTGGTTTGGGTTTACTCCACTACTAACTAAGCTTTTATTTGGGCAGGGCACCCACAGGTCACACCATAAAACAAGATGGCATTTGGATAGTGGATGCTCTAGGCACATGACAGGCAATTCTGAATGCTTGTCAAATTTCAATGGTTTTGAAGGAGGATTTGTTGCATCTGGGGGAAATTCCAAGGGAGGTAAGGTAACAGGTAAAGGTACTGTCAAAGCAGGTAATATGATCTTCAATGATGTTTTGTATGTTGAACAGCTGAAGTACAATTTACTAAGTGTGTCTCAAATCTGTGATAAAGAAAATATTGTTCTATTCACAGACTCTGAGTGCATTTTTCGTTCAAAAGATTTTAAAATACCTGAAAATCTTGTTTTACTTAGAACACCAAGAAAGGACAATGTCTACTGTTTGGACACCGATCTTTTATCCAAATCAAATACTTTAAGTTGTTTGATATCCAAAGCATCATCTAATGAGTCTGCTCTTTGGCACAGAAGGATGTGTCACATGAACTTCAAATCTATAAATGTTTTAGTCAAAAAGAATTTGGTAAGAGGTTTACCACAAAAAAAGTTCATCTGTGATGATCATTGTGTAGCATGCCTTTAAGGCAAGCAACACAAAACTTCTCATAATGCCAAAGAAGTAAATTCAATCTCATCTGCTCTTCATCTTATTCATATGGATCTCTTTTGTCCAACATCTATTTTGAGTTTGAATAAAAGAGCTTACTGTTTAGTCATTGTTGATGATTTCACTAGATTTACATGGGTCTACTTTCTTAGGACTAAAGGTGAAACTGCTGAGCTACTTAAATCATTTATCCTTAAGATAGAAAACCAATTCAAAACAGTTTAAAAATTTATCCTTAAGGTGATCAGGTCAGACAATGGAACTGAGTTTAAAAATCATATCCTAAACAGTTTCTGTGACTCTAAAGGTATTGCAAGGCAATATAGTGCACCAAGAACACCACAACAAAATGGTTTAGCTGAAAGAAAGAACAGAACTTTAATTGAGGCTGCTAGGATCATGCTAGCTGATTCTAAACTGCTAATGACCTTTTGGGCAGAGGCAGTCAATACAGCTTGTTATGTGTTAAACAGGGTTCAGGTTGTTCAATCACAAGGGAAAACTCTATATGAGTTATTCCATCATAGAGTTCCCTTAATAGCCTTTCTAAAGTCTTTTGGCTGTTCATGCACTATTCTTCACACTAAAACTCACTTAGGTAAGTTTGAAAGTAAGGCTGAAGAAGGTTTCTTTGTAGGATACTCTATTCAAAGCAAAGCCTATAGGGTATATAACAGTGTGTCTAAAACTTTTGAAGAAAGTGCCAATGTTGAGTTTAATGAAAACACTACAAATGGCAAAGGCACTGGTCCTGATTGGTTGTTTGATTTAGATTCACTAACAAATTCTCTGAGCTTTGTTGAGTTTACTGCAGAAACTGATGAAAACAGGGTTGAAGCTGCCAACACAAATTCTCATGCTGGTTACACAAATACTCAAGTTGTTGGCACAAAGTTTCAGACTGTTGAAGATAATGATAAATGGGATGAGTATACTGTGTTACCACTTCTATCTTGTGACCCACCAGGGGTACTAGATACTCAACATGATACACATTTAGATTATGAAGTGCCAATCCCAAGTCCTGAGGTAACAGCTCCATCCAATAGGGAAACAGTCTCATTTTCTGGTCAAGTTGATCCTGAAGCAGAACCATCAAATCTAGGAACAATATTTCAGACAGACAGAGAGCCCACACTCAGGGTTCACAAGTATCACCCTCTCAGTCAGATAATGGGTGATCCACGGACACCTGTAAAGACAAGGACAATGGTTCACAAGGAGTCTACCGATGATGAATCAGCAGTTACTGAATTTAGTCTAGCTGCTTTTAAACATGCATGTTTCATGTCACAATTAGAACCTAAGAAGGCATCTGAGTCTTTGAAAGATCCATCTTGGATTGAGGCAATGCAGGAAGAACTACTGCAATTCAGGATTCAGAATGTATGGACTCTAGTTGATCTTCCTAGAGGAAAGAGAGCAATTGGTACAAGATGGGTGTTTAGAATCAAGAAGGATGAGAGAGTGATAGTAATCAAGAACAAAGCAAGACTGGTAGCACAAGGATACACTCAAGAAGAAGGAATAGATTATGATGATGTCTTTGCCCCAGTAGCAAGGATAGAAGCCATCAGACTGTTCCTAGCCTATGCCAGCTTCAAAGGATTCAAAGTATACCAAATGGATGTGAAGTCTGCATTCCTATATGGTACAATTAAAGAAGAGCTCTATGCATGTCAAGCCCCTGGATTTGAGGATTACAAGTATGCAGACAGAGTCTACAAATTAGACAAAGCTCTCTATGGACTCCACCAAGCCCCAAGAGCATGGTATGACACTTTATCATCATACCTTCTACAAAATGGATTCAAGAGAGGTACTCTGGACAAAACATTGTTCACAAAGTCCATCAAATCCGAGATTTTGCTTGTTTAGATTTATGTTGATAATATCATCTTTGGGTCAACAAATGACAGTCTGTGCAAAGAGTTTGAGACATTGATGCACAAAAAGTTTCAAATGAGTTCAATGGGAGAACTCACTTTCTTTCTAGGATTGCAGGTCAAGCAGAAGCCCACAGGACTTTTTATAAGTCAATCAAAGTATGTTAAAGACATTCTGGAAAAGTTTGGTTATGAAGATACCAAAGTTGCTAGTACTCCAATGGACAATCACGAACAGCTTGATGCAGACAAAGATGGAGTAGATGTGGACATTCACCTATACAGATCCTTGATAGGTTCACTAATGTACCTCACATCTTCTAGACCTGATATAATGTTTGTTGTTTGTGTTTGTGCCAGGTTTCAATGTGCTCTAAAGGACTCACATCTATTTGCTGTGAAGAGAATTTTTAGATATCTCAAGGGCCAACCTCATTTGGGCCTATGGTATCCTAAAGACTCTCCTCTTGAACTAACAGCCTACTCTGACAGTGACTATGGAGGATGCAACATTGACAGATAATCCACAACTGGTGGATGTCAATATCTAGGAGCAAGACTGGTCTCTTGGCAGTGCAAAAAGCAAACAACTGTCTCCACCTCATCTACTGAAGCAGAATATGAGCTGCCAGCTGCTGTTCCCAAGTGATGTGGATTCAGAATCAACTAAGAGACTATGGTATGAACTTTCTATCTACTCCTATTTACATAGACAACTCAAGTGCCATAAGCATCGTACAAAATCCAGTTAAATTTCCCAAAACCAAGCATATAGACATTAGATTTCATTTTATAAGAGATTGTAGTGAGAAGAAATTAATCCAAGTTACCAAAATTCATACAGATGATCAGCTAGCTGATCTATTTACAAAACCATTTGATGTAGGAAGATTCACCTTCCTAGTATCAAATATTGGCATGGTTAATATGGATTAAATTGTTTTCATCATTCTATCTTATTTTATGAAGAATATACTTATTTCATATGCTTGATTAAGGGGAAGGCACTGTTTTATTAGAATATGCTTAATTTTTAACTAACAGCTTGAGTCTTTTCTCAAGCTGCTAGTTCATTTCACTCGGACTGCTAGTTGTTTTCACTTGATCTGTCAAAGTGTGCAGGGTCATTCTGTAATTTCTTATAAGTGTGTGCGCGGGATTAGATATTTTCAAAAATGCCCAAACCTTTAAAGGTCCCAGTTTCGTTCAATTGAAACTACCAGTTGCAAAAATATCTTCCATGATCTTTTTCACACCTTCTCTCTGAGCGATTCACACACACATCTCTCAAACCTTAAATCACCGTTTGATTGTCAATGGAGTTTGTCAAAGAACACAACTGTCTTCCTTATTCACTCAAACACACTGACAGAAGAAAATGAGATTATGGTTTAGAAAAAAGAGATGATGAGGTTATGGTTTAGAAAGGAAGAGAAAAAGACTGAGTTAGCTGTAAAGAAGAAAATGAGATTGTCAAATCCAGGATAGCTGTCAGGAGGTATCCTTAGCTGGTTCTTCGACAGGGAATTGCACCTGTTTGTACTTAAAAGAAGAGATGGGCTTCAGTATCTGAGGAGAACCTTAAAAGTCTTTAATATATCGCCTAAATGTGAGGTGAAGGAGTTGGCCTGGAAGGAGCTTATAAACCTTGGAGACGACTCTTATGCTGAAGTGATTGCTAACATTATCAGAAGGGACGGTAGATCTGGAAAGTTTGAAAGGCTAAAGCCAAGGTCCGATGCTTGAAGAAAGTTTCGTTAAGTGTATGCCACAGGATGTTCTTGCAAACATGAAGTGGTGGTTCCTAGACAACGAAACAGCTGAAGTTGTTATGGAGGATCAAGAAGAGAAGACAATTTTGAAAGTATATGATCCGCTGCATCTAATTAACCTGTCCAAGGATGACCTGAAAAAGCTTCATGATCAGTCGATTTTCTTATATGAAGGCTGGAGATATGAAGGAAGGAAGTTCAAAAAAATTGTAAGGGTTTGTATAGAGTAGGGATTATATGCAGGTAGTAGTTTGAATATACCTAGTACTTAGACAAAATGTATCTCTAGTTAGAAGCTATCGTCAAGGGGGAGTCTGTTAGTGCATCCTGTGTGACGATAGCAGTCTAAGTATAGATGATATTTTGTAATAGTCCAAGTGTTCGTAATTGCACATTAATACATGTTTGATATATGTTTTGATATTGATTGTATATATGTTTGAACTTGTTGGTGATTGATGTTTTTACTTAAGTTCAAATATAAGTTCAAAGGTAAGTTCAAACATAAGTTCTAGAACAAGTTCAAAGACAAGTTCTACAATAAGTTCAAAGGCCTAGATTCAAACTTTATGGTGGACAAGTTCGTGGGCTTGGGCCTTCTCGAACATGTCCATGCCAAGTTCGAAGTTAAGGCCTATAATTTAGAATTAATCAATTTTGATTAATAATCTTTGCAGAAATCAGTATTAGGGCGATTACGAACTTACAGAGAGTTTTCAAGAGTGTTCTTGGAGAGAATCACATGTCGGAACGTTCGAGTTTACGTCTATCATCGTGTGTGTCTCCTTGTTTCGTGTGTGTGATCAATCCGTTAAGCGACTAATGAGGATTCCGCACTCGTTGGATGGCGTCGCGTCAAGATTGGATCCGTAGGTAGGTGTTGGGAAATAGTTTAAGTATGTTCAAACTGTTAGTTAGACTTCTCAGACTGTTAGTAGATTTTATATGTAAATCCAAAGTTCATGCTGCTAGTTGAAGAAACTCGAGCTGCCAGTGTAAAAGTTCAAGCTGCCAGAGCAAATCAACTCAAGTTGCTCTGTTCATGCTGTCAAGTGATTCAAGCTGCTCAACAGTTTCATAAACAGAAAGTGCTGATTTTCAGGAAAAGATATCTACATGAAGATTCCAGCATATCTACTATCAGAGAAGTCATCATTCGTCAAGGAAACATATCAAGAAGCAATATAAATACATAGAATAGGTCTTTCTATTGTACAGGAGTTTTCTGCATATTTTGAGTCTGTAATTGCTTTATTGATTGAGTTTTCATAAGCCTCTAAGGTTGTAAAACCCTAAGAACAGTCTGTGTTCTTCGTCTAATCAAACAGATTAGAGGTTATTGTAATCATTGAATTCAGCAATGCAAACAGTCTTGATTACATCTTGTGTGTTTATTTATTATTGATTCTGAAAGTTTTTGTTAAAATAATTAAGTGTTATTCCGCAAACTTCCTGATTAAACTTCAATTCAAAGCAAAGCCTATAGAGTATATAACAGTGTGTCTAAAACCATTGAAGAAAGTGCCAATGTTGAATTTAATGAAAATACTGCTAATATCAAAGGCACTGGTCCTGATTGGTTGTTTGATTTAGATTCACTAACAAATTCTCTGAGCTTTGTTGAGTATACTGCAGAAGCTGATGCATACAGGGTTGAAGCTGCTAACACAAATTCGCATGCTGCCAATACAATTTCTCAAGCTGTTGGCACAAAGTTTCAGACTGCTGCAGATTCAACAAGTTGGGATGATTACACCACTCTACCACTTCTGTCTTGTGATCCTCCAGGGGTCCTAAATGCTCAACATGATGCAAATCCAGGTACTGAAGTCCCACTCCCAAGTTCTGAGAGAACAGCTCCAACACAAAGGGACACAGTCCCAGATTCAAGTCAAGCTGTTCCTGAAGCTGATCCTTTCACTGGTCCTGATGGAGATGATACAAATCTTGGATCCTCTTTTCAGACTGAGAGAGAGCCTACACTAAGGGTTCACAAGTATCATCCTCTCAATCAAATACTGGGTGATCCAAGCACTCCTGTACAAACAAGGAAAATGGTTCAAAATGAGACTGCTGCTGCTGAACAAACAGTTCCAGAATTCAGCCTAGCTGCCTTTGAGAATGCCTGTTTCATGTCTCAATTAGAACCTAAAAAGGCATCAGAAGCATTAAAAGATTCATCCTGGATTGAGGCTATGCAAGAAGAGCTTCTACAGTTCAAAATTCAGAATGTATGGACTCTGGTGGATCTTCCTAAAGGTAAGAGAGCAATTGGTACAAGATGGGTGTTCAGAAACAAGAAAGATGAGAGAGGGATAGTAATCAAGAATAAAGCAAGACTAGTGGCACAAGGGTACACTCAAGAAGAAGGCATAGATTATGATGATGTATTTGCTCCAGTAGCAAGAATTGAGGCCATGAGACTATTTTTAGCCTATGCAAGCTTCAAAGGATTTAAAGTGTATCAAATGGATGTCAAGTCTGCTTTTCTGTATGGAACAATTGAAGAGGAGGTCTATGTGTGTCAATATCCTGGTTTTGAAGACTACAAGTATCCAGACAGGGTGTACAAGCTAGACAAGGCTCTCTATGGTCTCCATCAAGCCCCCAGAGCATGGTATGACACTCTGTCATCATACCTTCTACAGAATGGATTCAAGAGAGGCACTCTGGACAAAACACTTTTCACCAAGTCTATCAAAGATGAGATTCTGCTTGTCCAAATCTATGTTGATGACATCATCTTTGGCTCAACCAATGATTGTTTGTGCAAAGAGTTTGAGGCTTTAATGCACAAAAAGTTCCAAATGAGCTCAATGGGAGAACTCACTTTCTTTCTAGGATTACAAGTCAAGCAGAAGCCTACTGGTCTCTTCATAAGCCAGTCAAAGTATGTGAAAGACATACTGGACAAATTTGGGTATCAAGACACCAAAGCTGCAGGCACTCCAATGGATCCTCATAAGCAGCTTCATACAGACAAAGATGGCATAGATGTGGATATTCATTTATACAGATCTCTTATAGGATCTCTTATGTATCTAACATCTTCCAGACCTGATATCATGTTTGTTGTCTGTGTGTGTGCTAGGTTTCAATGCTCTCCAAAGGACTCTCACTTGGTTGCTGTTAAGAGAATCTTTAGATACCTTAAAGGCCAACCACACTTAGGCCTATGGTATCCTAAAGACTCTCCCCTTGTAATAACTGCTTATTCTGACAGTGACTATGGTGGATGCAACATTGACAGGAAATCCACAACTGGTGGATGTCAATACTTAGAAGCAAGATTGGTCTCTTGGCAATGCAAAAAGCAGACAACTGTGTCCACATCATCCACTGAAGCAGAATATGTAGCAGCTGCAAGCTGCTGCTCCAAGGTAATGTGGATTCAAAATCAGCTAAGAGACTATGGTATGAATTTCTTATCCACTCCTATTTATATTGACAATTCAAGTACAATCAGCATTGTGCAAAACCCAGTGAAATTCCCAAAAACCAAGCATATAGAAATCAGATTTCACTTTATCAGAGATTGTAATGAAAAGAAGTTAATCCAAGTTACCAAAATACATACAGATGATCAGTTAGCTGATCTATTTACAAAACCTTTTGATGTAGGAAGGTTCACTTTCCTAGTATCAAATATTGGTATGGTAAACATGGATTAATTAGTTTTCATTATTATCTACTCAGTATGCTTATTTAAGGGGGAGACACTGTTTCATTGAAAAGATGCATAATGTCTAAACTAACAGCATGAGTATTTTCTCATGCTGCTAGTTCATTTTCTCGGACTGCTAGTTATTCACTTGATCTGTCAAAGTGTGCAGGGTATTTAGGTAATTCTTTAATGTGTGTGCGTGGGACCCAACCTTTTCAAAACCTTTAAAGGTCCCAGTTTCGTTCAATTGTAAGTACCAGTTACAAAATTCCTTCCACGGCCTTCTTTTCCCTCTGAACGATTCTCACACACGTCTTTGCAAACCCTAAACCCTTCGTTTGATCATCAATGGAGTTTGTTAAGGAACACAACTGTCTTCCCTACTCGCTAAAACACTTAGACCTTCAACCGTTCCATGACATGATGGACTTTCTACGACACTCCCATATCCATCATGCACTCCATATAAACCCCACCATTTACATATCGCATATCGAACAGTTCTGGCATCATGCCACTGTTCAATCCATAAATGGAATTCCTTCTATAATATCAAAGATTGATGGCACTCCCATCACCATTACTGAGGAATCCATTCGAAGCCACTTACATCTTCAAGATGCCACAGGTATAACTGACCTAACTCTTGATGCTTTACATACAGGTCTTTTTAATATAGGTTATAGGGGTCCTGCTGATTCTTTTACTTTCTTAAAAGCCCATTTTTCTCCTAAATGGAAATTTCTTGTTCATATTATTCAGCAGTGCATGAGCCCCAAAAGAACTGGTTGGTCTGAATTTTCTTCTAATATTGCCACTGCGTTAGTGTGCTTTTCAACAGGCCAACGGTTCAATTTTTCTAATATGATTTTTCAGGGGATGTTAAGGCATCATTCCCTAAAGAGTGGGAAATTTTTGATGTATCCTAGATTTTTGGCAGAAATCATTGCACACACTTGCACCACTTCTCATTCAAATAAACGGATACATGTTTCCCACAGGCACTCACTATCCTCTATAAAGAGACTTTTGAAACATAGTGCCAATTTTTTGAGTGTTGATGTTCCATTGCCTTCTGCAATGATGAACATCATTCCACAACACAGAGGAGAGGGTCCTGAGCAGGCTCAGCCTATCATCACTGCTACACCCCCAGGACCCCAACCCCCTCCTCATGATACACAAATTCCTTCTGATCCTTTTGAACAGCCAACTCGCCCACTCAAATTTCTATACAAAAGGAAAAGGGGACCAGGAGCTCCTTCCTCCTCCTCCCATAGACAAGAGCCATATATCCCTGTGCAGGAGGACACTTCTGCACAGAATATCCAAAGGGAACCAATTGAGGAAACTCCCATCCTCACTCAGGAGGTGAACATCTCTTCAGAGATTGTTCATATGGGTTCTGTGGCTGGCACTACTGCTGTTTCTGCAAAAGAGAAACAGGACAGTGCCAACATCTCTAAGACCACACCCATGGCAACAGCCAGTGTGCAAACACAAGCTGGAAGTCCCCAGAACCAGGAACAGAGGGGCCCAGAAGTTTCTACTTCTGGTATTCATGTCAGTGATAGTGTGAAGACCTTCCCTTACGGGGCAGTCCTCAGAGTCTAGGTCCCACATCATGCAACACGATATCAATCATAACTAAGATAGAGTAATTTAAGTTGCGGAATTTCATATTACAAGTACAAACATTAGGATAAGTTTAATACAAATTTTAGTTCAGATTACAATTTTTAAAATAAACTAATAAAGGGCACAAGACTATTCTAATTCATGTCATCATACATTCAAATCAAATCTACCCAGACCACCACAATTTTCATCTGCCAATCAGTACCGAAGGGCTTTGCTGAGTAGTGGTCTATAGAATACTTCAATCTTGATCTTGTAAGACCTAAGAACTAGGTCCTGCAGGTGACTTTCCTTTATCTTTTCCTGTAAAATATTAAACAACAACTGGTAAGCAAGGCTTAGTGAGAATATAGATTTTCAGGTTACATGCATTAATCAAGCGGATCATGGGTCAAAGCGTGATATGTCTGGACTGCCGCTACAGCCACTCAATGATTGAGACATAGAACTCAGGGAATCGGATGATGTTCAGCCCACGCTCACGCTTTTAGTGGAAGCTATCCACTCATGCTGGGCTAGCTACCAGCGGTCTTCATGGGGGAACATCGGAATATCAATACCAAGTTCAATAGAACTGGTGACATAGCTAGGTCTAGAACAATAGACCGATAAGGCTAGTTATTCTAAGCTGAATCAATATGTCAAATGATGCGATCAATAAAGAAAGCATAGTGATCAAAGTCATGATAGCAATAACATATGAAATGAACTATAAGTACAATGTCATGTGAAATGATAAGTCAAATTAGCTATCATGATCCACAGGGCATCACCGAACCATGGTGTGCACAGGTCACAATCCAGCTGAGCATTCATGAATGTCAAATAAACTGTCATCAACAATATATCTCAATCGGAAGTCTAGCATGAAAAACTGAATATCTATAACTCACAGTTTCTGTAGTCTTTATCAAGCAGATTTATAATCCACCACCTGGGTTATCCCAGGATTTATCTTTAATCTTTCTGAACTCTGGCTTTGCCTTTTCAATCTTTAATTCTGTAATTCTTTAACTCTTTGTTCAGAATTTATCTGAACCTGTCCAGAATAATATTACATCATTGTCAATTTCATAAGCTTTTGACTTTAAAGTCTTTATATTCTTATTTTCATCTGATTCTGACTGATAATTCTTTATTCTTCCATCTTGGATTAATGATTCTTGTGTTTAAAGAATATCAAAATATATATATACAAATTCGGACCAACCCCCATCCGGATTCGGATCTAAGGATCATCCGAATTAGGATCAGATCCGAAATGCACAGAAAATTGGGGAACTCGCCGAGTTCACATCCGAACTTCGGATAGAGAACCGGATTTCGGACACAACCGAATTATGTTGACCCATCCGAATTCGGGTCCATCCGAGATCGGTTCTAATTTAATTTCGGTCCAAATCTAATTTCGGTTTTCATCCGAATTCGGGTCCCAACCGAATTCGGATCCGATACTTATGAATTTTTTGAAGAATGTTCAAGCTGTTCTTGGGAACTCGCCGAGTTCCCTATGAACTCGCCGAGTTCACTTGCAGATATGCAAGTCGCAACTTACGGGTTTTATCAAAAATTCATCAATCGACAATTATACTAACATGCAATTAAATCCAACGTTATATTATCAATTTTGGGGTGTTTCTACACTATTTTCCCTATCTCTAACACATTAAATCGTCCAGATTAGTTCAAAATGTTGAAATTTTCTCAAGAACACAAAAGTTTATAAAAACTCAGATTTTTGATCTTTTTGGACGATTTAAGCTACGATTTCTGTTTCTAAATCATTTATGGGTTTCATTACATGATTTCTAACCAATATTTCAAGCATGCAACATAATTTCTACAGATTTTAAATCCGAATTTGATGCATTTTAAACTCTTAAAATACAAAATAAAAACTTAGAATTAGTTGTATTACCTTAATATTCTTCTGATTCTTGAAAATCTTTAACTAATTTCACGAATTCTTCTTACAAATCTTTAATTTCCAGCATGCTTTTAGAGTGAAAGTGAGAGAGTTTTGAAGGTTGAGAGATGATGAGAAATGAAGAAATAAAGACTTAGAGTCTTTATATTTCTAGACTTTAAAATATTGACACAATTGGTCCCTCCACATCTGATTTTCATTTAAATTCAGATTTATCTTCATTTTATCATCACTAGTTAATTTATCTTAATCAAATATTTTCATTACTTAATAAAAAATTACAATACAAATAATGTAATAAAATTACATTATTGAATCAAAGACAGAATTAAAGTTAAGTAAAAAGCTACGTTGTTACAGATAGATCTCAAGCACCTCAGGTGTTTTCTGATCTTGAGACTAGTCTGCAACTCATGCTCTTGACGGATCCCAAGCTGAAACCTGTTGTAGCCATGTTGGAATATCAAATGTCCATCATTGCTGCACAGGGGGCTCAAATTTTTGCACTCAAGCAGGCAGAGGCGGCTCAAAATAAAAGAATGGATTATCTTCACAAGGGGTTCACCCTCTGTGGAAATAAAATCATGAAATTAGAGCAGATGATTCAAACCCAAGGAGCAAAGGTTGTAGGTCCTTCTGACCAAACCAATGCTTCCAAAAAGGGGGAGAATCAGGAGGTTCCCAAATCAGTCCAAGCAGCTCCAACAACATCAGTCCAAGCAGCATCAATAGTTCCATCTTCTAGGCTAGCAGTCCCAACAGCTTCTCAAGCTGTTAGCCTAGAAACTCAAGCTGCTGCCCCAAAAGCAACTGGACTTATTCTAAGGGAAAGAGTTCAAGCTCCATCAAGTACAGTCCAAGCAACATCTTCTTCTGCAAAAGACAAGGGCAAGGGCATCCTTATTGAATCTCCAAAGCACAAATTCTCATCCAAAGAAGCCCAGATTGCCTTTGATGCTGAAGTTGCCAGGAAATTGGCAGAAGAAATGGACAAAGAATTAGATCAGCAAGCCCAGCCCCCAATAGATGATGATGAGACATTAGGTGATTACCTAAAAGGGTTTGTGGGCAAACAAGGTGAAAAGAAGAGAAAGATGCCAACAGGGCACACCAAGGCTGAGCACAGAAGATTTTTAATCAATTTTGCCTTTGCAGCAGGTATTCCAAAGAAAATGGCTCAGTCCATGACTATTGAAAAGCTGCAGGAGATACATGATAAAGAAATGGAGAAAAGAAAGAAAACAAAAGTCTCCCAAGAAGTACAACCATCCCAAGAAGTCCAACCATCAAAGAAATCAGTCCAAACAGAAGCTGCTGCCAGTGCACCTGCTCCCACTGATAAAGCTGTTGCTGTTATTCCTTCATCTGATCCATCATCAGAAGCAAAGCTGCATCAGGTTAAGAGGGTGCTATTTGAGCAACAACTGCAAAAGGTAATAGAGATAGAGAAGCTGATTGATCAGCATGATTTTACAAAGCCTTTGATTAATTACTGGTATGCTAAGTCCCTGGATGAAAGAGATTTAAGGGTCAAGTTTGTAATAAGAAGAGAGTCTGGACCAGAAGAAGAGTTTGATACATTCTGGCAAATGGTTCAGAAGTTGACCAGGGATGAGCTAATAAAGATGTATAATATAGGGTCTGTTACTCAAGTTAGATCTGCTTTACCACAAGTGAAGCAACTTATCAAAGATCTAAGTTCAGTCGTTGACCCTGAATTTGCAAGAAAAGAGATAGAAGATGCTGAGAAGAAAGGGAAAAAGATCAAGCAAGTTGATCTGTTTGTCAAGTCAAGGACATACAGAATCAAATTCACAGATGGGTCTGGTATTTTCTTCAATCTCGAATTTTATAGTTTTTCAAAAGATATGCTGCTCCAAATAAAATCTGTTAGGATATCTTGTGATAAAGAAGAGATGAAGAGAGAATTTTTGAAGGCTATAGATCAGAAACTTGCACAGTTATAAGTTTTTTGAAAGCCTTGGTTTGTATATAGCAGTTTACTTATTCATTTCCATTTTTTTGTATAGAACTTAAAGTCTTGTGTAAAGAATTTAAGTTAGGGGGAGATTGTTGGGAAATAGTTTAAGTATGTTCAAACTGTTAGTTAGACTTCTCAGACTGTTAGTAGATTTTATATGTAAATCCAAAGTTCATGCTGCTAGTTGAAGAAACTCGAGCTGCCAGTGTAAAAGTTCAAGCTGCCAGAGCAAATCAACTCAAGCTGCTCTGTTCATGCTGTCAAGTGATTCAAGCTGCTCAACAGTTTCATAAACAGAAAGTGCTGATTTTCAGGAAAAGATATCTACATGAAGATTCCAACATATCTGTTGGTACATCCCGTGTGACGATAGCAGTCTAAGTGGTCTTACATTGTGATTTAGCATGTGTTTGTTATATATATATTATATATGATTGATGCTTATTAGTGTTTGTATGTTTGAACTTGATATAACGTATTACAAGAAGTTCAAACATAAAGTTCAAAGATAAAATCAATCATAAGGTAATATCATAAGTTTTATCACTTAAGAGTTTAAGTATTTTGGCTAGATTCGAATTGCTTAAGGGAATACATTCGAATCTGAGATAGATTCGAATGAGACCTTAGATTCGAATGGGCTAGATTCGAGACTGTCAATATGGACAGACTCGAATGGGCTTTGGGCCAGATTCGAGTTTGGCCCACATCAGACTCGAATCAAGGTCTATAATTAGGGATAGACTCGAAATATTATCAGACTTTTTGCAGAATTCGTGAGGGATTAAGCAAAGGGCGATCTCGAGTTTATCAGCTAGGTGAGTGCCGTTGAGGAGAGAATTAGTTCGTAGGATCGTTCGTGTGTCGTTCGTTCAGCGTCTAATAGTCTCCGTGTTCCGTTGGTTGAGAGTTGTCCGTCTAACCCTCAACGAGGATTCCGCACTCGTTCACGGATCCGCGTCTAGATAGATCTTGCAGTCGTAGACCTTACAAGTGGTATCAGAGCCAGGTTACGGAGTGTTCTTCGTGTTCTTCGTGTTCATCAGATACATTCTAGGTTTCTTGACGCTAGTTGGATGGTTTTGCTCTCAAAAACGTGTTTTTGAGCTTAGCAAATTCATATTCGGGAAACACTTTGTCGTTTTTCACGTTTTTGATCGAAATCATTATTTTTCGTTTGAAAAATAGTGATTTAATCTGTAAAACGTCAAAAAATCAATGTGTTAGCCGTTTTTCGAGTTTGCGGCGCTCGAATCTATAGGGGTAATTAGGGTTTCACTTTAGTCTCGAGTCTAACCTAAATACGCTCCTTTCGAGTCAATTTCAGAGAGTTTCGAGTCTACTTTGTTTCGAATCTGTTACTTCATTCGAATAGGATCTCGAGTCTATAGTAGTTTCGAGTTTATTTCGAGTCTGGTACTGTTTCGAATCTGTGCTTCGATTTTGCGGAAATTCGAATCTGCTGAGCCTTCGATTCTAAGGACCATCGATTCTAAGGAGTTGTTCGAATCTGACATACTTTCGAATCTAATTGACTTTTAAGACTTAATCGAATTTAATCTCAAAAGATTTAATCTTAATTAGTTTCGAATCTATCTAGATTCGAATAAGTTAGTCTAAATCAGTTTCGAATTAAATTAATTAAGTTCAAATTCAATTTGTTTCAGAAAAGATGTCAAATCTTCAGAAATTCCTTGAGATGGATCACGAAGTTGGGAAGGCAAATGCACCGCCTAAGCTGATGAAAGTTGAGGACTATTACTGGTGGAAGGACAGATTTACAGATTTTGTACGATTCAATGATATGCGCATGTGGGTGTGCATAGATGAAGGTACATTCCGCCAGTATCTGAAGTTGAAGGCCGTCAAAAGGTCTTGTCATATCAGATGATGAAAGAGGATGACAAGAAACTATTTGAAGCTGAAAACAAAGCTTTCTCCATAATCCGTATGGCTTTACCTCAAGATATTTTGCACACATTTCGAACTCAAAGGACGTCAAAGGAACTTTGGGAGTCTCTCCAGAAAAGGTGTGAGGGTAATCCTCGGGTGCGTAGAAAGCGTATAGAGCTGTTGACCCAACAGTTTGCGATTTTCAAGGCAATTAAGGATGAACAGTTGGATGGCACTTAAGGATGAACAGTTGGATGATATTATCACAAGGTTCTATCATCTGATAACGGAACTTGAAAGTCATGGAATTGAGTATTCAGACACTGACAAGAACAACAAGCTTCTTGATGCCCTACCAGCCAAATGGGCTATGTACGTGGCAATGATTAAGCTGAATGAGGACAAATATTATACTCAATCACTTGATGACATTGTGGGAACGTTGAGGGCATATCACTTCGAGATGATTAAGGCTGAGACTGATTACGAGCAAGTCCAGAATCCGACAATGTATTTTGGAAAGACATCTAAATCATCAGTGACAGCTGAACCGAAGAGTGCTACAGCGTTTTTCACCGGAGAAACGTCATCGCCACCAGAGTCCGAAGACTCACTGAATCGCGCGTTCTTAGGGTTAGGGAGATCCAAAGAACCGCAACCTCAAGTCCAACAGGCATCGACAAGTCAGAGCTATTCGAAGATGCCGATGAGCGCAAAGTCAGCAGAAGAACATTTGAATCTGCTTGCTTCCTTTGTGGCAGCTTATGGAAATTGTGTTCAAGGGAAAATCAATGACCCAGCTCTATGGGATGAAGATTACGATCAGGTCGATCCTGATGACTTAGAGGAAATGGATCTTAAGTGGCAACTGGCCATGGTGACCCAGAGGGTAAAAAGATTCATCAAGCGAACTGGGAGGAATCTGCAAATGAACAACAAAGGGATAGGATTTGATAAGTCTAAGGTCAAATGCTACAACTGTCAGGGATTGGGACACTTCGCTAGGGAGTGTCAAAGACCGAAGGTAGAGACATACCAAGGACAGAGTCAGCATCAAGGACAGTATCAAAATCAGTCCCAACAAAGATACCTTCCGAGTTCCTCATCTGGTCAAGCCAATCTAGCGGGTCTACTATCCAATGTCACCTCTGACAGACAGCTAGATGGTACCTATGACTGGAGTTCACATCCTAAGTCCAATGCTAGAGCTTTCATGGCTGAAGTTACGGAGAATGGTTATGAAGAAGACGAGCAGACCACAAGGGAAAACAGTCCGATGTGGGTAGAGGAGGCGAATGATCAGACCGTGCTGGAGTTTGCTGCTCAGATGGCCAACGTGGAATCTGATAACTCTAAGGTTAGTCTTTCTTATTCTCTATTTTCAGAATTATGTGCTTTGTGTGCTACTTCTAATGATAGGTTAAATCTAGTCTTAGAATCACATAAAACCATATCTGCTCAAAATGATAACTTAAAATTAGAAAACGCTAGCCTAAATGATATAAAGCAAGATTTAAAAGAAAAGCTTAAGGCTGATGCTCAAGACGTGGTAGTTCTAAAAGACAAATTCAGCGAGCAGTGTGTTAGGATAGAACTAATGTATGAGCACGTAGAGGCCTTAACTAAAACTCTTAAGGACAAGGATATAGAGCTAGCCGAGACCAAGGTTAAGGTAGCAGAGGCAAATAGCAAGCTGGAAAAGTTTAGGAATTCGAGCCTAAATCTAGGAAAAGTCTTAGATGCCCAAAGACAGTCTAAGAAGCCTGTAGGTCTAGGTTTTCACGAAATTCCTCCACCTTTCAATGCGAATTATGTGCCTCAGCCTCAGGAGAAAACTGACAAGTCAGTAGACTTAGAGGACTTACCTGAACTGACACCTGAGCCTACAGTTGAAAATACACCTAAGGTGGATGACTCTACTGTCAAGGTCAAGAAAGTGAAATTTGTGTCTTCCTCCAGTGAAACACCTGCAGGAAAACAGAAAATTTCATGGGCTGACCAGGTCGAAGAGACAGACACTGTAGATGTACCAAAGGAAGTAGACACTAGTGAGACACCTAGATCTAAGGGAACAACCAAAAAGTCCATGGATAAGATGTCTTGCTTTAGATGTCACGAGAAAGGGCATGTTGCTTCTCACTGTCCACTTAGGAAAGCAGATGTTACCCCTAAGACAGTGAAACCAACACCTGTTAAGCCCTCACCCAGTGTGGCAAGCAGCAGTAGTTCTCAACCTACCGAGAAAACTGTGCAGGCCGCACCCAAACAAGTTGTGAAAAACACACCGGTTAAGGTTGGACCAAAGGAAGTGATTAGGACAAATTCACCGAATCGTGTCACAAATCAATCTAGGTCAGCACCACAGCAAGTCTATAGGAGCACCACACCTAGCAGGTCACATACTCCAGTTAGGTCACATACTCCAGTTAGACAGTATGCACCGGTAAGAGCTCAAGGATCACAGTCAGAAATGGCATATAATAGAAATTATTCCAGAGCTCCACAACAAATGCCTACACCACGGCAAAGAGTGAACTTAAATCACTCGGCACCACAACAGAATTCAGTTCACAGGCCCAAGTCACCTGAAAGGCGAGATGGGTACTTGAAAAAGTTCACGTATGTGGACGAGAATGGTATTACCAAGTCAGTCATGGCTTGGGTTCCCCGTGATAACTAACCTCTTTTCTTTCATGTGCAGGAGATAACTACCGGTCCAAACAACAAGTGGTTCGTCGACAGTGGTTGCTCCAGGCACATGACGGGGGAAAGAAGTCTTCTCACAGACTTCAAGTGGGGTAATAGGGGATTCGTATCATTCGCGGGTAACAAGGGTGGAAATATCACTGGAACTGGAGAAGTCACTAATGGGACGATTACTTTGGATCAAGTTTATCACGTTGATAAACTGGTTCATAATCTCATTAGTGTCTCTCAAATCTGTGATAAGAAGAACTCGGTGTTATTTACTGACACTGAGGCGTTAGTGCTAAAGCCTGGATTCAAAATTCCTGAAGAATGGGTGTTGATGCGGGCGCCAAGGAAGAACGACTTGTACGTGCTGGATATGAACAAGCCAGAGACTTCGATGGGGCCAATTTGTCTACTATCCAAATCTTCGGAGACGGAATCCGTACTGTGGCACAGACGCATGGCTCACCTGCACCTGAGGAAGATGAATTACATTACGAAGCATGGACTGGTGCACGGTGTGCCCATGAAAAGTTTTCAGTTCGAGGATAAGTGTCTACCTTGCATGAAGGGCAAACAACACAAGAAGACACACAAGTCCAAGAAGCAGAATTCCATAGCCTCAACATTCGATCTGTTGCACATGGACCTTTTCGGCCCAATCAACAAAAGGAGTATTGGAGGTAGTTGGTACTGCTTAGTTATCACCGACGATTACTTACGTTTTTCTTGGGTTTTCTTTTTAGGTACGAAGGACGAGACGGCTGCAAGGCTCATCGGGTTCTTGGACCAAGTGGAGAACTCATACGGAACTAGGGTTAAATATATTCGTAGTGATAATGGAACTGAATTCAAAAACACTGTAATTGGTGTATATTGCCTATCAAAGGGCATAGTGCATCAATTCAGTGCACCATATGAACCTCAACAGAATGGGGTGGCCGAACGTAAAAATAGAACTTTGATTGAGGCTGCAAGGACTATGCTTTCGGATTCAAAGCTTCCTACCATGTTTTGGGGGGAGGCAGTGAATACAGCGTGCCACATTTTAAACCGAGTCCTTACAGTCAAATCATTGAACAAAACATGCTATGAAATTTTGAATAAACGGCCACCTAACTTAACTGGATTCGAACCGTTTGGAGTACCATGCACACTTTTAAGAACAAAAGATCAACCGAAGTTTGGTGAAAAGGCTGACGAAGGATACTTCCTAGGTTATGTGCCAAACTCACCAAACAAACGGGTGTTTAACAAAACAACTGGTACTGTGGAGATTGTGTATAACATTGAAGTCACAAGTTATACACATGAACCCCAAACTGGTCCGGAATGGATATTTGACTATGATAAGTTAATTGAGTCATTTAACATTCCTCTGGATGATAATGCAGGTACAATCGAGAAGGACATGGCGACGTTGCATCTGAACGACGATGGCCAAATCTTTCCAAGGACCACGTTCGAATCTACATCCGAGCCTACTGCGACTGTAGATGGATCTCCAGAAGTTGCTGATCAAGAGACACCTAACTCTGAGAATCAGACTCAAGCTTCAAGTTCTAATTCTGAGGAAAACGTCCGTGAGGAGGAAAATGTAGAAGCTGAGCCTGTTCCCCCTTTAGGTGAAATAGGATCAAACTTAGGAGATAATCTAAGGGTTGATGAAATAGAGACCTCTAGGATTAACAAGAACCATCCAATAGAAAGCATCATAGGAAATCCTAATGAGGGTGTGAAGACTCGGAGTAGTGTAAATAACAACACCGTGTTGTTGTCGATGATAAACGACGCCCGGCATAATCACACATGTCCTATATTCGTGTTTCATATCGCAAGTAAGAAGCCCAAAAATGTGGGCAAATGGCACTTAGGACAAACTCTTGGGTTGAAGCGATGCAGGAATACTTTTCTTCGCATTAGGAATACTAGAGTGTGGGAGTTAGTTCCGTTACCGTCGAGGGGAGATTGGCAATAGAACCAAATGGGTTTTTTAAGTGCAATAAGAGACGAGCGGGGTATAGTCAACGACGCAACAAGGCGAGATTAGTTGTAAAGGGTTTCAACCAAGAGGAGGGAATCGATTACAAACGAAGTTTTTTGCACCAGGTAGCAAGGCTGGAAGCCATTAGGGTTGTTTCTAGCGTTTGCCTCCTTCAAAGGCTTTAAGGTATATCAACTGGACTTTAAGATTGCTTTCCTGATGGAAAGTAAGGAGTGGTATATGTAGCACAACCCGCCAGGATTTACATGATCCAAGAATATCCTGATAGAGTATAGTCGCTTAGATAAGGCTCTTTATGGATTACTCAGGCACATAGGGCGTGGTTGAGACTTGTATCGCACATCTTTTTGAAACGGTTTGAAAGGGGTAGGATAGAAGTACGCTATTTGTGAAGAGGAAGGGTGAACACTTTTATCTTGGTACAAGTGTACGTCGATGATAATCATTTTTGGATCACAGATGAACAGATGTTCAAGAATTTCGAGAAGGATGATGAAGTCTAAGTTCGAGATGAGTGTGGCTATGGGGGATTGAATTCGTTTTAGGGTACAAGTTGACCAAAAGAAGGAAGGGATGTTATCCATCAAACTAAGTATGTCTGATGACATATTAGAACGGTTTTGGGATGGAGACTAAGTTGACCTGTGCCCACTTTCAGCACGCCGTTCAAGTGAATCACAATCTTCGGGCCCGGGTGACCTGAAAGTAGACGATGTGGATGCCGGACTTTATATCGGGCATGATTGGGTCCCTTATGTTCTTTAACTAACTAAAACAACTGCTTCAGACCTTACATAATGTTTGCTGTGTGTATTTTGGCTAGGTTTCAAGCGAATCCGAAGGAGATGCATATGAAAGCTGTGAAGCGGATTCTACGATACCTCAAGTCGAAACCGAAGCTGGGACTTTGGTATCACGCGGAGGGAGATCTAGAGTTGGAAGCGTTCACGGATTCTGACTACGGAGTAGAAACAAACATCGGTAGCCATTTCAACGTGTGAGGCCGAGTATGTTGCTGCTGGTAGTTGCTGCTCACAGGTTCTGTGGATACAACAACAATTGCGGGATTACGGTTTGGCTTACACTCAAACTCCTATTAGGATAGACAATCAATCTACAATTGCTATAACTAATAATCCAGTTAAACACAGTAAAACAAAGCACATAGACATAAGGCATCATTTTATTCGTGATTGTGCTGAAAAGAACTTAATCAAACTGGTAAAGGTGGCAACAGAAGATAATAATGCAGATTTATTTACCAAAGCGTTTGATAAGTCACGGTTTGAGTATTTAATTCAACTGAATGGAATGCGCAACCCAGAGTAATTTGACCTTAGTAGTAGTAAGTTTATTTTATTTTATTGTAGAGTAGTAGTTTTTCTTTCTTCTCAGTAATCTGCTAATTTAGGAAAGTTTCTATTTTTAGTAAGTTTCTATCTTTAGTAAGTTAGTAGGTTAGCTTATTTTACTGCTTTTCTTATAAAAAAAAATAAAAGAAAAAAAAGAGAAAATTATAAAAATACAAAAAAGAGAGAATATCAAAAAAAGGAGTTAGGTCTTAGATACATAGGTTCAAAGTGACGAAAATTAGCACCGTCGTTACAAACTCTAAGTGTTTAGGCTTTCACACATAATGCAACTAAATTCTAAGTGTTATACTTTATTTAGTTTGATGTGTTGGTAGGCATAATACATATAGGGAATCTCAAGGCTAATAAAATATTCTAGAAAAAGTCAAGCGTGTCACTAACTTAGATGTACGACCAATCGGTCTTAATTTTTATATACAAGACATACAAACATTGAGTCTAAATGAGGTATGCAAACTTTCTGGGGATGTATGGAAACATCAAATACATCTGAAAATGGAAAGAATAGAAATATCATATAAAACTGAGAGTCGAAAACATGCAACTCTGTTGTACGTAAGTACAGACCTGTTGTCTCTGTTTAGATTCGGGTTAGCAGATATGTCGCTTTGTTGTACGTCAGTACAGACCTGTCACCGCTGTCTGCTAACTTTAAAAATAAACCTTAAGTCGAACTAAGACACTCTATTGTATGAAAATACAGACCTGTGTCCGATGTTTGTCTTTTAAAGAAAGTTTGCAAATACCAACAAGTTAGAATCTTTGTCTGTGTGCCTTGATTATAAAAGTATGTCTATGTCTGAGTCACGTAAGATAATTTCCTGATAAATAAAAATGCCAAGGGATATTCTGAAATGTAGAATGTTTAAAGGGGTAAAATACCAACAATCGGCTAAATAAGTGTGTCACGACAAATAAATCAAAGGAATCAAAAATTCCTAAGTGTGAAAGCTTAAGTACTGAAAGTTAGTATCAGACATCGCTATCTGATTGAACCTTTCTTAGACTATACTCATCAAAAATATTTTGTTCAGTATTTAGCTTAGCATGTAAATTTTTAAGTATAGCTGAAGTCTAGAATAAATTTTTTGGTCAAAATTTTATTTTATTTTATTTTATTTTATTTTATTTTTACCTTAGTTTATTTTATTTTATTTTAGTTTAATTTTTACTTAGGTAAAATGTCAAAAGTTACTGAGGGTGCATTCAAAGTTGGATAAAATAAACAATGAGTGAACTATCTTGAGCTTAGGGTAAAAGAATTGGCATAGTTTATCTGGTTACACGATACCGTAGAAAAAAGTTGGAAAAAGTTGAATTTATTTCAAAATTTTCGAAAATTTTTCTAAGTATTGGTGGTTTCGAATCTAAGACAGACTCGAAGCGGTAAGACTTCGAATCTGTCAGTAGATTCGAGTCTATGTTTAGAATCGAGGGTTGGTGGTATAAATAGGTCAACAGTGAAGCCATTTAAGACCTTACTGTTTTCGAATCTATACACTCGAGTCTAAAAGGCGATTTCGAATCTATTCTCGAATCTATCGTATTTCTTCTAAACGACATTTTGTCGACTCTCTTACTTGGTGTTTCGATTCTACAGATACAACTAGGTATAATCAACCGGATTGTACAAGATTTGTGTAGTTTTATACACAATTTTAGGCTAAAACATCGAATTTTGAAGTTTTGTGGGTTGAAATAGGGTTTTTGCTAAATTGCCAAGTTTGGAACTATAAAAGATCAAATTAAAAGCATAAATCAATGATTAGAACCTAGTTGAACTAATGTATGTGAATTACTAAGTTCAAAACGGTTAAAATCTTGGGTTTTTGTTGAAAACAAAACCGACGGGACTTCGAGTCTGTTCTAGGACCTTCGAATCTGTTCATGGGTTTCTCGAATCTATCATTAGATTCGAGATGACCATGATATTCGAATCTGTCCATTAGACTCGAATAGGGACTCTTCGAATCTGTCCATTACATTCAAATATGGACACTTCGACTCTGTTACTTTCGAATCTGTACTTTATTTATTTTGTTTAATTTAAATTTTATTAAACTTGTGGAAATTTAATTGTGTTAGATTTTGTATTTAAAAAGGTACAAAATAAAACAAATTTGAATTTACACAAGTTTATTGATTTTTAATGAGTCTAACAGTTTTATTTATTGTGCAGATATGGCGATTCGCGCTTTTGTCCCTAAGCATAATATGGTCCTTAATCCAGACATGAATCTCCCTGAGGCGCAGGGATTCCGTGAAGTACTGGATTTTCTAGCTGAATCAAGGATCGGACATGCACTATGGCATAATGTGCAGCTAGTGTTACCCTACATCCGTCAATTTTATGACCATTTGCAAGTAGACTGCTCGGTCACTCCGACAGTTCTACGCACGCGCATTGAAGGACAGCCGTTAGTATTTTCGGCTGATATGATTCGTCAAGTGCTGCAGTTGGGCACTCAGGAACAAGAAGCTGGTCCTATAGAATTTCCGATGAATATAAGGCAAGCGGCCTTTCAAAGAATGGGGTACAGCCTCGATGTGACAAAAGTGTCATACATGAAAAGTGGATTGATAGGACAATGGAGGTTTTTGGCGCATGTATTTATGGTGTGCTTTGCTGCGAAAAAGGCAGGGTTTGACTATATTGTGGCGAAGATTCAATCGGGAATTGTCGCAATGGTGTATAATCGCCCATATAGTTTTTCAGAGATGATCTTTTCGGAGTTTGTTCATCAGATATCTGCTCCCGAAAATCAGCAGTTTTTGCTCTATCCGAGATTCATTATGATGTTGATCAGACACTTTTTGCCGAACTTGCCAATAACAAATGACTTTCAGAGTGTTGCCATCCTGGACAAAAGGATTTTCGCTGATTGTTCCTCACACCGAGGAAGATTGGCTGTTCCTGTTGCTCGTCCATTGTTCGGAGCTATTGTGGATAGGGATTTTCAAGCCCCGGAAGATGCCAACTGGGCAGGGGTCGTTGAGTTTCCACAACAACAACAACAGCAACAACGTCAACAGCAACAACAACAGCAACGTCAACAGCAACAACAGCCTCGTGCTCGGCCACGTGATCCAAGACGCCGACAGAGACCAGCAGCGAGTCAAATTCCGGCAACCAGGCCTTCGACAAGCCAGCAACCAGAAGTTACAGAAGCCGGGCCCTCAAATATTCAAGAAGCTGGGCCCTCAAATGTTGCGAGAGAAGCTGAACAGCTAAGCCAGACGCTTAATGAAATTTGGGAGGCAGGGCCTCATGCCAATGAAGATGTTGCAGCAGCATTGGTTGGTGAGCTGCTTAGTCCACCAGTAGATGAAGATGATATTTTTAGAGATGTGGAGGAATACGAGCCAGAAGGGGCAGATGACGGATTAACATCTTCGGAAACCGAATCAGAATCAGCGGAAGTTCCGGCAGCTGCAGTTCCTGATATTCAAATTGGAACTTATGGTTCGAGATTGATTATAAATGAAGGTGGTTCGAGGAGGCGCGTGAACAGGGAATTGGAGGAGTCTGATTTTGAAGAAGAGGAAGTTGCTCAACTAGTGACAAGGCAACGGGCCAAACGTCACAGGTTCATGCAAGGATCATCTTCAGCTCCTGTAGATCAACCAGAAATTCCACAACATCAAGAACCTCAAACCACCAGTCCACCACCACCACCACCTCAAGATGAACCGTATATACCATCACCGTTCATTCCTACTCCTATACAGTCCATTCCATCTACCTCGACCACATACACTGACAACCAAAGGTTTCTGCAGCTTAAAGCTCGCGTTGACTTCCAGAATGTCCAAATCTTAAGCCTAACAAAGGCGATCGGAGAAATTCAGACTCATAATGCAAATCTTGATAAAGAAAATGCCGATTTGAAGAAGATTGTGGAGCAAGTCCAGGAAGAGAACGTAGAATTGAAAACTTTTGTTTGCGATCAGGCAGCTGAGATAAGGTCGATGCGCTCCCTAATTGAGCAGTTAATGAAAAATTTACAGGCTCAGGGGGAGACATCGTGCCGAGATCAGGAGGTGCAGAGAAGAGATGATAATGAAGGCGATGATCCCGGTGCGAATAAAGAGATTGAGTCTGTAGATTTTCCTGCAGCTCAAGTTACACAAATTCAGGGGGAGCCAAGTACAGAAGGAGAAGAAGGAGGATCTGGAAAAGAAGCAGGTTCCTCGAGGGTTCTGGACAGTGACATGATTGATGCACTGAAGGACATAGAGGAAGAGCTTATGGATTTTGACGATGAAGAAGAAGAGTTAGAAGAAGGAGAATTTATTCCAGAGGAGGTTGTGGACTGGAAATCAGACGATGAAGTGTTGGATGATGAAGACGATCAAGTCAATGAGGTTATTATCAATTCACAACCTGTCACGGAGCTATATGAAGGACAAAATCATAATGTGATTGACATTGACTATATCAAGGTAGCCTCAGTCGAGGACAAAGAACTTGAAGAGGCCGAGAAGGAGCCATCTAGAACTGACTTGATAAATCTTTGGTTCAAGAAAGAGGAAAAGAAAGATCGTTTGAAGATGAAGAAGAAAATGAGAGTTCCAGGTGCTGGAAACTTCTCAGGAGGCATTATAAGCTGGTTCTTTGACAAAGAACTGCAGCTATTTATCTTGAAAAGAAGAGATGGACTACAATACTTGAGGCGAACACTAAAAGCATTTAACTCATTGCCCAAGATTGAAGTAAAGGAGCTTGCATGGAAAGAATTAATTAATATAGGTGAAGACCAGTACGCTGAGGTTGTGGCAAGAATTATAAGGAAAGAAGGAAGATCAGGAAAGTTCAAGCGACTCAAGCCAAGGACCGGAAAGAGGGTCGAGGATCAGTCGAGAATAGATCCTCATACAGGTAGGCCTTGGGCCAGGATGGTATACCAACCTGTGAGGTGTCTAAAGAAAGTACCAATGAAATCGATGCCACAGAACGTTTTGAGAAACATGAAATGGTGGTACCTCGAGATTGACACTGCTGAAGCCATCATGGAGGATCAAGACGAGCAGGTCATTTTGAAGGTATATGATCCACTGCATTTGATAAACCTATCAAAGGACGACCTGAAGAAGCTTCATGATCAGCCTATCTTCTTTACTGAACCATGGAGATCTGAAGCCAGGAAGTTCCAAAAGGTAGTTAAAGTTTGTATAGATGCTGGATTATATGCAGGTAGTAGTATATATAGCTCTAGTACTTAAATTTGATATAATGTAAATAATTAGAAGCTATCGTCAAGGGGGAGTCTGTTGGTACACCCTGTGTGACGATAGCAGTCTAATCGATCTGCATTATGGTTTAAGTAATATTCTGAGTATTAACAAGTGTTTTGATATATATGTTTATATGTGTTTGTCTGTTATTGATTGTGTGTTTGAACTTGATGTAACATATTACAAGAAGTTCAAACATAAAGGTCAAAGATTAACTCAAGCATAAGTAAAACATAAGTTTCATCACTTAAGAGTTTAAGTGTTTTTGGCTAGATTCGAATTACTTAAGGGAATACATTCGAATCTGAGATAGATTCGAATGAGACCTTAGATTCGAATGGGCTAGATTCGAGGATGTCAATATGGACAGACTCGAATGGGCTTTGGGCCAGATTCGAGTTTGGCCCACATCAGACTCGAATCAGGGTCTATAATTAGGGATAGACTCGAAATATTATCAGACTTTTTGCAGAATTCGTGAGGGATTAAGCAAAGGGCGATCTCGAGTTTATCAGCTAGGTGAGTGCCGTTTCGGAGAGAATTAGTTCGTAGGATCGTTTGTGTGTCGTTCGTTCAGCGTCTAATAGTCTCCGTGTTCCGTTGGTTGAGAGTTGTCCGTGTAACCGTCAACGAGGATTCCGCACTCGTTCACGGATCCGCGTCTAGATAGATCTTGCAGTCGTAGAGCTTACAGACACATAGATTTTCTTTTAATCAGAAGACCCTTCCGAAGACTAGCCGGTTGACGAAGAAGAAGACCCTTCCGAAGACGAGGAAGATAACTCCGGTCCTGCAGCACCCATTGCCTCACCACCACCACCACATTGCATTCCATTTCACAAACCATATCGAAACCACCTCAACGGACAGCTGATTGTGCGCACGCTCCGAAAAAGGGTAAAAATATCACAACAAGAGTCTATCCCGGTCCCTGTTCCCCCCCCCCCCCAACCAACCTTGCCACAACGGCGACGGGTAGATGCAAGACGCTGGGGATGGATGCCAAACACCCTCCAAGAATGGAGCAAGAGGAGGGAATCCCCACCCACTCAAGATCTGGGGACCATCCACCGAGCAAACACCACCACTCACCCAAGAATCCATAACTCAAACCGTACCTCTAGTGGTGGCAAGGACCACTCAACACGATCTCCAGTATCGGGAGCTTAGCCAAGACTTAGGGGAGATTACTACAAGGATCGAGAGGGAGGAAATGCAAAACACCAATATATATTAGGGCAACCAGAATATTCAGACGATTCAACAAGACAAAATCAACGAATTGCAACAGTAATTAGTAGAGTGCGAAGCCCGTAATGCAGAGCTAACTCAACGCTCTGTAATACGGGGAAACCCCCGACCACTCTCACACCTAGTCATCCTATTACAATAGTTATGTAGGATATTATCTTGTATTTCCATTATGTCTTATAAATTCTAAGAAGTATTAGGACCCGATGTAATCAAAATACTTGAAATTTTTCGAGTAAAACCCGACTCCTTATGTAACAAATTAAATCAAGTATCGATGAAATCTATGTTATGTGCTTAAAAAAATTTATGTGCAACAATGGTGCTACAATTATGTGTTCCCTTTTAAATTTATAGTCAATAGATTCGCTCCCTTGTACCATTTATATTACTTTATTCAAGATAATGCCGCCAAGAAGAACAATGAGCACTGCTGTAATTAAGCAACTCGTTGCTCAACGTGTGGCTGCTGCTATAGCTACGTATGAAACAAATAGAAATAGCACTGCAAGCGGAGGTGTTGGAGGAGCAAGTGGCACTGCGGGAGGAACCGAAACCAATCAAAGGGGGTTGGTATCAAGGGATTTCTAAGTTGCATGCCTCGTTACTTTAATGGAACGGAAGGTGCAGTTGGGCTAGTTTGCTGGTTTGAGAAGCTTGAATCTGTCTTCCGTGGCAGTGGCTGTATCAAGGATGTGAAGGTCAAGTTTGCCACTTACACCGTGCAAGATGGTGCTCTAACATGGTGGAATTCTTATGCCCAGTCAGTTGCAATTGACACGGCTTATCAACTCGCATGGACAGAGTTGAAACAAATGATAACGGATGAATACTGCCCAAGAAATGAACTGCAGTAGATGGAATCCGAATTCTGGAATCTGACAATGAAGGGTACGGATGTCACTGGGTACACCAACCATTTTCATGAGCTAAGTCTGCAATGCCCACAGATGGTCACCCCCGAATACAAGCGTATCGAACGCTTTATTTGGGGACTCGCTCCTCAGATTCAAGGGAATGTAACCTCCCCAAATCCAACAACGATTCAAAGCGCCATTCGGATGGCGAATAACCTAATGGATCAAGTGGTGAGACGGGTAGAAGCTAAGGCTGGAGAGAACAAGAGGAAGTGGGAGGATTGCTAGGGGAAGAATTTGGGCCCGCAAGCTAAGAAGCCTGAAACCATTACTGCGTTTGTTGCTGAGGCTAAACCAAGAAAGGGTTACACTAGTAACAAACCTCTGTGTAACAAATGCATCTACCATCACGTAGATCCTTGTCCTACCCCATGCGTAAAGTGTAAGAGAATTGGTCATCTGAACAAAAATTGTAGGAGTAACAACAATGGAAACAACAATGGAGCACAAAGAAGCTGCTTTGAATGTGGGAACGTTGGGCATTTTAGGAAGGACTGCCTAAAGTCGATAAACAACGGTGGAGCTCAAGGAAGAGCTTTTTTGTTGGGAGCTGGTGATGCTCGACAGGATCCCAACGTTGTTATGGGTACGTTCCTTCTGAACGATGTATATGCATATGTGTTATTTGATACTACGGCTGATAGAAATTTTATATCTACTAAATTTAGTGAACAATTGAATGCCACTCTTTCCCCATTAGACACTTCTTATGCCATAGAGTTAGTTCATGGTAAGTTGATTGAAACAAGTAGTATAATTAAAGAGTGCACTGTAAAATTAGTAGATCTTCCCTTTAAAATAGACTTCATGTCTATTGAACTTGGAAGCTTCGATGTGGTTATCGGTATGGATTGGTTATCACATAATCATGCAGAAATCTTGTGTGATAAGAAGGTCGTATGTATACCATTCAAGAAAAAGAAAGCCCTAACAGTCCAAGGAGAAAGAAAGAACCCTCAGTTAAACATCATATTTGGTTTAGGAACTCTGAAGTGTCTCCGAAAGGGATTCAAGCGGTTCTAGTATACATGATGGAGAAAGAGTCGAAGGAGAAGCGACTCGAAGAGATCCCTATGGTTCGTGATTACCCCAAAGTCTTTCGTGAAGACTTGTCTGGACTTCCACCACCTAGGCAAGTAGAATTTCAGATTCACTTAGTGCGTGGAGCTGCACCTGGGGCACGAGCACCTTACCGATTAGCCCCATCAAAGACGCAAGAAATATCCTATCAGCTGCAAGAGCTTTTGGATGAAGGTTTCATCCGACCAAGGACCTCACCATAGGGAGCTCCGGTCTTGTTCGTAAATAAATCTTATAGGATGTGTATAGACTATCGTGAGCTGAATAAGTGAACAATCAAGAACCGATACCCTCTCCCCAGAATCGACGACTTATTCGACCAGCTGCGATCAGGATATCGTCAGGTTAAGGTACGCAAGGAGGATGATCCAAAAACGGATTTCAGAACTCGTTATGGTCATTACCAGTTTCAGGTGATGCCATTCGGTTTGACCACGGCGCCAGCGGTATTTATGGATCTTATGAATCGTGTGTGGAAACCCAATTTAGAAAAAATCGTTATTGTCTTTATAGATGACATCCTTATTTACTCATGAAGCAAGAAGGAGCACGAACAACACCTGAAGTTGATTTTGGAGCTACTAGAGAAAGAACAACTATATGCCAAATTTTCAAAGTGTGATTTTTGGCTGCGAGAAGTAAAATTCATTGGTCATGTGATCAACAGTCAAGGAATACAAGTAGATCCATCGAAAATGGAGGCCAATAAAAACTGGGCAACACCTAGAACTTCCACAGAAATCTGTCAGTTCTTAGGTCTTGCCGGTTATCATAGACGATTTATTCAGAACTTCTCAAAGATAGCTGGTTCTTTAACAGAATTGACTCAAAAGGATGTAAAGTACAACTGGGGTGAAGAACAGGAGTCATCTTTTCAACTGCTAAAACAAAGGTTGTGTAGCGCACCTATTCTATCATTACCCGAAGGAACTCAGAATTTCGTGGTCTACTTCGATGCCTCACACAATGGGTTGTGATGTGTGTTAGTGCAGAGGGATAATGTTATTGCTTAGGCATCGCGACGACTTAAGATCCACGAGGTGAACTACATGACATATGATCTAGAGCTTGGAGCTGTAGTATTTGCCCTCAAGATCTGGAGACACTATCTTGACGGTACAAAGTGCACAGTGTTTACCGATCATAAGAGTCTTTAACACATTTGGAACCAGAAAGAGTTGAATATGAGACAACGTCGTTGGGTGAAACTGCTTAGTGATTATGATTGTGTTATTCGTTATCACCCGGGCAAAACAAATGTTGTAGCCGATGCTTTAAGTTAGAAGGAACGAGTTTAGCCTTTGGAAATCCGAGCCCTGGTCATTACTATACAATCAAACCTAAACTCTTAGATCTCTGAGGCACAGAAAGAAGCGGTCAAGGAAGGAAACGTGTTGGATGAAACTCTAAGAGGCACGGATAAACAACTTGAAATCAAGACTGATGGATGCTGGTACTTCATAAACAAAATTTGGCTACCTAAATTCAGAGGATTAAGGAAGCTAGTCATGATTGAAGGGCATAAGACAAGATATGATATTCACCCAGGATCAGATAAGATGCATCACGACTTGAAGGAACTATACTGGTGGCCGAACATGAAGGCTGACATTGCTATGTATGTGAGCAAGTGCTTAACATGCTTGAAGGTTAATGTTGAGCATCAAAACCCGTTTGGACTATTGGTATAACCAAAGATACCACACTGGAAGTGGGAAAAGATAACCATGGAGTTCATCAAGAAGCTGCCAAAAACTTCTGGTGGTTATGACACCATTTGGGTAATCATTGACCGACTCACAAAGTCTGCACATTTCCTGCCTATCAAAAAGACTGATAAGATGGATAATCTAACACGATTCTATCTTAAAGAAGTTGTCTCAAGGCATGGAGTTCTAGTATTGATTATTTCTGATAGAGATAGTCGGTTTATATCGAGGTTCTGGCAATCGTTGCAAGAAGCTTTGGGTACACGATTAGACATGAGTACAACATACCACCCTCAGACTGATGGTCAAAGCGAGAGAACCCTTCAAACGTTGGAGGACATGTTAAGGGCATGCGTAATTGATTTTGGCAAAAGTTAGGATAGACATTTGCCATTAGCCGAGTTCTCTTACAACAATAGTTACCACTCGAGTATTAAAGTTGCTCCGTTTGAGGCACTATATGGGGGTAAGTGTTGATCACCTATTTGTTGGGCTGAAGTTGGGGATAGCCAAATTACCAGCCCAGAAATCATACATGTGACAACTGAGAAGAATAGTGCAAATACGGAACCGACTAAAAACTACTCAGGATTGGCAGAAAAGTTACACAAAGGTTAGAAGGAACGATCTGGAATTTCAAGAAGGATATCTGGTGATATTGAAAGTCTCACATGGAAGGTGTAATCCGTTTTGGAAAGTGAGGGAGGCTTAATCCTCGTTACATCGGACCATTCGAGATTTCCAAGAGAATTGGTCTAGTAGCTTACTGACTTGAACTACCCCCAGAGCTAAGCAGTGTACACAATACTTTCCATGTATAATATATGAAGAAGTGTCTGTCAGATGAAACGCTCATCATACCCATGGAAGAACTACAACTGGATGACAAGCTACGTTTCATTGAAAAACCTGTAGAAATCATGGACCGAGAAGTCAAGAAACTAAAACACAGCCGCATACCCATAGTGAAGGTCAGGTGGAACTCTAAACGTGGTCCAGAATTGACCTGGGAATGCGAAGATAAGATTAAGCAGAAGTACCCTCACCTTTTCTCAAGTAACAGAAATTCCCTTAACAGGGGCATACTGTAACAACCGAAAGTAAATCAGGCTAGCATTTATAACTAAATCAATAGTCATTAGTAATTAATCAAAGTGATTAACAATTTCATGATGAATTTCCTTACAATCAGAAACAATTTCGTCGGTGTGATCCGGTGACACGACATAGTAATTAATTCGATCAATTTACGATATGATATATTGATTCAACTAAGTGCATAATTAAATTAAAATTAGAGACACTAATCATGCATTAACAATCTTACATAACTTTAATTATGCAAGACAAAAAAATTGAATATACCCCATAAATATCTATCATGGCCGGCCATGAAAACTAGTACAAAACTAGATTTTGACTTTCCTTTTTTAATCCAAACCCCATTAACCATCTACATCAAATCTTTCACACACACCTCCCTTTCATTTCATCCAAAGTCACACTCAATCTCCACTTGCAAGACCTCTTCATCATCTATACATAGACACCAAATCCTCTCTTAATTTTTACACCTTCAAAACACAAAATTCATCTCCTTCTCTTCTCTCAAAATCGGCCAAGAAGCTCCAAAAACACCAAAGTTTGCAACTTTTTGTTCTTCAAGTTTTTCAAGGAAGTTATTGTGCAACTAGTTCAAGAACAATTATTATACTCACTTGCATACTTTTAATACGTTTAAGTAAGTAAAAACGATCTTATTACTTCTTATATTTATGTTAATATAAGTCTTGCATAATATATATATATATATATATATATATATATATATATATATATATATATATATATATATATATATATATATATATAATCACCAACAATAACAAGTTTCATTAAAAGTCAAGTTTATAAACAACACGTTTTGTTGTAAATTTTGTTCCTTCAAATGTGTTTATAAATATATAAACTCATGTAGACATAAATATTATGAAAACAAGTAATATAAATGGGTTTCATAACCTTTGATACATGTGTTTTTTAATAAACAACAAGAATCACAAGTTGTTGTAAGGTTGTGAAATTCAGATTTTTCGGCCAAAATATTACATCAACTTTGAAGAATCATAACTAATTCAAAACATAACGATATGAGTTAATTATTGTTCCAGAATTTAGATCTATGTTTTAACTAAATATCTGGGGGTTTTCATAATTTAACTTGGAAACCAAAAAGTCTAATAGCTCAGTTATGGCCACCATAGGGTTTTTAACGAGCCTTTTTCCTAAACTAAACACCTCAAAAAATTACCGTTCTTACCTTGAAAAACTCATTGTATGTAGCCGTTTTATGATTATGTATACCAAAGCCCAAATCGTTTTGGAGCTTGGTTAAAAACAACCACAAAGTAGGCCGAAAAACCTCGATAAATCCTGGAAAATCCTTATAAATAAGCTTGAACTTTTTAAAAGGGTTTTTGCATAGAGACTTGTTAAGTTGGGTGATTTAAAACTTAAAAACCATCATACACGCATATTATCATTTATAGGAATTACTAAGTCCCTCATTTCCATGTCAACGGCACAATCTTCATTTTTACGCTCATTTTTGTCATCACTCTTACGGTGAGTCTTCATAGCCCCTATTTTCACAATGTTATGTTTTGGGGTGAAAATATATGTTACAATTTTCATATGGACACAATACATGCTAGATTTCTTTTTATGTATTACACACATGTGGTTTCGTCATGTCCTCAATCATGAACCCTTAATTACATTTATGTAAACGTGAATATCAAATGGATAGATCTATCGGGATTAGTGACCCCCCCCACCCGGGTTGGTCGCGCCAATTGTTAACGGGTGCATATATATTTAATATCATAGTATTATAGTGGTTAATACTACATAGGGCAAACTCATAATTAGGTTCGGTTGCATGATGGTTACATGTAATACATAACATGGAATTTATGCTTTATAAATTCAAACTCAATCGTTGTAGTCCATACAAGTCATTATTTCGTGTAAACCTATGAGGTCACCAACAATTTTTGGGACGTATTTTAGCGTGTATTTTCAGGTAATTAAGACGAGTATCATGCATTGGAAGCGTAACAAGGCTTTCTCATATTTTGAAGTCGTAACAAGTTTCAAACTCACGAAGATTTATTAGCATATATAATTCACTTTTTAATCATGTATTTTAATCTCCACAATGCGATCTACTTTATGACTTATTTGGGTTATGTAAAAACAATATTTTATTTTGAAGTTATCAATGTATTTTTGAAAACGTCCATTTAGTGGTCATTCGCTTGATTATGACTATGCTTCCGTGACATCACACCTAGTTGCCAACCGGGGTAACGGTGTGTGACAAGTATAAAGTCACACAGATTTGTCTCAATGTTTCTATGTTTCTATTAACAAGTAAGTTAATTTTACAAACAAGTATGGATTGTGGGAAGATCCAAACTGAGATGACAGAATTGAACAACAGATCACACTAGTCTAAGACACTCAAACTAGTTACAAGACACAATCGAACATCTTTAGGAACATTGAACATGTTTGAGGAATGGTTCACTAAGAACATCTTAGACACACTAGCTTTTTCACTCAAGTAGAAGCAGAACGTGCATGCATGAAAAACACAATTTCTTTTGGCATTCAAGTTCTTGTGATTGCTCTTTCACCTTTTATTTCCTTCAAAGAGAATATGTTTTATTTTGCTAATATTTTCCTACCTTTTCCTACCTTTCATCAATCTTTTCAGCATGCCATACTTTAGCATTACTTAGTGCATTTCATAAGCATTTTACATTATTGCAAGCAGCTCTAATGTTGACCACTAGTCCTGGTGCATATACACGGATAGCTAGCCCCATATTACAGACTGATCATCTGTAGCGGTTTATACGAGTGGTAGCATTTCCTTTCCTAAGGTGCATTGTCTCAATTTGTGCAAGCGTAATATTGGTGCAAGCTTTGTTTTGATTCGGCCTATCATAGGCATATTTTTGCCACATATCATACATGCATCATGTTTAATCTGTTTATATAACCAAGCAATTAGCTTACATTGCTACCTTACAATTTTAAATGCAAAGGTAAAGAATAAGTAGGACCATTTGCTTAGGTTTACTACCTGATCTACCCAGAGAACTTCAGCTCACTATTTTCAGCTTGTGGTATTCCCTAGTGGTGCTTTAGGATCCGGGTAGCTACTTTTGTTATTATGTGATGTAATAGTAACTTAGTAATTTAACCTTGTATCATGTGTAGTGCATGACCTCGTTGTAATATTCTATTTAGATTTGTGGAACCATTTGACTTGGTGTGGTGATTATGGTGATTGCTTATTATTCTTGGGATTATGAATGCATGATTAAGGCAGGATGTGACACCGGGCTTTGCATACAAAACAATACTTCTCTTGTATGCAGTGATGTTGTCATTACCTTCAATCCAAATACCAGCTACCTATCCACGAAAGATTTGAACGTGGTGTATAAAACATTTTATTTTGAATAAATAAAACACAAGTTTGTGTATTCAAACCTTAGATTTAGTCCGCCAATTGTACACCCTCTGGTCAAGTTCCACTGATGCATTCAAAGTGAACCTATAATTGTCGAGAGCTCAACAAGGCTTCGAAATGTTCTCACATACGGGTTTGTATAATGAACACGAGTCAATATTTGAGTGATGTGTTTATCAAGATTTGCCCAATGTATTTTATTTGAATAAACATATTTAGAATCATAAAAATATGACAGTCAACATCTTGATTTTCCATCTATGGAATATAAATGACCGATTTTATGATATATCCATATGTGAAGTATATGCTCCACATGTCATATTAGTTTTTGTATCATTCAAATTTACACCCATAGACGTGAAGGAAAAGTTCGTGTTGTACGCACGTATATTGTTCCTGGACATTTCACCTAATTCAGATTCAAAGGTGAAGAGATGATATAACTCTTGGGCAATTGGTGAGAGTGCCAACTTTGTCTTTCCATTCATGCTACAAAAGGTGGGAAATTCAAATTGTAAGTGTTTTGCTCCACAATGAACACACGAATTTTCTACCTTCAATACACGATGTTCCTTAGGGATACCATCATAAACAAAGACATATGGATCCTCATTATGGATCTCATCTTTAATTAATATGTTGGCATTGGCCTCAGCACAACATCCTACATCCATTTTCATTGAGTGTATAAGTGTTATTGTTAAATGTAAAGTTTACAAAAAAAAAAAATTTCTTTCTTTGAATGAAATATTATATCAAACGTTGATGTATATTAAACACCAACCTATTGAAACTTGACCAACTACTTCATCAAATAGAGGTAGTAGTAACCACATTGACTTCGATTGCCTATATGAGAATGAAAAGCAAGTTTAAGGTCATGATAATCAATGAAATTGGTCAATATTGAAAAGTATATTAAGTGTGTGGTTTTTACCATCAAAATATTTATGTGTTAACTAGTGGACATATTTGGCTTGAACCTACTCCGCTAGAAATGTTCACTGATTCAGCAGTCTTTCTGAAACTTCTATTCCTTGCTCGTTGATAATAACTTTGATTTATGTTTTTCCTTATTTGAGCAGTATTTAATATTGTTAAAATGAAATCCCAATAATAATAATAATGCATTCAAATAGTTTTTCAGTAATAATCAATATATGTATCGATGATTGTGGATGAATAGAGAGTGAATGAAGTCACTCAATCTAAGGACACACACACACAATCTCAGCCGCCGCTTTTTCTGTCAAAGGAATAATAATAATTGCTACTCAAAACCCAAGAAGAAAAATACTATTTATATGTTTGGATACTTTGAATGGTTTACATAAAATACCCCTCATCTTCTAGGAAATAAAGATAATTACAAGGAAATAGATATAATTACAATACAAACAAAATAAACCACATGATAGAAATTAAAAAGTCTAACAATCTACCCCTTTTCAATCATCGTGGCAAGTTGATGACTTAATAAGTTGTAGGCCCATAATCCCAGCTAAACATCAAACCATCTGATGACCTGTCACATGTGTAGTCATTCGTTAATTAGTTCAATGGCTTCTCTAATAATCAAACCCTCTTCAGGTCACATTCATGAGTTCGTCTTAGTCTACCATTCGGGCATTCTCGAATCTTGCGTAGTGTAGCATCAGAGTAGCGGGCGATTTCTTCAAATCTCATGAATCTTTTGTGTCCATCTTTGTTTAAGTACACTACACCATGCTGAAGTTTCAAACTTACTCAGTACATCAGTTTACGATCAATTCTGGGAAGGCTTTGATCGAGAAGTCAATACAACTTTAACAAACTTGTATTCTATGGAAATTCGAAAATCTTTTATGCACATAATGATTGATTGTCTGTTCATGCATCTTGTCAGTGCACATAGAGCGTTCTATACTAGCTTTGATACTTTCTTAAATTTTTCCATTTGATCATGCATGATTTCTATGTCATCAAAAGTCATGAAGTCTAAGTCGGTCTCATAAACTACATGTTCCGTACCATCTTCTCTGCTGAAGAAGATTGATGGCGTCTAGACCCTGGCCCGTTTGTATGGTGTGATGCTGTGAACCTTCTTGACTTTTCATTTTGACCATACCAGTTCCTTTGGTCTAAGCTCCCTCAACATCATTTGATTGTATTCAACAACAACTATAAGCATTGGCTTAGTGAGTTCATGGATTTAACAATACATGTTGTACTGCAAGGCAGAATGTAGGTATAACATGATATAGTTTGACTGCCGCCAATAGCCACCAAAAGTGAGACATAGAATATAAGAGTAGGATGATGTCCAGGCCACGCTCTCGCTTTTAGTGGAAGCTATCTACTCAATACTAGGTTAGGTACCAGTATGCTACATGGGGAGACATCAGAGTAGGAAACCACCATGTTCAGATGAACAGGTGACATAGGCAAGGTCTAGAAAAACACACCAGTATTGCTTATTAAGCTCAGGTGAAGACATATCTTTCAATAAGAAAAGTAGTGATAATAAGCATAGTATGCGAGTTCATGATAGTAACATCAGTTTATAACTTTAACTAAATTAAATTGTAAAGGCATGTGTGTTGCATGATATGTCAAAAAGCTATCATGATCCATAGGGAATCACCGTACCATGGTGTGCACAAGTCACATTCCAGTTGAGCATATGAGAATCTCAATAAAGCTAGAACAACAATATGTCTCACCCATAAACAAAGATGCATAAACTAAAATATGTATAACTCAAAGTTCTCATTTTTGGAGTTTTGTTGTTGAGCTTTGACTTTGGCAAGAGGATTACACCACCACCTGAGTTATCTCAGGATTTAGCTTTAAACTTTAGCTTTCTAGACTTGTCGTGGCTTTACTGGCTTTAGCTTAGCTTTAACCCGTTTTTCAATGACTTTGGCTTTATAACACAGTTCAGTTTTTAGCTAAACCTGTCAAGTATTTGCCATTTATATTAACATAAGCTTTAAGGCTTTGCATTTAATGGCTTCTAATGTAATTTTAGGCTTCGTTGAATCGTTAATTATCTTATGGTTTAACTTTTACATTATTTTATGGCTTTATATGCTTTCATGCTTTTTCAAGACCATGTGTGACTTTATTAAGTCAATCTTTGGCTTAACTTACACTTGATGCTTGTATGAATGCATGAGATGTCATTAAATAAGCTTATTTAGCTTATTCTTATATCCTGTAGCATGCTTATAAATGTCATAAAACATGCTTGTTATGCCATCAGTTCATAAAATTAACATATTCATATTCATAGGTATGTATTTGCATGAATATACTTTCAACTGAATGTTTATCTAAGTGTTGTTAAAATATGAATTCATATAATTCAAATGAATATGTAAAGTGTTAATACACATGAGCCACATATAAGATCATTTATTTTTCCAGATTTTGAACAATATAATCAAGTATTCACACATGTAAATATTGATAATAAGCATATGTTTTCATCAAAACAATTGTGATGTTTGATATATAATCACACACACATGTCTACACACATCAATTTGATGTATATATAGGTTTATATCTTGAACTAGGGCTGTTGTGATCTTCCTATTTCATAGCCAAATCTGAGACTTTACAAAGTCTTAGAGTCCATTTCACTTCTATATTTCATAAACTATGAGACTTAATTACTTAGCATACATATCTATTATGTATTGTTGTTGTGACTGTTATTTAAATTGCATATGCAGCTGATGATCTTTTATTATTAAGTCCGAGACTTGCAATTGCAAAGTCTCAGAGTCTAATGCACATATACAAACACACACAACACTTGTAAATTTTCATGTGTTGCTGCTACCTAGTGATTCCTTGTGGAGTCCGAGACTTACATTAAGTGTGAGTCTTAGAGGTTTCATGCAACACACATACAATTTAACACTCTGAGACTTAGGGTGCGTTTGGTTTGAAGGATTTGAACTCCCCATTTAGGATTTGGATTTCAAAATCCTGACACGTCATGTTTGGTTAAAAAAAAAAAAAGGAAGGAATTTCATTTAGCATTTGGTATTCCCCCAACCTCCTCTTTTCATCATCCTCCCTCTACCCCAATTATTATATAATCCCTTAAACTAAGCTTTCTATAATCCTTTCATTTTTTGGTTCTGTCATTTTCAAATCTTATCATATCAAAATCCTATCATTTTCTAATCTTGTCATGTAACATTCCAACAATCCAAACGCTATCTTATATTGTTGTTGGTTGCTTCATGATTCAATACGAGACTTGTAAAGTCTCGGAGTCCCCATGTACTCACACACACTTAGCCTAATATATTGTTGCCACTTGTTGTTGCTGTTGCGTATAAAAGTTATCATCGCACACACCCACTTCGAGATTTTATAAATCTCAGAGTCACTATTCACAACACAACAATTATCCATTTAATGATGTACGCATATGTATGTTTCAAACTGTTTGCTGCTGATTGATTAAACCATCCGAGACTTATCAATTGATATAGTCTCGGAGTCCATTACACTAACCCAATACCTAGTTAATTTGCTTATCAAAGTGAGGAATGGGCTGCTGAGAATTTTCTAATCACAGCAACACTCTGAGACTTTTAAAGTCTCAGAGTCTCTCTTTTCATGTTAAATACGCACAGCTCACAAACACAGCAGACTTGTCTTTCTGTTTTTCAATAATGCAGCAAAAGAGATGGATTAAGGGCGATTTAATTCACTACATGATCAATAAAAAATTAGAGATGATTTTAGGCCAAGGTCGAAGGCTACTTGGCCATTCTTGGCCTCCTTTTCACGGCCAAAACAGAAATATAAGTTACACACAAATAAAACTCAAACTTTTGATTTTCAAATTGGAATTAAATTGTAACAACCTAACTTTTGGTCCCGATTTAATTTCAGTATTTGAGCTAATAATGTAATTTTATTATTTATTTTGTAATTTAATTAAGTAATGAAATTATTTAATTAAATTATATACATGTTACAAAGTATTAAAGATGACTAAATTAAAAGAGATGTGTTATACAAAAGTATAGGGGGTTAAATTACAAATATAACTAAGTTAAATATATATACTTAAATAATTGTTTTAATGCCGTTTAATCATAATTTAGAAAGAAATCATATTCTCTCCTCTCTCTACAACATCTACGGCAACCTCCAAGCTTTCACCAAGAAATCCATAAATTGTGCAATTAAATGAAGATTTAATTCAAGGAGGGAGTTACAAGCAACATTAAATATCAAGAATCTACAAGAAACGAAGGTAATAACTCTTTAAAATTCAAAATTTTATGAGTTTGGTTTCGTTTTAGTGAAAAACCGAAACTTAGGAATTATAACATGAACTTTTATGCTGCATGTTCAAAATTTCAGTAGATAATCATGAATTTAGGTCATTAGATTTTACAGAAACAAAAATCGTGGATTAATTCGTCCAAATAAAGTGGAAATCTGAAATTTTGTAAATGTATGTGTTCTTGACAAAAATATTAATTTTTGGACGATTTTGGGTAATTTAATGTGTTAATGATAGAGAAAAATGTATAAAAACAACCCAAAAATAATAATATAACATTATATTACATTGCATGTTAATGAAAATGAGTTTGGTGAATTTTTGGTGAAAATCCGTATGAATAAAGATAGAACACCAAGAACAAAATCTGGAAAATTATAAGACTTGGGATCCGAATTCGGATAACCCGAATTTGGATATGGTGCCCATTTCGGATCTATCTCGGATGAGAGTTGATCCGTACTCGAATGATCCGAGTTCGGATGAAGCACTTCGGTTGATGCAATTCGGATGACTCAATTCGGTCGGTCCCAATTCGGATGGCCCATTTCGGTCCGAATCCGGATGGTCCAAATTCTGATATCCTATTTTGATATTTTTAATAAAACAAATAAATGATTATAATGATTAAAGATCAAAAAAGCAACATGATATATATATATATATATATATAGAGGGAGGTTCAATTGAGCACTTTTATGCATCGAGGTACAAAAGTACCTATATCATCCATTAGATTAAAAAATTGTATGGATTAGATTAATGGCAAAAGGGTAAATAGTTGGACAATTTTATGCATCTTGTGCATTATAGAAACAAAGAAAGAAGGGCATTTTGGGGATTGTGCATACCTCATTAAATTTAATATTTCAACAAATAATCAAATAATAAATGCTAAATAAATTCAATTGATACATTTCCAAATTTAAAAAAATTACACAAATTCAAAAAAGATGATGGAGATCGATGCATTTCATCGTTAATCTGTTTATCTATGCATTGTGTTAAAAAATCGCATTTAACAAAAAAAAAATACACAAATTCATTTATGCATCGTGTTCAACTTGTTCATCATTCGTTTATGCATCGTGTTTGTCGTTCATATTCTTCATTCAGCTATGCATCATGTTCAACTTGTTCATCATTCATCTATGCATCGTCATTGTTCATCATCCATTTATGCATCATCATTTTTCGTTGTTCATCGTTCATCATCCATTTATGCATTGTCATTGTTCATCATCCATCTATGCATTATCATTATTTATCGTTCGTCATCCATCTATGCATCATGTTCTTCATAATTATCATCGGTTACCTCTTTTGTTCATGTTCATTATCATCGTTGTTCATCGTTAATCTTCGTCTTCAAATCATCATCATCTAAGAAAAATCATGAAGAACACGATTAGAGAGAGAGAGAGAGAGAGAGAGAGAGAGAGAGAGAGAAATGAGGAGGAAAATGAGGAATATTGTTAATATGAGATTTTAATTTAAAATGTAACTCCTAATTATCATTTAATGATTTTTAGAAATAAATTAATTATCATGTCTTTAGTTTTCCCTAAATGCCCTTTGTGCACCATTGGTGGATTATCCGATGCACAAAAGTGCCTCGAGGTGCCCCGATGCATAAAAGTTCTCAATTGAACCTCAATCTATATATATATATATATATATATATATATATATATATATATATATATATATATATATATATATATATATATATATATATATATATATATATATATATATATATGTATGTATGTATGTATCTTTTGAGATTTCAAAGAAACAAAGAAAATGAACCAATGAATGATTAATGAGTTATCAGTTATCAGAATCAGATAAAGTAAAGATTTTAAAGCTAAAAGCTAATGATATGATATGATATAATTCTGGATAGGTTCAGTTAAATTCTGAACAAAGATCTAACGATTTAAAGATATTGAAAGCAGGTCACAGAATTGAAAAGAATTGACAGGAATCAGATAGACAAAGATTAAAAGATAAAATCCTGGGATAACTCAGGTAATGGATTTTAAATCTGCTTGACGAAGACCACAGAACCAGTGAGTTATAGATATTCAGCTTTACATGCGAGATTTCCGGTTGAGACATATTGTTGATGATAGATTAATTTGACATTCATATATGATCAGCTAGATTGTGACCTGTGCTCACCATGGTTCGGAGATGCCCTGTGGATCATGATAGCTATTTTATTTATCATTTCGCATGACATTGAACGTTCAGTTCATTTCAGATATTGCTATGAGATTATTGCTATCATGACCTTGATGACTTATGCTTTCACTATTGCTTGCACCTTTGACACATCGATTCAGCTCAGAATGATTAGCTTTTACGGTCTATTGTTCTAGACCATGCCATTTCACCAGTTCTATTGAACTTGGTAATGATACTCCGATGTTCCGCCATGTTGATTTACTGGTAGCTAGCCGAGTATGTGGTTGATCCCCACAATTAAAGCGTGAGCGTGGCTTGAACATCATCCGACTCTATGACTACTATGTCTCAATCATGAGTGGCTGTAGCGGCAGTCAAGATATATCACGCTAGACCCATGATCCGATTGATAATGCATGTAATCTGAAAATCTATATTCTCACTAAGCGATGCTTATAGATGTTGTTTGACGTTTTTACAGGAAAAGATAAAGGAAAGTCCTCTGCCGGACCTAGCTCTTAGGTCTTACAAGAATCAAGATTGAAGTTTTCATAGACCACTACTCAACAACCCTTTTGGTACAGATTGGCAGACGATTATTGTGTGGTCTGGGTAGATTTCATTTGAATGTATGATGACATGAATTAGATTAGTATTGTACCCTTTGTAAGTTTAATTTGAAAACTGTAATTCTGAACTAAAACTGTATTAAACTTATCCTAATGTTTTGTACCTGTAATTTGAAATTCCGCAACTTAATTACTCTATCTTAGTTATGATTGATATCGTGTTACATGATATGGGACCTAGACTCATGACGACTGCCCCGTAAGGGGTGGTCTTCACAAGATGGTATCAGAGCCCGTAGTTTGAGTGAATCAAGTATTAAGAGAGTAATACTTGGGGTCAAACTGAAGCAATACATACGTATCAATCATTTAGGTGGTTTGAACTGAGATAGGATGTACAGACTGTTAGGATGGGAAAAAGGGTACATAGCTCTAAGTCTAATAAACTGATAGTTAAATGATTTTAAATTTCAGTTAAGATGTCTGGATCAGGTGACATTTCCAACAATATGACTCCCCAACAGATGTTTGAAATGGTACAACAACTATTAGCCCAACACTCTGAACAACAAAACAAGAATATGCAAGAACATCTTCAGGCTAGAGATGAGGCCGAAGCAAAAAGACGTGCTGATAAAAAGAATAAGGGAAAAGATAAACAAGTCCAGAATAATGAATCTGATTCTGATAACTCTACCCCTAATGCCCAAATTGAACAGCCGAAAGGATGTAAGTTTAAATATTTTAAAGCGAGCGATGCCCTTAACTTTGAGGGTACAGTCAACCCAATCTAGGCGATGGATTGGATAAGCCACACTGAAGAAACCTTTAGAATTTCTGACTGCTTAGAATCAAATAAAGTAAGCTCTGCATCTGCTCTGTTCGTCGGTGCTGCCCGTGCTTGGTGGAAGACTCAGAGAAGCATATATGGAGAAGAGGTTATCCAGACTCTAGAATGGGACCAGTTCCTTGACATGTTTAACGTGAAATATTGTCCTGTTGATCAGCAAGACAAAATGGAGGTTCAATTGATGCAGCTAACCCAATGAACCAAAACTGTAGATGAGTACGAACATGAATTCTCGCGACTTTGTGGCTATTCCTCGTATCAAGTAGCCACTGAAGAAAGAAAGATGATTCGATTTCAGGGAGGGCTTAACCCTAGATACAGACACCCAATGAGCACGATGAAATATAAGAGTTACTTAGAGATGCTTGAAGCTGCAAGACAGATCGAAAGAGGATATCTAGAGTATGGCGATCAACTCTATGCTCCATCAACGAACCTGACATGTCCTTCTCCTCCAAAGAAGCAAAGATTCGGCCGATTTTTTAAGCCAAACAAGTCCCAGTCCCAGCAACCCCAGCAATCTCAGCAGTACAGCTCGCCTCAGAAAGCTCAAGGTTACTCTCTAACGAATGAACCCCGATTTTGTAAAAGATGCAGAAAATCACACATGGGATTGTGTAATCCGGACGATGTCACTTGCTATGCATGTAGCAAAATGGGCCACAGCAGTGAAGAATGCCACCAGCGAGGACTTGGATGTGCTAAATGCAGAAAGCGTGGACACTTCACGTATCAGTGTCGTAGTGGACAACGAGGCCAATCGCAATCATCAGCTGGAGGTTCTACGATGAAAAGTTCAGCCGCAACTCCAACTGCAAGAACCCGTGCATTCCAGATAACAGCAGAGGAAGCAATAGAAACCCCTGATGTGGTTACCGGTACGTTCTTGCTAAATTCGATACCTGCCCGTGTACTATTCGATTCCGGTGCAAGTCATTCATACATAGCGACTTCTTTTGCACAAAGATTATCTGAGATTCCTTCAAAGCTTCCTGTCATACTTGATATTGACACGGCCAGTGAAAATTACGTTATGGCTAATTCCGTGTATCAGAATTGCACTTTACTTGTCAATAATATCGTATTCAACCTTGATCTTATTCCGATTCCGTTAAAAGAGTTCAACGTCATCATCGGCATGGATTGGCTAACGAATAATGAAGCTACGGTTGTCTGCAACCGCCGAATCATCAGAATCAAGACTTCAGACGGTCGAGTATTAGAAATCAAAGGCGACAAGCGAAAAGGTGGTCACAGCTTCATATCTATTGAGAAAGCGCGTAAATATTTGTCTAAGGGTCATGAATCCTATCTATGTTTCGTCTCGTTTGAATCCGTCTCCGAAGCAAACAAGAATTCTATTAATGACATTCCGATCGTCTGTGAGTTCCCAGACGTATTCCCTGATGATATCTCTGGGGTGCCACTGGAACGTCAAGTCGAATTTGGAATTGACTTAGTTCCCGGTGTGGCTCCAATCGCCAAGGCTCCCTACAGACTTGCGCCTGCAGAAATGCAAGAAATGTCAAAGAAATTACAAGATCTGTTAGAGAAGGGATTTATCCGACCTAGTTCATCTCCATGGGGTGCACCTGTCTTGTTCGTAAAGAAGAAAGACGGAACTCTCCGAATGTGCATCGACTATCGTGAGTTGAACAAAGTCACCGTCAAAAACAAATATCCTCCGCCCAGAATCGATGATTTATTTGATCAACTACAAGGAGCAAGTTATTTCTCCAAAATTGATCTTCGTTCTGGGTACCATCACCTAAAAGTCAAAGATGAGGATATCCTAAAGACAGCCTTCCGAACGAGATATGGTCATTACGAATTTCTCGTAATGCCATTTGGTTTAACAAATGCACCAGCGGCGTTCATGGATCTCATGAATCGGGTGTGCAGACGTATACTGGATAAATCAGTTACTGTATTCATAGACGATATTTTGATTTACTCCAAAACAGAGGCTGATCATGTTGTTCATCTGCGTCAACAGCTAGAGTTATTGAGAAAGGAAAGACTCTACGCAAAATTTTCGAAATGCGAGTTCTAGCTTAGACAGGTATAATTTTACTTTGTCTCGAGCTATTTCCTAAACGTTCCTTGTATCAATGAAAACTTGAAATTCCACTTTGATTTCTTTATTGATTCAATTCCTTGGCCATGTCGTATCTGGTGAAGGTATCTAAGTTGATCTGTCTAAAGTCGAGGCTGTTCAGAAATGGCAAACACCTCGTAATGCCTCTGAAATCAGAAGTTTCCTTGGATTGGCCTGTTACTATCGGCGATTCATTAAGGACTTCTAGAAGATTTTTGTGCCACTCACGATGCTAACACGAAAGAATACACCTTTCATATGGGCTGATAAACAGCAAGAGGCATTTGAAACTTTGAAGCAGAAACTTATTCAAGCGCCAATCCTAGCCTTACCAGAAGGCAATGATGACTTTGTCGTTTATAGTGATGCATCTGGTATTGGTTTAGGTTGTGTCCTCATGCAAAGGGGAAAAGTCATTGCTTATGCTTCAAGGCAATTGAAAGACTATGAGAAAAGTGCACCAACTCATGATCTTGAGTTGGCTGCTGTTACCTTTGCACTAAAGATTTGGCGTCACTATCTCTATGGGACTCGGTGTCAGCTTTACACCGACCATAAAAGTCTGAAGCATCTATTTACTAAAAAGGATCTGAACATGAAACAGCGTCGGTCTTTGGAGCTTATCAAGGACTATGATTGCGAGATACTGTATCATCCCGGCAAAGACAATGTGGTCGCGGATTCTTTGAGTAGAAAAGTCTATCCTGAAAAGTGTTGCTATGCTCTAACTCTCGTTGTGTTTTCTTCTGATCTTATTGAATACATTAAATCTGCTCAAGCTGAAGCATTGAAAGAAGAAAATATCTGTGTTTGAAAATCTCAAAGGGTAACTTCAACATCTGTCTACGAATTGGGACTCCAATGTCTCAAGGGAAACCGAATCTGGATTCCTAAATATGGTTCTATTCGCAACACTCTTCTATCTGAAGCCCATCAGTCCAAATTATCTATTCATCCTGGCAGCTCAAAGATGTACTTCAATCTGAAAGCTGATTACTGGTGGCCAGGAATGAAAAAGGACATCTGTCAATATGTTGAAAGCTGCAGAGTCTATCAAATGGTAAAGGCAGAACATCATAAACCCTTCGGGGATATGCAACCACTACCAGTTCCTGAGTGGAAGTGGGAGCATATAACCATGGACTTCGTCACGAAATTTCCTAAAACCAAGAGACACCACGACTCCATCTGGGTAGTCGTGGATCGTTTAACGAAGTCAGCTCGTTTTATACCGATGAAAGAGACGTACTCCCTTGATAGATTGGCACAGATGTACATCACCGAGGTTATTTCTCGTCATGGTGTGCCGAAATCTATCGTCTCTGATCGTGATAGTCGTTTCACTTCGAGATTTTGGAAAGCGTTGCAAGAGGGGATGGGTACTCGAATTTCCATGAGTACTGCTTATCATCCTAATGCAGATGGCCAAAGTGAACGCACTATCTTTACTCTTGAAGATATGCTCCGTGCCTGCGTTCTTGATCTGGGCGGTAACTGGGAAGACCATTTACCTTTGGTCGAATTCTCGTATAACAACAGTTATCATTCCACGATTAAGATGGCTCCTTTTGAAGCTCTATATGGAAGAAAGTGCAGAAGTCCCACCTATTGGCGCGAAGCAGGTGAATCCAATAGCAGGTCCTCCCCTTCTACAGTTGACTCAAGAGAAGATTCAACTGGTCAGAAGGAACATTCTTGAAGCTCAAAGCAGGCAGAAATCCTACTATGATAATCGTCATAGATCAATAAGTTTTGCAGTTAACGATTGGGTGATGCTGAAAGTATCTCCGATGAAGAATGTAGTGAGATTCATAAAGAGAAACAAGCTAGCTCTGAGATTTATTGGTCCATTCAAGATCATTGAAAAGATTGGAAAATAATCTTATCGTCTTGAATTGCCAACAGACTTAGCGAGAATACATCCTGTATTCCATGTTAGTCATTTGAGAAAGAGCCTAGCCGATGAAAGAGAAGTGCAGATACCGCATGTAAATCTGCAAATTGATGAAAAGCATCGAGTGGTTGAAGAGCCGGAATGTATTCTGGACTCGATGACCAAAAATCTTCGAAATAAAGAGATACAGATGGTGCTCGTCCAGTGGAAACACCGTAAAGGTTCGCATCAGTCTTGGGAATCAAGAGATGTTATGAAAGCTAAATATCCAAGTCTGTTCGAACATAGCTAACTTCGGGGACGAAGTTTGTGCGTGGTGGAGCCCATTCTGTAACAACCTAACTTTTGGTCCCACTTTAATTTTAGTATTTAATGCCATTTAATCATAATTTAGAAAGAAATCAAATTCTCTCCTTCTCTCTCTACAACATCTACGGCAACCTCCAAGCTTTCACCAAGAAATCCATAAATTGTGCAATTAAATGAAGATTTAATTCACGGAGGGAGTTACAAGCAACATTAAATATCAAGAATCTACAAGAAATCAAGGTAATAACTCTTTAAAATTTGAAATTTTATGAGTTTGGTTCGGTTTAGTGAAAAACCGAAACTTAGGAATTATAACATGAAATTTTATGTTGCATGTTCAAAATTTTAGTAGATAATCATCAATTTTGGTCATTAGATGTTACAGAAACAAAGATCATGAATTAATTCGTCCAAATAAAGTGGATATCTGAAATTTTGTAAATGTATGTGTTCTTGACAAAAATATTAATTTTTGGACGATTTTGGGTAATTTAATGTGTTAATGATAGAGAAAATTGTATAAAAACAACCCAAAAATGATAATATAACATTATATTACATAACATGTTAATGAAAATGAGTTTAGTGAATTTTTGGTGAAAATCCGTATGAATAAAGATAGAACACCAAGAACAAAATCTGGAAAATTATAACACTTGGGATCCGAATTCGGATATGGTGCCCATTTCATATCTATCTCGGATGAGAGTTAATCTGAACACGAATGATCCGATTTCGGATGATGCACTTCAGTTGATGCAATTCAGATGAGTCAATTCGGTCGGTCCCAATTCGGATGGCCCATTTCGGTCCGAATCCGGATAGTCCGAATTCTGATATCCTATTTTGATATTTTTAATAATACAAATAAATGATTATAATGATTAAAGATCAAATAAGCATCTTGATATATATATATATACATACATATATATATATATATATATATATATATATATATATATATATATATATATATATATATATATATATATATATATATATATATATATATATATACATACATACATACATACATATATATATATATATATATATATATATGTATGTATGTATATATGTATGTATGTATATATATATATATGTATATTTTTGAGATTTCAAAGAAACAAAGAAAATGAACCAATGAATGATTAATGAGTTATCAGTTATCAGAATCAGATAAAATAAAGATTTTAAAGCTAAAAGCTAATCAGCCGGATTGTGACCTGTGCTCACCATTGTTCGTTGATGCCCCGTGGATCATGATTGCTATTTGATTTATCATTTTGCATGACATTGAATGTACAGTTCATTTCAGATATTCCTATGAGATTATTTCTATCATGACCTTCATGACTTATGCTTTCACTATTGCTCGCACCTTGACACATTGATTTAGCTTAGAATGATTAGCTTTTACGGTCTATTGTTCTAGACCATGCTATTTCACCAGTTCTATTGAACTTGGTCATGTTACTCCGATGTTCCGCCATGTTGATTTACTGGTAGCTAGCCCAGTATGTGGCTGATCCCCATAATTAAAGCGTGAGCGTGGCTTGAACATCATTCGACTCTATGACTACTATGTCTCAATCATGAGTGGCTGTAGCGGCAGTCAAGATATATCACGCTAGACCCATGATCCGCTTGATAATGCATGTAATCTGAAAATCTATATTCTCACTAAGCGATGCTTATAGATGTTGTTTGACCTTTTTACAGGAAAAGATAAAGGAAAGTCATCTGCCGGACCTAGCTCTTAGGTCTTACAAGAATCAAGATTGAAGGTTTCATAGACCACTACTCAACAACCATTTTGGTACAGATTGGTAGACAATAATTGTGGTGATCTGGGTAGATTTGATTTGAATGTATGATGACATGAATTAGATTAGTATTGTACCCTTTATAAGTTTAATTTGAAAACTGTAATTCTGAACTAAAACTGTATTAAACTTATCCTAATATTTTGTACCTGTAATTTGAAATTCCGCAACTTAATTACTCTATCTTAGTTATGATTGATATCGTGTTGCATGATGTGGGACCTAGACTCATGACGACTACCCCGTAAGGGGTGGTCTTCACATAAATCCTCAAATTGTTCATAGATACAACTAATCACATAATATGAACATGCATGTATTTTATTTCATTCTTATAAGACTAAACATTGTCTAATTTTGATGATTTGAGAATCAATTTGAAGCTTATAGAATTTCCAGAAATCGTAGCATCAAGTATACGCAAGAACCCTTTTTAATTAATGATTTACTTTGAATCTTGTATATAAACTGACGCTTGATGATTCCTTGGATTTGATTCAAAGTCTTGTGATGAGCTTTGATGGTGTTAGCCCTAAAGTACTGTATAATTAAAAATAATAAAAGTGTAGGTTCAATTTATAATTATGAATGTTTACTTTGGGGGAAATCTTAATTTCCTAGTCTTTGAGGGGAGTGTTTGGACAAACTCCCAAAGTAAGCTTAAGTATAAATAATATTGTTCTATTAGGGTTTTAGGAGAAGTCAAAAAAAGGAGTCTCCACCTAAGTGTGTGTTTTAGAGTGTGTAAGTTCAAAGAGATTGAGTGTCAAAATTCTCTCTTATAATCTTCATATTTCTTAACACAAAAATCGTTTGGTTTTACATATTGGAGTGCAAAATATACTGGGAATCAAAGTTTCAAATGGAACTGTGGGTTTCTAGTGAGAAGGTAGAGAAATTTTGGGTTTTTTTGGTCTTGAAATAATGACCAGATAAAATGTTTAGGTATTTATTTGATCAAGTTTTCATATTTTACATTTGGTCCACAAAAGTTGCATTTTGTTTCATTTCTTCTAACCTTAATCGTTATAAATAATATATAACATATATTTAGCTTAATTATGACTTTTATTAACTTAATAAAAATTACAAGACAAATAATGTAATTAAATTACATTATTAAGACAAATACAAAGAAACAAGGTTGTTACCGTCTTTGGTAATAATTTCCAGGGTTTTTCATGAACACAATCCTGAAGTTATCTATGAGAAAAGGCTCACATAACTCTTCATAAGAAATCTTTGAAAGATATTTCTTTAGGCTCTTAGTTTGTCCTTTCTCTAAGTCTGCTTGGTTGACACGCAATAAATGGTAGACTTGTTCTCGATGTGTGTAAACCAGCGACTGTTTTTCCTCGGGAGGCAGATTTGGGACGTTTCCTCGAGAGAACCAATACACCCAGTTTGTTTCACTTTCATCGTATATAGCTTCGACTTATGGGGCATCGGTCGGGATACACTCCACGGTTGTTGTTCTTTGGACTGGTTGGGATTGTTTGACATTTCAGTTTGTTGGACTGTTTGGATTGGATGAGTTGTTTGGTGGGTTTTAAGAGAGGTTGGTTGAGAGATTGTTGGTTTGGAAGTGGTTTTTTGTTTCTGTTTCTGTTTCTGGCTTTGGTGAATTTAGGAAATCAGAGGATAAGGAGGAGGAGTCAGAGTTTATGATTATCAGGTCCGGTTCAACTTTGTGACCCTCATATTGAACCAAATCCAATTCATTTCCACCTTTCGTAGCTTCCCCAACCCCTTCTCCCTCCATCAACATGCCCTCAAGTTCAGTCCTGGGGCGTTTCTCCCATTCGAGATGATGAAGATCGACTTGATCATCATGCTTCCTATGCTTCCTCTTATAGACCTGAGCCTGAGGGCAACATATTTTTTAAAGATCTATGATTGCATCCTTAACCCGATCCATTATGTTATTCAACTCTGCCTCCACTTTATGTATCAACAACCTCATTTGCTCAAATGAATGAGTGAAGAGAGCAATTGAAGTTGTGCTTTGGTCTTTTATTGCGTCGAGTTGTTTGGAGAGCACAGTAGTTGATTAGACTTTTGTAGTACCTGGTGGTGAATCCCAAGATGCAGCCCTTTTACCCCCTTCAACAAATAAAGGATAGACGATACATGTTCCTTAAAATCCTTAAAGGCCTCTAGGTCTGCCAGGGTAACAACTCCGATGTCACGAAAAGCAGCCGTTAGCATCTCTGGAGTGATTCTAGAATGACCTAATACAGATGGTTTGGATGTTGTTGTATCAGGATTTCCCTCTTTCATCTCTGCTCCACCAGGTGTAGAGTCAGATCCAGATGTTTCCAAGGATGTCACGTAGACATCGTTGATGAGTTGTAACATGTTATAGGATGGGGATGAGACATGGTCAATTGAACTCTGGTCACAGGGTGCCACACCCCGTTACCCCGGTTGACAACTAGGCGTGACGTCGCAAAAACATAGTCGTAATCAAGTGAACGACCACTATGTAACATCCGGCATTAAACCAGGTAGCAACTATAACCTAATCAGTAGTTATTTGCAAATTATAACCTAATCAGTGGTCATTAGCATTTAATCAAAGTGATTAACAAAGTTCATAAGTAAAATTCAATTCAATTGGAAACAATTTCATCGGTGCGATGAATTGGCAACTTAATTAATCCGATCGATTTGCGATATGATGGATTAATCCAACTAAGTACATAATTAAATTAAGATTAATAACACTAATTTTACATTAATACACTTACTTTACATTAATTATGCAAGATTAAAACAATTAATAAAACAAAAGCATTCAAAAGTATTTATGAAATTACAAAAAAGGGAAATACAAGAATACAGTCTAAATACATTTATACAAAAAAATGAAAATACATGGAAATACCATGCATATGGCCGGCCATAGGAGGCTAGAAACATAGGGTTTGACTTCAATTTTTTAATATCAAACTCCATAACACATCAAAATCAAATCCTCATTCATCATACTCTTTCATTTCAACCAAGATCACACACCACCTCCATTTGACGATCAAATTTTCCCTATAAATAGAGGACTTCTCTTCACTTCATTTCCACACCTTCACAACACAAAAATCTCTCTTTCTCTCCTCTCTAAAATCCGGCCACACACACACATATTGCACACAACTTTTCTTTCAAGTGTTCTTCATTTTTGCAAGTGTTCTTAGTGAAATCTTTCAAGATCCAACCTTCTTCTCATTTGCATACTTCTAAGTAAATACTAACTTATAATCTCTTATATGTATGTTTATATAAGTCTTTCATAAAATATATAATCACCAACAACAAGTTTCATAAAAACTCAAGTTTATAAATCACTAGTTTTGTTTTAAGTTTGTTTTCTTTAAATGTGTTTATAAACGTATAAACACATTATGTAAGTATGAATATTATGAAAACAAGTTATATAAATATGTTTTATAACCTTTTATACATGTGGTCTTTGAATAAACAATAAGAATCACAAGTTGTTTCAAGTTTATGAAATCCAGATTTTCGGCAGAAATATTACATCGACTTTGAAAAATCATAACTTAACAAAATGAGTTGATTCTTGTCTCAAAAGTTAGATCTATGTCTTAACTAAAAATCTGGAGGTTTTCATAATTTAATATGGAGTTTAGAACCCTCAAATATTATTTGGGAACCCGAAAGTTTGACAACTCAAAAATGGCCAACATAGGGTTTTTAACGAGCTTTTTCCCCAATCTAAACACCTCGAAAAATGTCTGTTCTTAACTTTAAAAATTCTTTGTATATAATAGTTTTATGTCTATGAAAACCAAAGCCTAAATCATTTTGGAGCATGGTCGAAAACAGCCTCAAAGGAGGCCGAAAAACCTTTAAAAAGCTGGAAAATTATACATATATAAACTTGACGTTTTTAATAGGTTTTATTTATAAACTTGTAAAGTTGGGTGATTTAAAAACATAAAAACCTTTATACATTCATATCATCATATATATATATATATATATATATGGGAGTTATTAAGTCCCTCATATCATTTAGGACTCGGTTAAACGCGTTCGGTGTCATCACTCATCAACAACGAAATTCTTCGTTTTTACGCTCCATTTTGCCATCACATTTACGGTGAGTCTTCATAGACCCTATTTTCACACTGTTATGTTTTGGGGTAAAATACATGCTACGTTTTCATATGGACACAGAAACTACTTCATTTCTATCATCTATTACACATGTGGTTCCATCAGCCCTCAGATCATGAACCGTTAGTTACATTGTATGTAAGCGCAAATATATTATGGATGGATCTATCGGGATTAATGTCCCCCACCTAGGTTGGTCGCTCCAACTGCTAAGGGGTGCATATATATTTAACATCACGGTATTACATTGGGGAATACTGCATAGGATAACTCATAATTAAGTTTCGGTTGCATGATGGTTTTATGTAATACATAACATGGAATTTATGTTTTATTAATTTAAACACAACTATTGGTGTCCATACAAGTCATATTTACGTGTAAACCTATGAACTCACCAAAATTTTTGTTGACGCACTTTAGCATGTATTTTCAGGTAATTAAGGCACCTGCACAGCATCGGAAGCATTTCAAGGCTTCCGTTCATTTTGGAGTCGCATCATTTTAAAAAACTCGGATATTTATTTGCATCATTTTTGTTAATTTAATTATGTATTTAAATCTCTGTAACTTGCGAACTACTCTTTATCTTATTCGGGCTATGTAAAACAATATCATATTTTGAAGTTATATTAAGGTATTTTTGAAAACGTCCATATAGTGGTCATTCACTTGATTATGACTATGCTTCTGCGACGTCACCCTTCGTTGCCAACCGGGGTAACGGGGTGTGACAGATTGGTATCAGAGCCATAGTTATAGTGAACTAGGTTGCATTAGTACCCTACATTATAACTACACTTAAGTCTTACAAATTTTAGAAAATATTTTTTAACTAACTAAAACACTATAAATGGACCTTGATAACAGAAACATGTCAAACAACACAATCATCATCCTGTCTGACTCCGAAGATGAGTACACCCCTTTGAGCCCGTAGGTCACGGAGGTGTTCATAGAAGAGGACCCATCCAAGGAAGAGGACCCGTCAGAAGAGGAAGACCCCTCCAAAGAAGAAGACCCGATGGAGGAGTCCGAGAAAGAACCTATGGAGGAGGAACCCATGGAGGAAGACAAATCCTCCGACGGATGGGGAGAACCATCCGGAGAGGACCCACCATCCCCGGTGGCTCCCTCCTACATCCCATATCATCCCGATGTTCCATCATATAAACCATATCGTCCCCACCCCAACGGCCCACATATGCTATTCACACCCCGAAAGAGGGTGATGATGACGAGACAGGAGTCTATCCCAATCCCGGCTCCCAAGCTAAGCCCACCACAGCAGCGACAGGCAAACGCTCGTAGATGGGGCTGGATGCCCGAAATCTCCAAGAGTGGAGGCAAGAGGAGGGAATCCCCTCCCAGTTCGAAGTCGGAGGACCATCCTTCGCACCGACCCCACCACTCACCCAGGAGCTCGCAGACCAAACAGTGCCCCTGCTGGTGGCAAGAGCCACTTGGCACGATCTCCAGATCCGACTACTCAACAAGGACATTGAGGAGATCACTTCGAGTATCGAGCGTGAAGAAATGCAGAATACAAATATCAACTTGGCAAACCAGCACGCTTTAACTATCCAACAAGACAGACAGGAGGAACTCCGTCAGAAACTGGCCTACTACGAGGCGCGCAACGAGGCGCTGACACAATGCCTTAGAGCAGGGAGAGACCTCTGATCACTCCCACACCTAGTACCCCCTTATCTTTGTAATGATAGGAATTATTATGTAATAGGGTAGGACTTTGTACCCCCTTAGGGCAGGTAATAACCCGCCCTGATGTAAGAAATTATGAATTATTAATGAAAATTTCAAGTTATTTATGAATCTGTGTTTGATAATTATAGAACTGTGTCCAAAAAAAAATTTCAAATCTTTAAGACTCAACTTCTCACACTATGCTCTTTTCTTTAAACTTTAAGATAATGTCGCCGGAAAAAGCCATGAACACTGCCGAGATCGAGCAACTGGTCGCCCAACGAGTGGCAGCAGCTATAGCCACTTACGAAACCAACCGCAATAGCACCGCAAACGGAAATGGAGGAGCAAGCCGCACTACGGGAGGATCTGACTCAACCCAGAAAGGGTGTGGTATTAAGGGATTTTTAATTTGTAAGCCTAGATACTTTAATGGGACGGAAGGCGTTGTCGGACTGGTTCACTGGTTCGAGAAACTTGAGTCTGTGTACCGCGTTAGTGGTTGTATCGAGGATGAAAAGATCAAGTTCGCTACCTACACTCTTCAGGACGGTGCTTTGACTTAGTGGAATTCGTATGCTCAGTTTGTTGGAATTGACACGGCTTACCAACTCGCCTGGACTGAGTTGAAGCAAATGATAACGAATGAGTATTGCCCTAGAAACGAACTGCAAAAGATGGAGTCTGAGTTCTGGAATATTGATATGAAGGGAACAGATGTCGCTGGGTACACCAACCGTTTCCACGAGTTAAGTCTACTATGCCCACAAATGGTCACTCTGGAGTACAAGCGTATTGAGCGCTACATTTGGGGACTCGCCCCTCAAATTCAAGGGAATGTCACCGCATCCAACCCAACTACAATTCAGAGCGCCATTAGGATGGCGAATAATTTAATGTATCAAGTGGCCTGGAGAATGGAGGCCAAGGCAGGGGAGAACAAAAGAAAATGGGAGGACCAATCACAGAAAGGTTCGGGCTCACAGTCCAAAAAGCCCGAAACCATCAAAGCCTTTGTCGTCGGAGCTGAGCCAAGGAAGGGCTATACCAGCAACAAACCATTGTGTAACCGATGCACCTACCATCACGTAGGTCCCTATCCAACCCCTTGCGGGAAATGTAAGAACCTTGGTCATCTGACCCAAGATTGTAAGTATAACTCCAACGGAAACAACAGCGGTGCGCAAAGGAGCTGTTTTGAATGTGGAAACACTGGGCATTTCAACAAGAACTGCCCAAAACTAAACAAAAATGGTGGAGCTCAAGGGAGAGATATTGTATTGGGAGCAGGCGACGCTCGTCAAGACCCCAACGTAGTAACGTGTACATTCCTTCTTAATGATATGTATGCTTATGTGCTGTTCGATACTGGGGCTGCTGACAGCTATATATCTGCTAAGTTTAGTGAATAACTGAATGCCACTCTTTCCCCATTAGACAATGCTTATGCCGTAGAATTAGCTGACGGAAAGTTGATTGAAGCAAATAGTATAATTAAGGAGTGCACACTAAAATTAGCAGATCATCCCTTTAAGATAAACTTGATGCCTATTGAACTCGGAAGCTTCGGCGTATTTATTGATATGGATTTGTTGTCAGACAACCATGCCGAAATCTTATGTTGGATAATGGATTCATCCGACCAAATTCCTCACCTTGGGGAGCTCCGATCTTATTTGTCAAGAAGAAGGACGAATCCTTTAGGTTGTGCATTGATTACTGAGAGCTGAACAAGTTAACGATCAAAAACCGATACCCTCTCCCCAGAATTGACGACCTATTCGATCAGCTGCAAGGATCCAGTTACCATCCGCAGACCGATGGTCAAAGTGAAAGGACCATTCAGACATTAGAGGATATGCTAACGGCGTGTGTGATTAACTTTGGCAAAAGTTTGGACAGACATCTGCCGTTAGTCGAGTTCTCCTACAACAATAGCTATCACTCAAGCATTAAAGCCGCTTCGTTCGAGGCACTTTATGGGCGAAAGTGTCGATCACCAATTTGTTGGGTTGAGGTAGGGGATAGCCAAGTCACCGGTCCTGAGATCATTCACGAGACTACCGAAAAGATAGTACACATTCAGAACCGATTAAAGATCGTACGGGATCGGCAGAAAAGCTATGCAGATGTTAGACGGAAGGATTTGGATTTCCCGGAGGGAGATCAAGTGATGTTGAAAGTCTTGCCTTGGAAAGGTGTAATCCGTTTTCGGAAACGAGGAAAACTCAATCCTCGTTATATCAGACCATTCAAGATTTCCAAAAGAATTGGCCCGGTAGCCTACCAACTCGATCTGCCCCCAGAGCTAAGTAATGTACATAATACCTTCCACGTGTCCAACATAAAGAAATGCTTGTCCGACGAAACACTCGTCATACCCATGGATGAACTGGAAGTAGATGATAACTTGAACTTCATTGAACAACCCGTGGAAATAATGGACCGAGAAGTCCAGAAGCTAAAGCCCAGCCGAATTCCGATAATAAAAGTCAGATGGAACTCTAAGCGAGGTTCTGAGTTTACATGGGAAAGCGAGGTCCAAAGTAAGTAATTCCTAACTTATAATCTCTTATATTTATGTTTATATAAGTCTTGCATAAAATATATAATCACCAACAACAACAAGTTTCATAAAAACTCAAGTTTATAAATCACTAGTTTTGTTTTAAGTTTGTTTTCTTCAAATGAGTTTATAAACATATAAACACATTATGTAAGTACGAATATTATTAAAATAAGTTATATAAATGTGTTTTATAACCTTTTATACATGTGGTATTTGAATAAACAACAAGAATCACAAGTTGTCTCAAGTTTATGAAATCTGGATTTTCGGTAGAAATATTACGTCGACTTTGAAAAATCATAACTAATTCATAACTTAACAAAACGAGTTGATTCTTGTCTCAAAAGTTAGATCTATGTCTTAAATAAAAATCTGGAGGTTTTCATAATTTAATATGGAGTTTGAAAACCCTCAAATATTATTCGGGAACCCGCAAGTTTGACAGCTCAAAAATGGCCAACATATAACGAGCTTTTTCCCCAACCTAAACACCTCGAAAAATGGCCGTTCTTAACTTTAAAAATTCTTTGTATATAGTAGTTTTATGTCTATGAAAACCAAAGCCTAAATAGTTTTGGAGCTTGGTCGAAAACAGCCTCAAACTAGGCCGAAAAACCATTAAAAAGCTGGAAAATTATATACATATATATATATACATATATATATATATATATATATATACATATATATATATATATATATATATATATATATATATATATATATATATATATATATATATATATATATATATATATATATATATATATATATACATATATATATATATATATACATATATATATATATATATATGCACTTGACGTTTTAAGTGGGTTTTATTTATAAACTTGTAAAGTTGGGTGATTTAAAACATAAAAACCTTTATACATACATATTATCATATATATATGGGAGTTATTAAGTCCCTCATATCATTTAGGACTCGGTTAAACGCGTTCGGTGTCATCACTCATCAACAACGAAATTCTTCGTTTTTACGCTCCATTTTGCCATCACATTTACGGTGAGTCTTCATAGACCCTATTTTCACACTGTTATGTTTTGGGGTAAAATACATGCTACGTTTTCATATGGACACAGAAACTACTTCATTTCTATCATGTATTACACATGTGGTTCCATCAGCCCTCAGATCATGAACCGTTAGTTACATTGTATGTAAGCGTGAATATATTATGGATAGATCTATCGGGATTAATGTCCCCCACCTAGGTTGGTCGCTCCAACTGCTAAGGGGTGCATATATATTTAACATCACGGTATTAGATTGGGGAATACTGCACAGGGCAACTCATAATTAACTTTCGGTTGCATCATGGTTTTATGTAATACATAACATGGAATTTATGTTTTATAAATTCAAACTCAACTATTGGTGCCCATACAAGTCATATTTACGTGTAAACCAATGAACTCACCAACAGCATCGGAAGCATTCCAAGGCTTCCGTTCATTTTGGAGTCGCATCATTTTCAAAAACTCGGAGATTTATTTGCATAATTTTTGTTAATTTAATTAGGTATTTAAATCTCTGTAACTTGCGAACTACTCTTTATCATATTTGGGCTATGTAAAACAATTTCATATTTTAATGTTATATTAAGGTACTTTTGAAAACGTCAATACAGTGGTCGTTCACTTGATTATGACTATGCTTCCGCGACGTCACGCTTCGTTGCCAACCGGGGTAACGGGGTGTGACAACTATATTGACGTTTTCGAAAAATACATTGATAAACTTTAGAATATAACAGTTTTTACATAACCCAAATAAAACGTAAGTAGTTCGCAATCACAGAGATTTAAATACATGATCAAAAGAACATTAATTATGCTAATAAATCTCTGGGAGTTTGAAAAATGTTGCGACTCCAAAATATGCGGAACCTTGTTACGCTTCCGATGCATGCTACTCAGCATAAGTACCTGAAAATACACGCTAAAGTACGTCAACAAAATTGTTGGTGAGCACATAGATTTACACGAAAGAATGACTTGTACGAACAACAACGATTGAATTTCAATTTATAAAGCATATATTCCATGTTATGTATTACATATAACCATCATGCAACCGAACTTAATTATGAGTTTGCCCTATGTACTATTAACCACTATAATACTATGATGTTAAATATATACGCACCCCTTAATAGTTGGCGCGACCAACCCGGGTGGGGGCATTAATCCCGATAGATCTATCCATATGATATTCACATTTACATAAATGTAATTAACAGTTAATGATTTGAGGGCATGATGAAACCACGTGTGTGTAATACATAAAAGAAATATAGCATGTATTGCGTCTATATAAAAATTATAGCATGTATTTTCACCCCAAAACATAACGTAAAAATAGGGGCTATGAAGATCACCGCAAAAGTGATGGCAAATATGAGCGTAAAAACGTAGATTGCGTTGTTGTTGACTTGTGGTGAACTTGATATGTTTAACCGAGTCCTAAATGATATGAGGGACTTAATAACTCCCTTAAATGATAATATGCATGTATGTTGGTTTTTTATGTTTTAAATCACCCAACTTAACAAATCCATAAATAAAACCCACTTAAAAACGTCAAGTTCATATATATAATTTTCCAGCTTTTATCGAGGTTCTTCGGCCTACTTTGTGGCTGTTTTTGACCAAGCTCCAAAACGATTTGGGCTTTGATATTCATAGTCATAAAACTAATATGTACAAGGAATTTTTCAAGGTAAAAACGGCCATTTTTCGAGGTGTTTAGGTTAGGGAAAAGGTTCGTTAAAAACCGTATCTTGGCCATTTTTGAGCTGTTAGACTTTTCGGTTCCCAAAATAATATTTTGGGGGTTCAAAACTCTATATTAAATTATGAAAACCTCCCGATATTTAGTTAAGACATAGATCTAACTATTGAAACAATAATCAACTCATTTCGTTAAGTTTTGAATTAGTTATGATTTTTCAAAGTCGATGTAATATTTCTGCCGAAAATCCAGATTTCATAACCTTGAAAGAACTTGTGATTCTTGTTGTTTATTCAAAAACCACATGTATAAAAGGCTATGAAACACATTTAGATAACTTGTTTTCATGTTATTTATAATTACATTATGTGTTCAAATATTTATAAACACATTTGAAGAAGCAAATTTAAAACAAAACTAGTTATGTATAAACTTGAGTTTTAATGCAACTTGTTGTTGTTGGTGATTATATATATTATGCAAGACTTATATAAACATAAATGTAAGAATTAATAAGTTAGTATTTACTTACTTTGATGAATTAGAAGAATGCAAACAAGTAGAAGTTGAAATTTTGAAATGTTGCACTGTTAGAAACCTTATTTCTTGTAATTGAAGTTTGTGTAATTGCGCTTAATTGTAAATATTTAATTATACACTAAAGGGGAGATTGTTAGCCCTAAAATAGTGTATAATTAAATATAATATAAGTATTGGTTCAATTTATAATTTGGAATAGTTTACTTTGGGGGGAATCTTAATTTCCAAGACTTTAAGGGGAGTGTTTGGACAAACCCCCAAGTAAGTTTAGGTATAAATGATATTGTTCTCTTAGGGTTTTAGGGGAAGAAAAAAAAAAGAGCCTCCACCTAGCCTCCATCTAGTGTGTGTTTTCTAGTGTGTGAAAGTTCCTAGAGATTGAGTGTCAAAATTCTCTCTTGTAATCTTCATATTCTTAATACAAATTGTTTGATTATTGTGTTTGAGTGCAAAATATACTGAGAATCAAAGTTGTCAATTGGTATCAAAGCAAGAAGATTGGATTTAAACTTGAAATCTCAGGTTTGTTCGTGTTCTTCACAAAAAACGTCATGAAATTGGGTTTTGATTACTTGTCTCATAGTAAATATGTACGTAAACCATTTTTTTAAAGTACGGGTTTTGATATGATGTAATCAAAAGGCATTTCAGTTAAAAAAAAATATCTCCCCCTTCTTGTAATCAAGGCTTGTATTCTACTAAAGTCTTTGGATCTAAACTCTGATCTCTGATCTCTGAACTTTTGAAGTATATCATTGATCTTCTTCTGATGACTCTCCCCTTAAATGTTTCAGATTGGTGGCTCTCCACTTGCGTTTAGTAGGTCTTTCAAAACATTTCAACTCTTTTCAGAACATTCTCCCCCTCATGATGATCATGAGAATTATGATCATCATGTAATCACTTCAGCTCTCCCCTTCAAATGAACAACCTCAATGTGTCTTCAAATCTTCTTTCTTTGTCGAAGCAGATGATTGTAGACTCAGAAAGAAAATATTACATTTAAGAACATTACAGACCCAGAAGTACTTATCTCTCTCATGTTACATTCTCAATCCCCTTAATAACAGAATATAAACAGTTACACCATAAAATTTTCCCTCGCCTTCAGAGACAACAAACCAAAAGGATATTACAGTGAAGATCATGGCTTTGCAACCTGAATATAAGAAAATGAAACAAATTCAGTTGTAGGTAACATTCCATTTCCACATAGGAGTTCTGTTTGCACAATAGACTAAGTCTATGTGACCTACGTTCAGCGCTGGCGTGACGTTAACACTAGTAGGATATCCAAATAATCATCGTGAAATCCTATATCATGAAAGAATCAATTATATTTGTTCAGGCTTTGTCTCGGTAGACAAGCTGTTTATAGTCACGCAGACTGTAGACTCCATGTATCCTAAAAGTGTATAACATTAAGCTCTAGGCTCAAAATGCATCAACTGAAGTCGGAGACCGGAGAGGATGTCTTCCTTGTTTCAATATCAACAATATCCAAATGATATGTCGATAGAGTATGTGATATAACTCTGTGTGAATTGAAACAGAAGTCTTTTAAGAGACAACTGAGTAGCTAGGGAGGTTAGGTGCATGCGTCACTGGGTCCATGACGTCTTGTTCAATACCTAATTCCAACACATGGAATTTGGTAGCAGATGTAGGAAACCCAGCAGACTGACACGATGTTGGTAGGATTTATCTTTTCTTTTAATCCTTTCTCACCCCTCAGCTCTCATCATTTTTCAACTGTACTCCCTCCAGCTCACTTTTAGCTCATGATGCACCCCATCTCCTTTCGATAAACCCTTTCATTTGCATTTTATCTATGCTCGACCCTGCTAGTACCCCATGGTAACTAACACTCCTCAACTAATTGACCTAAGAACCCTTACTCACACAAGCTAAAGTGGTTTGCTCCTTGGGTAGGTCTTCCGGCTCTGGTTAAGACAATAGGAATATATATGCCCAATCACACATATTGGGCATCATCGGAGTCAGCATGATATCTTGAAGGATATAACAGTTAAGCTCATGGGGTATTCCAGAAGATGGATGAGAGTTGAATGAAATATCTTGGGAAGTTTGAGATACTGTATGAGAGAACTTTAATAAAAAGTCTGATATTAGATTTGAAAATAAATCAGACAATCATGAAAGAATTAGCTTGTATGGGAGAAACTTGATGTATGAGAGACTCAGAATATGTGGGAGAAATCAGAATATTTGAGAGAATCTCAGGAAGAATGAGATCAAGATCATCACGAAGATTAGATCAATTAATCTTGGTGGAAATTTATTCAATCAAAGAATCAGATTATTCTAACAAAACCTTTTAAAGTGTGCATTAGAGTATTCAGAATGCTTACACACTTTTCGTTAAGATGTCATCTTGAAAGTGCATCTGAAACTCCCCCTGCAAGTAAGAACAGTATCAGTGAAACATAAAATGTTATGAGTGAATTTCAAGAATGAAACTCAAACTGATAAGCATAAAAAGTAGAGAAAATTCGAGAGAAGTCGCGTAAACATGGGTTCTAAACTTGGTGTTTAGAAACCATCTAAACATGAAAGATCGGGTTCTGATCTGTCATGATGTAGAAGTCATTGCTTTGAAGTACGGGTTCCACTTGGAAGTAAGTAGTAGCCATTGCTTTGAAGATCAGGTCCTGAACTGAGTGATCAGAAGCCTTTATATTAAAGTCTGGGTTCCAGTCTGAAGTGATCTGAAAACCATCTCATTGAAGTCCGGGTTCCAGTCTGAAGTGATCTGAAAACCATTTCATTGAAGTCCGGGTTCCAGTCTGAAGAGATCTGAAAACCATTTCATTGAAGTCCGGGTTCCAGTCTCAAGAGATCTGAAAACCATTTAACCTGCAAAAAAAAAAAATTAAACCACTTTTTGTACCCATCGAAAGATGGGTCCTTTCTTGTTAGATTTAGGATTTCCATCGTCATGTAACAACAAAACAGTAGGAATCCATTTATCATTCGACACAGGTTTAGATGCAAACCTTTTGGCACCCATTTGTATATATGGGACCACCTGATTTTGAAACAACCTTAGGTAATGGAACAACCTTTGGCTTGGGTGACTTTGGAAATGCCTTAGGCTTGGCCTTTGGCGATGGTTTTTCCAATTTGTCAGGCGGTGATGAGGCATGCACTTTTGTTTTCTTAGATTGGCGGCGTTTCCGTTTTTCAGGATAAGGTACAAACTTAGTCATTTCAGGAACAGCACGCCGAAAGCTTTTTGGACATAATTGAAACAGATTGCAAAAAGAGTATTTCAAAGGATTACTAGCAACATCCTTTCCAGGCACACTAGCACTACTATCGATTTTCACAAAAGATTCAGGCATGACTGCCTTTTTCACAAAGAAACTTTGAAAATCAAGAGGTGTTACTTTAGGAATCCTTCTTGCATGATCTGTAGGAACAAAACAATGAGAGTTCGTACGTTTGGAAGACTTAGACTTTGAAAAATTTTCTTTTCATTGGTGAGTGGGTTTCTTGGAAGACTTAGATTGACTCCGAGTCTTCTTTGAAACCTCATCTTTGGAAGATTTGGAGCACTCACATTTACAACTGACAGAAGAAACTTCAACCTTGGCTTTACCTTTTTCAGATGATGTGAGATGGAGTTTTGTAGGATAAGAAACCTTTGAATCCTTTAAATGAGAATTTAACCTTTCTGAAACTGTGTCAAGCTTTTCTTTGTAGATGGTTAATTCTACATTTTGTTCAAAACTTTGATTTGCCAATTTTTCCTCACTCTTGAGAAGAGCTTCTTGATAATCAAGAGCTTTCTTTCGAGTTGTCTTTAATTCCTTTTCTAAAACAGTAATTTGATGTTGAAGAACTTTTGGAGGAATGTAAAGGTGGGGGATTGGTTTTACAGGTTCAGCTTTCATTTCAGCTTCTGAATAACTAGACAAAGTCTTCCTCTAGAGTAGGTACTCTATAGGGATAACTCTCGTTTAACTCATCATATTTGAAAGACATTTCTTTTTCTTTGTTTTCAATTCGTTTCTCATCCTCTTGGGTTAAAATTTCTTCCGATGATTGATAAACGAAAGATTTCAACCCAGCAGCCATATATCTCATGTCATAAAAAAATAGGTAAAACTTGTTGAACCTTTTCAAAGTACTTAAGATTTTTAAAACCAATTCCTTGTTTGGAATGATAAAATGTTGGGAAATATTCTAAGTAGTTCAAACTGTTAGTTAGACTTCTCAGACTGTTAGTAGAATTTCTATGTAAGTACAAAGTTCATGCTGTTAGCTGAAGAAGTTCGAGCTGCTAGTATAAAAGTTCATGCTGCCAAAGTAATTTCACTCAAGCTGCTCTGCTCAAGCTGCTAAGAGATTCAAGCTGCTCAACAGTTTCATAAACATAAAGTGCTGATATTCAGGAAAAGATATTTACACGAAGATTTTAGCATATCTACTATCAGAGAAGTCAGAGTCCTTCAAGGAAACAAATCAGAAAGCATTATAAATACATAGAATAGGTTTTTCTATTGTAATCAAGTTTCTGCATATTCAAGTTTGTAATTGTTTTTTGTTTAAGTTTTCATAAGCCTCTAAGGTTGTAAAACCCTAAGAACAATTTGTGTTCTTCGTCTAATCAAACAGATTAGAGGTGATTGTAATCATTCTGATTCAGCAATACAAGCAGTTTTTGATTATTCCTTGTGTTTATTTGTTATTGATTCTGAAAGCTTTTATTGAAATAATTAAGTGTTATTCCGCAAACTTCTTAATTAGACTTTGATTTAATACAAGATTATTGATTTATACTCTGATCAATTCAAATCAGTTAATATTAGGTAGTTAAGTTTTGATCCTGACAAGTGGTATCAGAGCCACAGGTCGTTCTTTGTTTTTCAAAGTCGAAAGCTTTCTTTTAAACTTTTAATCTTTTGCAATGGAATTTGGTAATAGCATCAGTGGATCTGGGCAAGGACTTAAAGTGCCTATGCTAAAGCCACTGAGTTAGAGATGTGGAAACTCAGGATTCAACAGCATATTCAATTCATTGATTATGCCATATGGGAAGCTGTTGAATTTCGTCCTGTAGTTGATCCAGAACTTGATGATAAGGGAAAACCCGTCAAAACTCCTCTAAAAACTGAACTTGAAAGAAATGCTAGAATGAATGAAGTGAAAGCTCTTACACTTCTACAAATAGCCATTCCTAATGCTTATCAACATTAGTTCAAAAAGTTTTATACTGCTCATTCTCTTGGATTGCTTTAGAGAAAAGATTTGCTGGTAATGCCAGTACCAAGAGAAATCAAAATGATCTTTTGAAACAGCAGTATGAGAACTTTTCTGGTGGCAAGAATGAAAATCTTACTCAAATTTTTGACAGGTTCAACAAACTGATAAGTGAATTGGAAAGTGCAAAAGTCAGCTTGGATCAAGATGAGGTCAACAGAAAATTTCTTAGATCTCTTGGAGAAGAATGGACAGTTTATGCTGCTCAATGTAGAACAAAAGACACTCTTGATGAAATAGAACTGGATGATCTGTACAACAGTTTGAGAATGTTTTAGACTGAGATTGACACTAAAAAGAAATCTCTTTCTTATAATCACAATACTGCTCTTCTATCATCTGAAAAATCTAATTGAAGTGATTCCTTTTCAGGTGGTGATGGTAACTCTACTGAAGCTCACTATGAGGCTTTTGTTGCCAATGATGGACTGTTTGCTCTAAATGCTGAAGATCTAGAACAGATTCATCTAGATGATCTAGTGGAGATGGATCTAAAATGGCAACATGCAATGCTGACCATGAGGGCCAAAAGGTTTCTGAAAAGAACTGGCAGAACCACCTTTCCAGCCAGAGTAGAAGGCAAACCAGCTTTTGATAAGTCAAAAGTTGAATGTTTTAAATGTCACAAACTTGGTCACTTTGCTAGAGAATGCAGATCTCAAGGTCAACAGTCATCAAGGCCTCAGCAGACCAATCAGGTCTCATCATCACAAGCACTTGTCTCTCAAGAAGACAATGTGTTTGACTGGAGTGATCAGACAGAAGAAGAGTTTCAAAATCAAGCTCTAATGGCAGAAACATCAAATGTCTCCTCCACTGAATTACCATCTGAGGTAAATTCTAAACTTTGCTCTCAAACATGCAAAAATATGGTTAAAAAGTACAGAGATCATAATGAGAGCATGTGTAAAACTCTAGCTAAGATGGAAGAAAGGAGATATGAATACATGCAAGTAATAGAATATCTTGAAAAACAGATCAATGACTATAAGGATAATGAGATTCAAATGGGACATGATAGAACATATCATGAGTGGGAGAAAAAGGAGCTAAATAAGAAAATAGAATCCCTAAATAAAAAGGTAGAAGAGACTGAACAAAAGGTGTTAGAGGCTAATAAGAAACTAGAATCTGTCAATATAGATCTAGGTAACTTTAAATTGGCAAATCAAAAGCTGGAACACCTAATGGAAGTCCAATTTAAAGACAGGGTAAAATCTCAGGTTAATCCCAAAGAAGGTATAGGATACAGAGCTACTCCACCCCCATACAACAACAAATACATTCATCCAATGAGTGAGGTTGCTGATAGGCTTCTCAATGAACCATTAGATGAGTCTATGACTACTGTAGATCCTGTCCTTGATAACAAAACTGAATCTAAAGAAGATCAGATTCAAAATAGAGACTGTGAGTGCACAGCAGTTGAGAAAGAACACAAAACAATGAGTGCACCTATAGAAATCCAAGTCCCCAATAAGAAAGGAAAGGAGAAGATGAGTGTGTGCAATGCTGCTTCACAGGTTTCTGTACCTTCTAACTGTAACACTGCATCTTCTTCAAAGAATAATAGAAAGGGTAAAAATGTTCCAGTCTGCACATGCCAAAAGCATGGTGTCCAAAAGTTTCCCAAACAACAGCAGGTAAGGGGAAATCAGAGGAACAAGAACAAGAAATTGTCCAATAAAACTGGTTCTCCAATTCAAACAGTCAAAAAATGTTTTCATTGTGGCAGAAAGAATCACTTGGCCAGAGATTGTATTTGTAAACCATCTGTTGCAAAAAAGACTGTGATTCATCAAAAGACAAACTCTCAAAATTCAAAAAATTCAAAGGCCAAACCTCCTACTGCATCAGTTCCAAAGAAAACAATTGATCATAGGTTCTCAAAAGCCAAGTCTAAAGTTGAGACTGCTAGTGCAAATTCTCAAGCTGTTATCACTATAGACTCAATTCAGACTGGCAGGCTCAAAGTTGGAACTGGTAATGGATCATCTGAGACTGTTACTTAAAAGGATGGACAAAACACCTGGATACCTCATGTGATAACTAAGTACTCTCCACAAAATCCATCAGTGGATCTTACTAAGTATAAGAAATCAAAGACAGTATTTAGTTATGTTAATGCACAAGGACAACCCAGAACCAACTTGGTTTGGGTTTACTCCACTACTAACTAAGCTTTTATTTGAGCAGGGCAACCATAGGTCACCTCATAAAACAAGATGGCATTTGGACAGTGGATGCTCTAGGCACATGACAGGCAATTCTGAGTGCTTGTCAAATTTCAAAGGCTTTGAAGGAGGATTTGTTGCATTTGGAGGCAACTCCAAAGGAGGTAAGGTTACAGGTAAAGGTACTGTTAATGCAGGCAACATGACTTTCAATGATGTTTTGTATGTTAAACAGCTTAAGTATAATTTATTGAGTGTCTCTCAAATCTGTGACAAACAAAATATTGTTTTGTTTACAGATTCTGAGTGCATTGTCCTTTCAAAAGATTTTAAAATTCCTGAAAATCTTGTTTTACTAAGAACACCAAGAAAGGACAATGTATACTGTTTGGACACAGAACTTTTATCCAAATCAAGTACTTTAAGCTGTTTGATACCCAAAGCATCATCCAATGAGTCTGCTCTTTGGCATAGAAGGATGTGTCACATGAACTTCAAATCCATGAATGTTTTAATCAAAAAGAATCTGGTAAGAGGTTTACCACAAAAGGAGTTCATATGTGATGATCATTGTGTAGCCTGTCTTAAAGGCAAGCAACACAAAACCTCTCACAAAGCCAAAGAAGTAAATTCAATCTCATCTGCTCTTCATCTGATTCATATGGATCTATTTGGTCCAACATCTGTTTTGAGTTTGAATAAAAGGGCTTACTGTTTAGTCATTGTTGATGATTTCACTAGATTTACTTGGGTTTACTTTCTTAGGTCTAAAGATGAAACTGCTGAGCTAGATAAGTCATTTATTCTTAAGATAGAAAACCAATCCAACTCAAAAGTCAAGGTGATAAGATCAGACAATGGAACTGAGTTTAAAAATCATATTCTAAACAGTTTTTGTGAGTCCAAAGGTATTGCTAGGCAATATAGTGCACCAAGAACACCACAGCAAAATGGTGTAACTGAAAGAAAGAACAGAACATTAATTGAGACTGCTAGAACCATGCTAGCTGATTCAAAACTGCCAATGACCTTTTGGGCAGAAGCAGTCAATACAGCCTGTTATGTTCTAAACAGGGTTCAGATTGTTCAATCTCAAGGAAAAACTCCTTATAAGTTATTCCATAATACAATACCCTTAATAGCCTTTTTCAAGTCTTTTGGTTGTCCATGTACCATTCTTCACACTAAGACTCACTTAGGGAAGTTTGAAAGTAAGGCTGAAGAAGGTTTCTTTGTAGGCTACTCAAATCAAAGCAAAGCCTATAGAGTATATAACAGTGTGTCTAAAACCATTGAAGAAAGTGCCAATGTTGAATTTAATGAAAATACTGCAAATGTCAAAGGCACTGGTCCTGACTGGTTGTTTGATTTAGATTCACTAACAAATTCTCTGAGCTTTGTTGAGTATTCTGCAGAAGCTGATGCAAACAGGATTGAAGCTGTCAACGCAAATGCTCATGCCGTCAATGCACATTCTCATGCTGGTAGCACAAATGATCAAGCTGTTGGCACAAAGTTTCAAACTGCTGCAGATTCAAACAATTGGGATAAATATACAATTATACCACTTCTGTCTTGTGACCCTCCAGGGGTTCTAATTGCTCAACATGATTCAAATCCAGACAATGAAATGCAGCTCCCAAGTCCTGAGAGAACAGCTCCAACACAAAGGGAAACAGTCCCAGATTCAAGTCAAGCTGTTCCAGAAGCTGAACCATCCACTGGTCCTGATGGAGATGATACAAATATTGGATCCTCCTTTCAGACAGATAGAGAGCCTACAGTCAGGGTTCACAAGTATCATCCTCTCAATCAAATAATGGGTGATCCACGTACACCTGTGCAAACAAGGAAAATGGTTCAAAATGAGACTGCTGCTGCTGAACAAGCAGTTCCTGAATTTAGTCTAGCTGCTTTTGAACATGCCTGTTTCATGTCTCAGCTAGAACCTAAAAAGGCATCAGAAGCTTTGAAAGATTCATCCTGGATTGAAGCAATACAGGAAGAGCTTCTACATTTCAAGATTCAGAATGTATGGACACTTGTTGATCTCCCTAAAGGAAAGAGAACCATTGGTACAAGATGGGTGTTCAGAAACAAGAAGGATGAGAGAGGGATAGTCATCAAGAACAAAGCAAGACTAGTAGCACAAGGGTATACTCAAGAGGAAGGCATAGATTATGATGATGTATTTGCTCCAGTAGCAAGAATTGAAGCCATCAGACTGTTTTTAGCTTATGCAAGCTTCAAAGGTTTTAAGGTGTATCAAATGGATGTGAAGTCTGCTTTTCTATATGGCACAATTGAAGAGGAGTCCTATGTGTGTCAACCTCCTGCTTTTGAGGACTACAAGTATCCAGACAGAGTCTACAAGCTAGACAAGGCTCTCTATGGACTCCATCAAGCTCCTAGAGCATGGTATGACACTCTGTCATCATACCTTCTACAGAATGGGTTCAAGAGAGGCACTCTGGACAAAACACTATTCACAAAGTCCATCAAAGCTGAGATTCTGCTTGTACAAACCTATGTTGATGATATCATCTTTGGCTCAACAAATGATTGTTTGGGCAAAGAGCTTGAGGCCTTAATGCACAAAAAGTTTCAAATGAGTTCAATGGGAGAACTCACCTTCTTTCTAGGATTTCTGGTCATGCAGAAGCCCACTGGTCTCTTCATAAGTCAATCAAAGTATGTTAAAGACATACTGGAATAGTTTGGGTATCAAGATACCAAAGTTGCAAGTACTCCTAAGGATCCTCACAAGCAGCTCCATACAGACAAAGATGGCATAGATGTGGACATTCATTTATACAGATCTCTTATAGGATCTCTTATGCATCTAACATCTTCTAGACCTGATATTATGTTTGCTGTTTGTGTGTGTGCTAGGTTTAAATGTTCTCCAAAGGACTCCCATTTGGTTGCTGTTAATAGAATCTTTAGATATCTCAAAGGCCAACCACATTTAGGCCTTTGGTATCCTAAAGACTCTCCTCTTGAACTAAAAGCCTATTCTGACAGTGATTATGGAGGGTGCAACATTGACAGAAAATCCACAACTGGTGGATGTCAATACTTGGGAACAAGGTTGGTCTCTTGGCAGTGCAAAAAGCAAACAATTGTTTCCACTTCATCTACTGAAGCAGAATATGTGGCAGCAGCAAGTTGATGCTCCCAAGTGATGTGGATTCAAAATCAACTGAGAGACTATGGTATGAATTTCCTATCCACTCCCATTTATATTGACAATTCAAGTGCAATTAGCATTGTACAAAATCCAGTGAAATTTCCCAAAACCAAGCATATAGAAATTAGATTTCATTTTATAAGGGATTGCAATGAGAAGAAATTAATCCAAGTTACCAAAATTCACACTGATGATCAGTTAGTTGATCTATTTACAAAACCATTTGATGTAGGAAGATTCACCTTCCTAGTATCAAAAATTGGTATGGTTAATATGGATTAATACTTTTTTCGTTATACATATGCTTGATTAAGGGGGAGTCACTGTTTCATTAGCAGTAGCCTAATATTACAACTAACAGCTTGAGTATTTTCTCAAGCTGCTAGTTCATTTTCTCGGACTGTTAGTTGTTTCACTTGATCTGTCAAAGTGTGCAGGGTAATCTGGTCATTTCCATAAGTGTGTGCGCGGGTCTAGATATTTTTCAAAACCTTTAAAGGTTCCAGTTTCGTTCAATTGTAACTACCAGTTGCAAAATATCTTCTGAACCCTTCTTGATTCTCTGAAACAATTCCCACGCACATCACTGAAACCCTAAATTCTTCATTCAATGGAGTTCTTCAAAGAACACAACTGTTTAACCTACTCTCTCAAACACTCTGATCTTGAACCATTCCATGACATGATGGACTTCCTTCGAAGTTCTCCTATCCATCATGCCCTTACCATCAATCCCACTATCTACATATCTCATATAGAACAGTTCTGGAAATACGCCTCAGTCAAAACTTTTAATGGAGTCACATCTTTGACATCCAAAATTGATGGCCACACTGTTTCCATCTCTGACGAGATCATACGCCAACATCTGCATCTTCAAGATGCCTCAGGTATATCAGACCTATCTCTTACTGCTTTACATAATGGTCTTCATGATATTGGATATAGGGGCCCTGCTGAATCTTTTACATTCTTTAAAACAAATTTTGCCCCTAAGTGGAAGTACCTTGTACATATTATTCAGCAATGTATAAGCCCAAAATGAACTGGTTGGTCAGAATTTTCATCAAACATAGCCACTGCCTTAGTGTGTTTATCAACTGGTCAACAGTTCAATTTTTCAAATATGATTTTTCAGGGTATGCTAAGGCATCATGCCCTAAAACATGGGAAATTTTTTATGTATCCTAGATTTTTGGCTGAAATTATTGCAAGAACCTGCAGTAATTTCAATATACATAAAAGGATTCATGTTTCCCATAGGCACTCTTTACCTTCAATAAAACCTCTTTTAAAACAAAGTGCCAATGTTTTGACTGTTGATGTCCCATTGCCTTCTGCAATGTTGGACATCATTCCAAGAAACAGAGGAGAGGGTCCTGAGCAGGCTCAGCCAAACATTACTGCTTCACCCCCATGACCCCCACCCACTCCTCATGATACTCAAATACCTTCTGTTCCTATTGTTAAGCCCACATCCCTAATCATACTGTACAAAAGGAAAAGAGGTCCAGGAGCTCCTTCCTCCTCAGTCCTCATACAAGAGCCAAATAACCCTGTGTAGGAGGACACTTCTGCACAGAATATCCAAAGGGCACCCATTGAGGACACTCCCAACCTCAATCAGGAGGTGGACATCTCAACAGAGATTGTCCATATGGGTTCTGTGGCTGACACTACTGTTGCTTCTGCACAAGAGGCACAGGACAGTGCAACATCACTAAGACCACACCCATGGCAACAGAAGGTGTGCAAGCACCATCTGGAAGTCCCCAGTACCAAGAACAGAGGGGCCCATAGGTTTCTACTTCTGGTATTCATGCCAGTGATAGATCACAAGCACCACACTCGTTTGCTGATCTTGAGGCTAGTCTACAACTCATGTTATTAACGGATCCTAAGCTGCAACCTGTTGTAGCAATGTTGGAATATCATCAGTCCATCATTGCTGCACAGGGGGCACAAATAATTGCACTCAGGCAGACAGAAGCGGCTCAAAATCAAAGAATGGATTATCTCCATAAAGGGTTTACCCTGTGTGGGAATAAGATCATGAAATTAGAGCAGATGATTCGAACCCAAGTGGCAAAGGTTGTAGGTCCTCCTGACCAAACCAATGCTTCCAAAAAGGGGGAGAATCAGGAGATCCCTCAATCAGTCCAAGCAGCTCCAACAGTCCAAGATTCTAGGCTAGCAGTCCCAACAGCTTCTCAAGCTGTTAGCCTAGAAACTCAAGCTGCTTCTACAAGAGCAACTGGAGTTGTTACAAGAGAAGGAATTCAGGCTCCCATCAGTCCAGTCCAAGCTACATCTTCTGCTACAAAAGATAAGGGCAAGGGTATTCTTATTGAGTCTCCAAAGCACAAATTTTCTACCAGAGAAGCCCAGATTGCCTTTGATGCTGAGATTGCCAGAAAGATAGCAGAAGAACAAGATCAGGCTTTAGACCAGCAAACCCATGCCCCAATGCAAGATGATGAAACCTTAGGAGATTACCTAAGAGGGTTTGTGGTCAAGCAAGGTGAAAGGAAGAGTAAGATGCCAACAGGGCATTCAAAGGCTGAGCATAGAAGATTTCTGATTAATTTTGCCTTTTCAGCTGGCATCCCAAAGAAGATGGCTCAGTCCATGAGCACAGAAAGGCTGCAAGATATCCATGACAAGGAAATGGAAAAATGGAAGGTAGCCAAAGTCTCCTAAGAAGTCCAAAGATCACAAGATTCAGCTCAAGCTGGTATAAGTGATGTTCAAGCTGCTGCCAGTGATCCTGCTCCTTCTGTTCAAGCTGCTGCTCATATTCCTCAACCAGAGTCAATTTCACAAGCAAAGCTTGATCAGGTTAAAAGGGTGCTGTTTGAGCATCAGCTGCAAAAAGTGATGGAGATAGAGAAGTCCCTTGACCAGCATGATTTCTCAAAACCTCTTATTACTTACTGGTATGCTAAGCCAATGGATAACATTGACTTAAGATATCACTTTGTAGTAAGAAGAGAAACTGGTCCTGAGGAAGAGTATAAAAGTATGATGCATATGGTCCAAGGGATGACCAGAAATGAGTTAACAAGAATGTATCACGTTGGGACTGCAACTCAAGTCAGACCTTCCCTCCCACAAGTAAAACAAGCTATTAAAGATTTGCAGAGCATTTTTGATCCTGAGTCAATAAGGAAGGATATAGAAGATGCCAAGGAGATGAAAATTGTACAAGTTGATGTGTTTGTCAAATCAAAGACTTACAGGATCAGGTTTGCGAATGGATCCTGTATATTCTTCAATTTTGAATTTTTTGATCTTCCAAAGGCTATGTTACTTCAAATGAGGTCAGTAAGAATATATTGTGATAGTAAAGATTTGAAGAGAGAATTTTTGAAGGCAGTCAATCAAAAACTTGCACAGTTGTAAGTTTTTGAAAGCCTTGGTTTGTAAATAACAGTTTACTTGTTTTATTTCCTTATTTGTATAGAACTTAAAATCTTGTGTAAAGAATCTAAGTTAGGGGGAGATTGTTGGGAAATATTCTAAGTAGTTCAAACTGTTAGTTAGACTTCTCAGACTGTTAGTAGAATTTCTATGTAAGTACAAAGTTCATGCTGTTAGCTGAAGAAGTTCGAGCTGCTAGTATAAAAGTTCATGCTGCCAAAGTAATTTCACTCAAGCTGCTCTGCTCAAGCTGCTAATAGATTCAAGCTGCTCAACAGTTTCATAAACAGAAAGTGCTGATATTCAGGAAAAGATATTTACACGAAGATTTTAGCATATATACTATCAGAGAAGTCAGAGTCCTTCAAGGAAACAAATCAGAAAGCATTATAAATACATAGAATAGGTTTTTCTATTGTAATCAAGTTTCTGCATATTCAAGTTTGTAATTGTTTTTTGTTTAAGTTTTCATAAGCCTCTAAGGTTGTAAAACCTTAAGAACAATTTGTGTTCTTCGTCTAATCAAACAGATTAGAGGTGATTGTAATCATTCTGATTCAGCAATACAAGCAGTTTTTGATTATTCCTTGTGTTTATTTGTTATTGATTCTGAAAGCTTTTATTGAAATAATTAAGTGTTATTCCGAAAACTTCTTAATTAGACTTTGATTTAATACAAGATTATTGATTTATACTCTGATCAATTCAAATCAGTTAATCTTAGTTAGTTAAGTTTAGATCCTGACATAAAACCTAGTCTCTTTGGGTTGGTTTAAATGAATAGTTTGTTCAGTTTGACCCCGTTTTAGAAATTCATCATCTAGGGTCTTTATGCGAGAGTACAAACCTATTCTTTCTTCTTCTATCATTTTGTATTTTTCCAAACTGTCTAGGTTTTCCATGCTTACAAACTCTAAGCGTTTTGAAAGAACAGATAATTCTTATTTTAAAGAGTTGTTTTCATCAGTGAGTTTATCCATACAAGATTCAAGGTATTTATTCATATCCTGAACATCTACCTTTTCAATCAACATCTTCTTTATCACCTCATGGTTGTTTAGCCATTTCTTTTTATACACAGCGGATTGTTCTTTTTCAGCAATCAATTCATTCTTTAATTCATGTAGTTGTGCATGCAGTTCATCAAATTCATCACTAGATTTAACAATCAAATAAGGATTGTATATCAAATAAATCAGATGAAGATGAAGAATTTTGTACCTATTTGGAGTGGTTCATGAGATAGACTGGAGATATATCAACTTTCTCCTCCTCGACAGTCTTTTAATGTGTGGAAAATCCTTGAGCCATGATTGTGGAGAGAAAAAGGTGGATCTTCTGGATTGGAAACTGGAAAAACTCAGAAACTTCACAAGTTCGGATGTATCCGAGGTCGGTAATTTGGTGAAACGTAGATCAGAAATGGGTTTTTGACGTTGAAATTTCAGCTATTCTATAGAAAAATGCCCGTAACTTTTTTCTGGAGAGTAATTAGGCCTCGAAAATTGAAGAAAACAACTTTGCCTAACTCCATGATTGTAGATCTCGTTTCTAGTTTCGTTTCGGCGTATGGTAGACCGTCTAACGATGTTCCAGTCAAAAGTTATGTCCTCTGGAAGCACTAAATGTCAAAAGATTGGATAGACCCGGACCCGAAATTCGGATGATCCGAATTCGGATGGTCCAAATTCGGATGCGTCTAAATTTCGGTGAGGTCGTAGATCTCGTTTCAAGCTTCGTTTTGACGTATTGTAAGACGTCTAACGATGTTCCAGTCAAACGTTATGCCCTCGGGAAGCACTGAACCGAGAATAACACTTAAGAATTTACCGATTAACAATTTCAACGATTAAACAAGAAAAACTTGTAATTATTGAACAAGAAATTCTTGAAATCAGTACAAGATTAATTGCTTATGAGTATGGAATAGAAAACCAAACAAAAACAGAATATTAACATAGAATTAAGAGCAAAACCTTTGATTTTTGCGAAGAACACGAAGAACAACTAGATTTAAAAAATGCAATTACTCCTTAGATACTTCAAATTAGATCATAAAAATTTCCAGGACAACTTATCTAACATATAAGATCATTCATGCAAAATTTCAGATCATTTCAACAAGTATATCACTCAAATCAAAAATATAATCACAAAAACGTAACCGAAAATGACCAGAATAGTAAAATTGCGATTACTCCCTCGATATTTGGAGTTAGCCTCTGAAATTTTGACAGGATGTTTCTGGCATATACTTGCACAACATATCCACAAATCAGCTAAAACGGACATTATATGAATATTTGGTGATTTTTTGAAGTTTCAGCCCAATTTCATGACGTTTTTTGTGAAGAACACGAACAAATCTGAGATTTCAAGTTTAAATCCAATCTTTTTGCTCTGATACCAATTGGCAACTTTGATTCCCAGTATATTTTGTACTCAAACACAATAATCAAATGATTTGTATTAAGAATATGAAGATTACAAGAGAGAATGTTGACACTCAATCTCTAGGAACTTTCACACACTAGATGGAGGCTAGGTGGAGGCTCTTTTTTTTTTTCTTCCCATAAAACCCCAAGAGAACAATATCATTTATACCTAAGCTTACTTTGGGAGTTTGTCCAAACACTCCCCTTAAAGTCTTGGAAATTAATATTCCCCCCAAAGTAAACTATTCATAATTATAATTTTAACCTAGACTTCTATTATATTTAATTATACACTATTTTAGGGCTAACAATCTCCCCTTTAGTCTATAATTAAATATTTACTATTAACGCAATTACACAAGCTTAAATTACAAGATATAAAATTTCTAACAATCTCCCCCTTCTTGTAATCAAGACTTGTATTTTTCTGAAGTCTTGGGATCTAAACTCTGATCTCTGATCTTTGAAGTAACTCTGATCTCTGAACTTTTGAAGTATATCATTGATCTTCTTCAGATGACTCTACCCTTAAATGTTTCAGATCGGTGGCTCTCCCCTTGCGTTTAGTAGGTCTTTCAAAACATTTCAATTCTTTTCAGAACATGCACCAAAAACACTTGAAAGAAACTTGAAGAACAAAAGTTGCAAACTTTTGTTTTCGAGATGGCCTTTGGCCGATTTTTGAGAGAGGAAGAAGAGAGTGTTTTGCTTTTCAAAGGTGTGAAGAAGAATGAGAAATGAGCTCTCTATTTATAGAGAAAGTTTGAGTCTTACAAGTGGAGGTTGAGTGAAGATATAGATGAACTGAAAGGGAGATGGTGAAAAGGATTTGATTTTGATGGTTAATGGGTTGTGTAATATAAAATTGAAGTCAAAAGCTAGTATTGTACTAGCTAGGCCGGATATTTGAAGATATTATAATGTATTTTAATTTTTTTTGCATAAAAGTATTTCAAAATGAATTCTCATATTTTTCTTTTTATGTAATTTCATAAATACTTATAAATGCATTAGTTTAATGAATTGTTTTAGTCTTGCATAAGTAATGTTAAGTAAGTTTGTTAATGCATGATTAGTGTCACTAATCTTAATTTAGTTTTGTACTTAGTTGAATAAATTCATCATATTGTAATCGATCGGATTAATTAATTTGTCGTTTCTCGCACCGATGAAATTGTTTCTGATTGAGATGAATTTCTTTATGAAATTTGTTAATCACATTGATTAATTGTTAATGACCACTGATTAGGTTATAACTTGCTAATAACTACTGATTAAGTTATAGTTGCTAACCTTATTTTGTGTCGGATGTTAAAGAACAATTGAGAGCATTTTTCCCATACCAATAACTACTGATTAAGGTACAGTTGCTAACCTGATTTCGTCCAGAAAAATTAGTTCGTGTTCTCCACTGCTTGAGCATTCGAGAACAAATGAGGGAATTTTTCCTGAAACTGATCTTCGCGTTCCCATGTAAACTCAGGACCACTCTTAGAGTTCCATCTGACCTTTATTATGGGTATTCGGCTGTGTTTTAGCATCTTGACTTCTCGGTCCAAATTTTCTATAGGCTTTTCTAGGAAATGCAGCTTATCATCCAATTGTAGTTCTTCCAGGGTTATGACGAGTGTTTCATCTGACAGGCAATTTTTTAAATTTGATACGTGAAAGGTATAATGTACACTGGTTAGCTCCGGCGGCTGCTCAAGTCGGTAGGCTACCGGACCAATTCGTTTGGAAATCATGAATGGCCCGATATAATGAGGATTAAGTTTTCCTCGTTTCCCAAAACGGATTACACCCTTCCATGGTGAGACTTTTAACATCACCTGATCTCCCTCTGGGAATTCCAGATCCTTCCTTCTAACATCTGCGTAGCTTTTCTGTCGATCCCAAGCAATTTTAAATCGGTTTCGAATTTTCACTATCTTCTCAGTTGTCTCGTGTATGATTTCTGGACCTGCAATTTTGCCATCCCCAACTTCAGCCCAACAAATAGGTGATCGACACTTTCGCCCATATAGTGCCTCAAACTGTCACACCACGTTACCCTGGTTGGCAACGAAGCGTGACGTCGCGGAAGCGTAACCATAATCAAGTGACCGACCACTATATGGACGTTTTCAGAAATACATTGATTTGACTTCAAACATAAATATTGTTTTACATGACCGACATAAAGCATAAGTAGTTCGCAAATTACAGAGACTTAAATACATAATTAAATTGACCAAAATAATGTAAATAAATCTTCGAGAGCTTGAGAATTAAAGTGACACCATATGTGCAGAAGCCTTGAAATTACTTTCGGTGCAGTGCACCTGCGTTAATTTCCTGAAAATACACGCTAAAGTATGTCAACAAAATTGTTGTTGAGCTCATAGGTTTACACGTAAATATGACTTGTATGGACATTAACAGTTGGGTTTGACTTTATAAAATTATAAATTCCATGTTCTGTATTACATAAAAATCATCATGCAACCGAAACTTAATTATTAGTTTGCCCTGTGCAGTATTCCAACACGTAATATCGTAATGTTAAATATATATGCATTCCGCCGTTAGCCGGTTAAGACTAACCCGAATGGGGGACATGACTCCCAATAGATCTATCCACAATATATTCGCGCTTACAAATAAATGTAACTAACGGTTCATGATTTGAGGGCTGATGGGACCACACGTGTAATACATAATAGAAATGAAGTAGTTTCGTGTCCATATGAAAACTTAGCATGTATTTCAACCCCAAAACATAACAGTGTTAAAATAGGGGCTATGAAGACTCACCGAGGGTGTGATGGCAAAATATGTGCGTAAAATGCAAGTTTGCGATGATTGATGGGTGATGAACCGGATGTGATTAACCGAGCCCTAAATAATATAAGGGACTTAATAATCTCCCATATATGATAATATGTATATATAAAGGTTCTTATGTCTTAAATCATCCAACATTACAAATTTATAAATAAAACCCACATAAAACGTCAAGTATATATATATATATATATATATATATATATATATATATATATATATATATATATATATATATATATATATATATATATATATATATATGTAAATCTCCAGCTTTTTGAAGGTTTTTCGGCCTACTTTGAGGCTGTTTTTGACCAAGCTCCAAAACGATTTAGGTTTTGGTTTTCTTAAACATTAAACTACTATATACAAAGAATTTTTAAAGTAAAGAACGGTCATTTTTCGAGGTGTTTAGGTTAGGAAAAAAGCTCGTTAAAAACCCTATGTTGGCCATTTTTGAGCTGTCAAACTTTCGGGTTCCCAAATAATATCTGGGGGTTCTAAACTCCATAATAAATTATGAAAACTTCCAGATTTTTAGTTAATACATAGATCTAACTTTTGAGACAAGAATCAACTCATTTTGTTAAGTTATTAACTAGTTATTAGTTTTCAAAGTTGATGCAACATTTCTGTCGAAATTCCGTATTTCATAAACTTGAAATAACTTGTGATTCTTGTTGTTTACTCAAAAACTACTTGTATAAAAGTTATAAAACACATTTATATAACTTGTTTTCATAATATTTACACTAACATGATGTGTTTATGTTTTTATAAACACATTTGAAGAAAACAACTTAAAAATAAAAACTAGAGATTTATAAACTTGAGTTTTTATGAAACTTGTTGTTGTTGGTGATTATATATATTATGCAAGACTTATATAAACATAAATGTATGATGAAATAAGTTTTTATTTTCTTACTTTGATATATTTAGAGTAGGAATTGGAGGAGAAGTTTAAACTCTTGCAAGATTTGCACCCAAAAATACTTGAATTGAAGAACACTTGAAAAAAATTTTGTGTGTGGTGTGTGTGTGGTGCTTGGCCGGTTTCAAGAGAGGGAGGAAGAAGGTTTTTGGTGTGAATATAATGAAAGGGAAGCTCTCTATTTATAAGGAATATTGGATCTTGAAATGATGGTGAAATGATGAAAAGCATGGAAGGTAGGATGTTGTATGCACTTTTAAACAAAATGATGGTGTTTAAAGTAGAATGGTTTTTGTAGTAAAATATTTGAAGTCAACCCCTAAGTTGTACAACATAGGGGCCGGCTATATGATGTATTTTAGTTTATTTTTATTTTATTTTTTTGTATAAAAGTATTTAGAAATGTATTCTTGTATTTTCCTTTCTTGTAAATTCATAAATACCTTTGGATGCATTGTTTTAATAAATTGTTTTAGTCTTGCATGATTAATGTTAATTAAGTGTATTTGTATATGATTAGTGTTACTAATAATTATTTAATTATGTACTTAGTTGAATTAATCATTCATATCGTAAATCGATCGTATTAATTGATTTGCCAATTCATCGCACCGATGAAATTGATTCTAATTGAGTTGAATTTCCTTATGAACATTGTTAATCACTTTGATTAACTGCTAATGACCACTGATTAGGGTATAATAGGCTAGCAAATGCTGAATAGGTCATAGTTTCTAACCTGGTTTAATGTCGGATGTTACAGTCTCCTCCTGTTAAGGGAATTTCGTCCCGAAATTGGCTAGTGTTCTCCACTGCTTGAGTATTCGAGAACAGATGAGGGTATTTTTCCCGGAACTGATCTTTGCGTTCCCATGTAAACTCAGGACCTCGTTTAGAGTTCCATCTGACTTTTATTATCGGGATTCGGCTGTGCTTTAGTTTCTTGACTTCTCGGTCCATTATTTCCACGGGTTTTTCAACGAAGTTCAACTTATCGTCTAGCTCCAGCTCGTCCATGGGTATGACGAGTGTTTCATCAGCCAGGCATTTCTTAAGGTTGGATACGTGGAAGGTATTATGAACATTACTAAGCTCTGGGGGCAGATCGAGTCGGTAGGCTACCGGGCCAATTCTTTTGGTGATCTTGAATGGTCCGATATAACGAGGATTGAGTTTTCCTCGTTTCTCAAAACGGAGTACGCCTTTTCAAGGAGAGACTTTCAACATTACTTGATCTCCCTCTTGAAATTCCAAATCCTTCCGTCGAACATCTGCATAGGTTTTCTGTCGATCCTGTGCGATCTTTAATCGGTTCCAAATCTGGACTATCTTTTTTGTAGTCTCCAAGATGATCTCGGGTCCAGTGATCTGGCTATCTCCTACCTTAGCCCAACAAAGCGGTGACCGACACTTTCACCCATAAAGTGCCTCGAATGAAGCAGTCTTAATACTCGAGTGATAGTTGTTGTTATAGGAAAACTCAACTAATGGCAGGTGCCTGTCCCAACTTTTGCCAAAGTCAATAACACATTCCCTTAGCATTACCTCCAATGTCTGAATCGTTCTTTCACTCTCACTATCCGTCTGCGGGTGATAGGTCGTGCTCATGTCCAGGCGTATACCCAATGCCTCTTGTAACAATTGCCAAAATCTTGATGTGAACCGGCTGTCCCTATCTGATATAATTGATACAGGAACTCCATGGCTTGAGACGACTTCTTTAAGATAGATTCATGTTAACTTATCCATCTTTTCAATCTCCTTGATTGGCAAGAATTGTGCAGTCTTTGTGAGTTGGTCCACAATCACCCAAATGCAGTCATAACCTCCAGATTTCTTTGGCAACTTTGTTATGAAGTCCATGGTTATTCTCTCCCACTTCCACTGGAGTATCTCCGGTTGAACCAACAATCCTAATGGCTTCTGGTGCTTAGCCATAACTTTCAAACACGTTAAGCATTTGCTGACATGCGTAGCAATGTTAGCCTTCATGTTTGGCCACTAGTACATTTCCTTCAGGTCGTGATACATCTTATCTGACCCTGGGTGAATAGCATAACTTGTTTTATGCCCTTCATCCATGACCAACTTCCTTAATCCTCCGAATTTTTCTAGCCAAATTCTGTCCATGAAGTACCGACATCCATCTGTCTTGATTTCAAACTGTTTATCCATTCCTCTCAAGGCTTCATCTAGCAGATTTCCCTCCTTGACCGCTTCCTCTTGTGCCTCGCGGATTTGAGAGTTCAAGTTTGACTGTATAGTCATGACCGAAGCTCGGACTCTCAAGGGTTTAACTCGCTCCATCCGGCTCAAGGCATCAGCTACCGGATGATATCGGATCTCGTAATCGTAATCGCTAGGCAGCTTAACCCAGCGATGTTGCCTCATGTTTAACTCTTTCTGGCTCAAAATATGCTGAAGGCTCTTGTGGTCTGTAAACACCATGCACTTTGTACCATAAAGGTAGTGCCTCCATATCTTGAGAGCAAATACCACATCTCTTAGCTCCAGGTCGTGAGTCGTGTAGTTTACCTCATGAACTTTAAGTTGCCGCGATGCATAAGCGATAACCTTGTCTCTTTGCATTAACACACAACCCAATCCATTTTCTGAGGCATCGCAATAAACAACAAAATCTTCCATTCCTTCCGGTAGGGACAGAATAGGTGCACTACACAGTCTTTGCTTCAACAGTCGGAATGCTATTTCCTGATCTTCACCCTAGTTGTACTTTATGTCCTTTCGAGTCAATTCCGTTAAAGAACCAACTATTTTTCAAGAAATTTTCAATGAATCGCCTATAATAACCGGCAAGACCTAAGAACTGACGGATTTCAGTGGGAGTCCTCAGATTTGCCCATTTCTTAATTGCCTCGATTTTTGATGGGTCTACTTGAATTCCTTGGCTATTGATCACATGCCCTAGGAATTTGACTTCTCGTAGCCAAAATTCACACTTAGAGAATTTGGCGTACAACTGTTCTTTCTCTAGTAGCTCCAAAATCAACTTCAGATGCAGCTCATGCTCCTCCTTATTTCTGGAATAGTTAAGGATATCATCTATGAACACTTTTACGAGTTTGTCAAAAAATACGGTTTACACACTCGATTCATAAGGTCCATGAATACGGCTGGTGCGTTGGTCAAACCGAATGGCATCACCTGAAATTCGTAATTTCCATATCGAGTTTTGAATGTTGTCTTGGGTATATATTCTTCCAGAACCTTAACTTCGTGATACCCAGATCGTAGATCAATCTTAGAGTAGTAACTGGATCCTTGCAGCTGATCGAACAGATCGTCGATTCTGGGAAGAGGGTATCGGTTTTTGATTGTTAACTTGTTCAGCTCTCGATAATCGACGCACATCCTAAAGGATCCGTCCTTCTTCTTGACAAATAAGACCGGAGCTCCCTAAGGTGAGGAACTTGGTCGGATGAATCCTTTATCCAACAGTTCTTGCAACTGATTGGATAACTCTTGCATCTCTGATAGTGCCAATCGGTAGGGTGCTCATGCGACAGGTGCAGCTCTAGGAACCAAGTCAACCTGAAATTCTACTTGCCTAGTTGGTGGAAGTCCAGGCAAGTCTTCAGGAAACACTTTTGGATAGTCACGAACTACCGGGATTTCTTCGAGTCGCTTCTCCTTCGACTCCTTTTCCACTAGCTGTACTAACACTGCTTGACAACCTCTTTGAAGGCATTTCAGCGTTCTTAGACCAGAGATGACGTTCAACTAGCGATTCTTTCTTTCTCCTTGGACTATGAGTACTTTCTGTTTCTAAAGTGGTATTCTTATGACCTTCTTACCACATAAGACTTCGGCATGGTTGTCTGACAACCAAAATATACCAATAACTACATCGAAGCTTCTGAGTTCAATAGGCATCAAGTTTATCTTAAAGGGATGATCTGCCAATTTTAGTGTGCACTCCTTAATTATACTATTTGCTTCAATCAACTTTCCGTCCTCTAATTCTACGGCATAAGCATTTTCTAATGGGGAAAGAGTGGCATTCATTTGTGCACTAAACTTAGCATATATAAAACTTCTATCAGCCCCAGTATCAAATAACACATAAGCATACATATCATTAAGAAGGAATGTACCCGTTACTACCTTGGGATCTTGACGAGCGTTGCCTGCTCCCAATACAAAAGTTCTCCCTTGAGATCCACCATTGTTCCTTTTCTTGGGACAATGCTTCTTGAAGTGCCCAGTGTTCCCACATTCAAAACACCTCCTTTGCGTGCCGCTGTTGTCACCGTTGGTGTTAAACTTGCAATCTTAGGTTAGGTGACCAAGCTTCTTACATTTCCCGCAAGAGATTGGACAGGGACCTACGTGATGGTAGGTGCATCGGTTACACCATGGTTTAGTGCCGGTCTAGCCCTTCCTTGGCTCAGCCCCGCGACAAAGGCCTTAATGGTTTCGGGCTTTTTGTACTGTGAGCCCGAACCTTTCCCTGATTTGTCTTCCCACTTCCTCTTCTTTTCCCCACCTTTGGCCTCATTCCTTCGGGCCATTTGGTCGATCAAGTTGTTTGCCATTCGAGCGGCGTTCTGAATAGTAGTCGGGTTGGATGCGGTGACATTCACTTGGATTTGGGGGGAGAGTCCCCAAATGTAGCGCTCAATACGCTTGTATTACAGAGTGACCATCTGTGGGCACAGCAGACTCAATTCGTGAAAATGGTTGGTGTACCCCGCTACATCCGTTCCTTTCATAGCCAAATTCCAGAATTATGACTCCATCTTTTGCAGTTTGTTTCTCGGGCAATACTCGTCTGTCATCATCTGCTTTAACTCGGTCTAGGCGAGTTGGTAAGCTGTATCGATTCCCACAGACTAGGCATATGAATTCCACCATATCAAAGCGCCATATTGAAGAGTGTGGGTGGCGAACTTGACCTTCTCATCCTCGATGCAACCACTAACACGAAACACAGACTCCAGTTTCTCGAACCAGTGGACTAGTCCGACAGCACCTTCTGTTCCGTTGAAGTATCAAGGCTTACAACTTAAAAATCCTTTAATTCCACATCCTTTCTGGGTTGAATCAAACCCTCCCGTGGTGCGACTAGCACCTACGTCGCCGTTTGACGTGCTATTTCTGTTGGTTTCATAAGTGGCTATAGCTGCTGCCACTCGTTGTGCGACCAGTTGTTCGATCTCAACGGTGTTCGTGGCTCTCTTTGGCGGCATTATCTTAAAGTTTAAAGAAAAGAGCATAGTGTAAGAAGTTGAGTCTTAAAGATTTAAATTTTCCTTAGGGTATAGTTCTATAATCATCAAACACAGATTCATAAATAACTTGCAATCTTCATTAATCATTCATAATTTTCTTACATTGGGGGCGGGTTATTCCCCGAAAACTTTTAGTCCTACACTATTACATGATAATTTCCTAACATTACAAAGATAGGGGCGGTACTAGGTGTGGGAGTGATCGGGGGTCTCTCCCTTCTCCAATGCATTGAGGCGTTGTGTTAGCTCCTCATTACGGGCCTCGCTCTCGGCTAGTCGATGCCGATGCTCCACCAGCCCCTCCTGTTGAACAGCGAGGGCGTGCTGGTTGGCCCAGTATAGGTTGGAATTTTGCAACTCCTCCTGCTCTAAACGAGCAGTCATCTCTCCAATATTGGTTAAGCAACTGAATTTGGAGGTCATGCCGTGAAGACCGAGCTACCAAGAGAGGTATGGTCTGATCGGCGGGCTCTTGAGTGAGCGGTGGGGTAGGTGCGGATGATGGTCCTCCAATCTCAAAGTGAGAGGGGATTCCCTCCTCCCGCCTCCACTCTTGGAGGGTCTCGGGAATCCAGCCCCATCTACGGGCGTTTGCTCGTCGCTGCTATGGTGGTGAACTTGGTTGTGGTGCTGGTACGGGGATAGACTCCCGTCTAGGCATGAAAACTCTTTTGCGGTGTGTGAACAACATCTTTGGGCCGTTGGGGTGGGGACGATACGGTTTGAATGACGGAACTTCAGGTTGATATGGTGTGTAGGAGGGGATTATCGGGGGTAGTGGATCCTCTCTGGTTTCAACTTCTTCCATGGGCTCCTCCCCTGGTTCCTCCATCGGCTCCTCGGAGGGGTCCTCTTCTTCAGACGGTTCTCCTTCGGTGAAAACCTCCGTGACTTCGGGCCTCATGTGGGTGTACTCATCCTCAGAATCGGACAAGATGATGATGGTGTTGTTCGACATGTTTTCTGCTATCAATGTCCATTTATAGTCTTTTAGTTAGTTACAAATATTTTCAAAAATTCAGTAAAACTTAAGTGCAGTTACAGTCTAGGGTACTAATGCAACCTAGTTCACTATAACTATGGCTCTGATATCAATCTGTCACACCCCGTTACCCTGGTTGGCAACGAAGCGTGACGTCGCGGAAGCGTAACCATGATCAAGTGAACGACCACTATATGGACGTTTTCAGAAATACATTGATTTGACTTCAAACATAAATATTGTTTCTTGACCGAGATAAAGCATAAGTAGTTCGCAAATTACAGAGATTTAAATACATAATTAAATTGACCAAAATAATACAAATAAATCTCCGAGAGTTTGAAAATTAATGCGACGCCATATGTGCGGAAGCCTTGAAATTACTTCCGGTGCGATGCACTTGCGTTAATTTCCTGAAAATACACGCTAATATACGTCAACAAAATTGTTGTTGAGCTCATAGGTTTACACGTAAATATGACTTATATGGACATCAACAGTTGGGTTTGAATTTATAAAATCATAAATTCCATGTTATGTATTACATAAAAACCATCATGCAATCGAAACTTAATTATGAGTTTGCCCTTTGCAGTACTCCCATACGTAATACCGTAATGTTAAATATATATGCATTCCGCCATTAGCCGATTAAGACTAACCTGAATGGGGGACATGACTCCCGATAGATCTATCCACAATATATTCGCGCTTACAAATAAATGTAACTAACGGTTCAAGATTTGAGGGCTGATGGGACCACACGTGTAATACATAATAGAAATGAAGTAGTTACCGTGTCCATATGAAAATGTAGCATGTATTTCAACCACAAAACATAACAGCATGAAAATAGGGGCTATGAAGACTCACCGAGGGTGTGATGGCAAAATATGTGTGTAAAATGCAAGTTTGCGATGATTGATGGGTGATGAACCGGATGTGATTAACCGAGCCCTAAATGATATAAGGGACTTAATAATCTCCCATATATGATAATATGTATATATAAAGGTTCTTATGTCTTAAATCATCGAACATTACAAGTTTATAAATAAAACTTGCTTAAAACGTCAAGCTTATATATATATATATATATATATATATATATATATATATATATATATATATATATATATATATATATATATATATATATATATATATATATATATATATATATATATATATATATATATATATATATATATATATATATATATATATGTATATATATATATATATATATATATATATATATATATGTATATATATATATATGTATATATATATATATATGTATATATATATGTATATAATTTTCCAGCTATTTGAAGGTTTTTCGGCCTAGTTTAAGGATGTTTTTGACAAAGCTCCAAATCAATTTAGGCTTTGGTTTTCTTAGACATTAAACTACTATATACAAAGAATTTTTAAAGTCAATAACGGCCATTTTTCGAGGTGTTTAGGTTAGAGAAAAAGCTCGTTAAAAACCCTATGTTGGCCATTTTTGAGCTGTCAAACTTTCGGGTTCCCAAATAATATCTGGGGTTCTAAACTCCATAATAAATTATGAAAACTTCCAGATTTTTGGCTAAGACATAGAACTAACTTTTGAGACAAGAATCAACTCATTTTGTTAAGTTATGAATCAGTTATTATTTTTCAAAGTTGATGCAACATTTTTGCCGAAATTCCGTATTTCATAAACTTGAAATAACTTGTGATTCTTGTTGTTTACTCAAAAACTGCTTGTATAAAAGTTATAAAACACATTTATATAACTTTTTTTCATAATATTTACACTAACATGATGTGTTTATATATTTATAAAATCATTTGAAGAAAACAACTTAAAAATAAAAGTTACAGATTTAAAAACTTGAGTTTTTATGAAACTTGTTGTTGTTGGTGATTATATATATTATGCAAGACTTATATAAACATAAATGTATGAAGAAATAAGTTAGTATTTACTTACTTTGATGTATTTAGAGTAGGAATTGGAGGAGAAGTTGAAACTCTTGCAAGATTTGCACCCAAAAACACTTGAATCGAAGAACACTTGAAAGAAAATTTGTGTGTGGTGTGTGTGTGGTGCTTGGCTGGTTTCAAGAGAGGGAGGAAGAAGGTTTTTGGTGTGAATATAATGAGAGGGAAGCTCTCTATTTATAGGGAATATTGGATTTTGAAATGATGGTGAAATGATGAAAAGCATGGAAGGTAGGATGTTGTGTGCACTTTTAAACAAAATGATGGTGTTTAAAGTAGAATGACTTTTGTAATAAAATATTTGAACTCAACCCCTAAGTTGTACAACCTAGGGGCCGGCCGTATGATGTATTTTAGTGCATTTTTATTTTATTTTTTTGTATAAAAAGTATTTAGAAATGTATTCTTTTATTTCCCTTTTCTTGTAATTTCATAAATACTTTTGGATGCATTGTTTTAATGAATTGTTTTAGTCTTGCGTAATTAATGTTAAGTAAGTGTATTTGGATATGATTAGTGTTACTAATAATTATTTAATTATGTACTTAGTTGAATTAATCCTTCATATCGTAAATCGATCGGATTAATTGATTTGCCGATTCATCGCACCGATGAAATTGAGTTGAGTTGAATTTCCTTATGAACATTGTTAATCACTTTGACTAATTGCTAATGACCACTTATTAGGGTATAATTGGCTAGCAAATGCTGATTAGGTCATATTTGCTAACTTGGTTTAAGGTCGGATGTTACACAAACGGGGCAGCTTTAATGCTCGAGTGGTAACTATTATTGTACGAGAACTCGACTAATGGAAAATGTCTATTCCAACTCTTGCCAATATCAATCACGCACGCCCTTAACATATCCTCCAACGTTTGATTGGTCCTCTCACTTTGACCAGCAGTTTGCAGGTGGTACACTGTACTCATGTCTAGTCGTGAACCCAAAACCTCTTACAATGATTGCCAAAACCTTGATGTGAACCGACTATCTCTATCTGATATAATCGATATGGGAACTCCATGCCTTGAGACAACTTTTTTAATATAGATTCGTGTTAAGTTATCCATCTTATAAGTCTCCTTGATTGGCATGATATGTGCAGTCTTTGTGAGTCGGTCAACGATTACCCAAATGGTGTCATAACCACCAGTAGTCTTTGGCAATTTCGTGATTAAATCCATGCTTATTCCCTCCCACTTCCATTGTGGTATCTCCGGTTGTACCAATAATCCTGATGGTTTCTAGTGCTCAGACTTAACCTTCAAACATGTTAAGCACTCGCTGACATATGTAGCAATGTCAGCCTTCATATTCGGCCACCAGTATAACTCCTTCAAATCGTGATACATCTTATCTGATCCTGGGTGGATAGCATATCTTGACTTATGACCTTCAACCATGACCAGCTTCCTTATCCCTCCGAACTTTGTAGCTAAATTCTGCTCATGAAGTACCGGCATCCGTCGGTTTTGATCTCAATGGCTTAACCCATTCCTTTCGACTCAAAGCATCGGCTACAACGTTTGCTTTGCCCGGATGGTAGCGGATTTCACTGTCATAATCACTAAGTAGCTCAACCCAGCGACATTGTCTCATATTTAACTCCTTCTAGTTCAGAATATGTTTGAGACTCTTGTGATCTGTAAACACCGTGCACTTTGTTCCGTAAAGGTAGTGTCTCCAGATCTTGAGAGCAAATACCACAGCTCCAAGCTCCAGGTCATGTGTTGTATAATTTACCTCATGGACTTTAGGTTGTCGTTATGCAAAAGTGATAACTTTATCTTTCTGCATTAACACACAACCCAATCGATTGTGTGAGGCATCGCAGTAGACCATGAAATACTCTATTCCTTCGGGTAAGGATAGAATAGGTTCATTACACAATCTTTGCTTAAGCAGCTGAAAAGATGACTCCTGTTCTTCACCCCAGTTGTACTTTACATCCTTTCGAGTCAGTTCTATTAAGGAACCAGCTATCTTCTAGAAGTTCTCAATAAATCGCCTATAATAACTGGCAAGACCTAAGAATTGATGGATTTTTGTGGGAGTTCTAGGGGTTGCCCAGTTCTTAATGGCCTTGATTTTCGATGGGTCTACTTGTATTCCCTGGCTGTTGATCACATGCCCAAGGAATTTTAATTCCCGCAGCCAAAAATCACACTTGGAAAAATTGACGTATAGTTGTTCTTTTTTCTAAAAGCTCCAAAATCAACTTCAGATGCTGCTCATGCTCCTCCTTGCTTCTGGAATAGATAAGGATGTCATCTATGAAGACAATAACGAATTTATCTAGATAGGGTTTGCATACACGGTTCATGAGATCCATGAATACTGCTGGCGCATTGGTCAAATCAAATGGCATCACCTGAAACTCGTAATGACCATAACGAGTTCTGAAAGCCGTCTTCGGAATATCTTCCTCTCGTACCTTAACCTGGTGATATCCCGACCGTAGATCAATCTTTGAATAGAAGCTAGATCCTTGCAGCTGATCGAATAGGTCGTCGATTCTGGGGAGTGGGTATCGGTTCTTGATGGTTAACTTGTTCAGCTGTTGATAGTCTATTCACATCCTAAAGGATCCGTCCTTTTTCTTTACAAACAAGACCGGACCTCCCCAGGGTGAGGAACTTGGTCGGATGAATCCTTTATCCAACAACTCTTGCAGCTGATTAGATAACTTTTGCATCTCTGTGGTGCTGATCGATAGGGTGCTCGTGCCACAGGCGTAGCGACAGGCACCAAGTCGATCTGAAATTCTACTTGCCTAGCTGGTGGAAGCCCAAGCAAGTCTTCAGGAAAGACTTTTGGGTAATCACAAACCACCAGAATCTCTTCGAGTCGCTTCTCCTTTGATTCTTTCTCCATCATTTGAACTGGAACTACTTGACATCCCCTTCGGAGACATTTCAGAGTTCTTAAACCAGATATGACGTTTATCTGACGGTTCTTTCATTCTCCTTGAACCGTTAGGACTTTCTTCTTCTTGAGTGGTTTACGCACGACCTTCTTACCACACAAGATTTATGCATGATTGTCTGATAACCAATCCATACCAATAACTACGTCGAAGCTTCCGAGTTCAATGGGCATCAAGTCTATCTTAAAGGAATGATCTACTAACTTTAGCATGCACTCTTTCATTACACTATTTGTTTCAATTCACTTTCCATCAGCTAACTCTATGGTACAAGCATTATCTAATGGGGAAAGAGTGGCATTCAATTATTCACTAAGCTTAGCAGATATAAAGCTTCTATTAGCCCTAGTATCAAATAACACATAAGCATATACATCGTTAAGAAGAAACGTACTTGTCACCACGTTGGGATCCTAACGAGCGTCACCAGCTCCCAATACAAAGGCTCTCCCTGGAGCTCCACTATTGTTCCTCAACTTTGGGCAGTCTTTCTTAAAGTGTCCGACAATTCCACACCCGAAACAGCTCTTTTGTGTACCGATATTGCTTCCATTACCGTTACTCCTACAATCCTTGGTCGAATGACAAATTCTCTTACACTTCTCGCATGGGGTAGGACAGGGACCTACGTGATGGTAGGTGCATTTGTTACACAATGGTTTGTTGCCAGTGTAACCCTTCCTTGGTTCAACCCCGGCAACAAATGCCTTGATGGTTTCGGGCTTCTTGGCTTGCGAACCCGAACCTTTCCCCTAACGGTCCTCCCATTTTCTTTTGTTTTATCCAGCCTTTGCTTCTATTCGCCTTGCCACTTGGTCCATTAAATTGTTCGCCATCCGAATGGCGCCTTGAATGGTAGACATTTCCTTGAATTTGAGGAGCCAGTCCCCAAATGTAACGTTTGATACGCTTGTACTCAGGAGTGACCATTTTTGGGCACAGTAGACTTAACTTGTGAAAACTGTTTGTGTATCCAGCGACACCCGTTCCCGTCATTGTAAGATTCTAGAACTCAGATTCCATCTTCTGTAGTTTGTTTCTGGGGCAGTATTCATCTGTCATCATCTGCTTCAATTCTGTCCAGCCCGACCGCACCTTCCATTCCGTTAAAGTATCGGGGCTTGCAGCTCAGAAATTTAAAAACCCATATCAACGTAATATAATAGTTAATGGGGTTATATTAAATTAATCTATTAAAAATGGTTTTTTTAAAGAAAATCGGGCATGACCCGTTCGCACGAAGTCAATCTCCCTGTTCAGTTATAAACCATGAATTTATCGTAAAGTAAATTTACATGATAATTCTAAATAGTTATAACCACTATCATCCATCAAAGAAATTAAGTGTCTATATGAACACATCTAAGTGTGTTGGTAGACATACTACCCGAAAGTATAACAATACTAAGTTAACTTTTACCGAATGTCAAGGCTTCAATTGCGTTCCGTTTAAACTCTAGGATCAAAGTAAGCAATCACCTTTCCTTTACTAATCCACCTGAGGTATATAAAAGTGAGGGGTTAGCAACAATTTGCTAAGTGAGTTACCAGACCGATATGGAGTGCAAAACATACAACATGTAATAATGTTTAAAATGATTATGAAATGACAAGTGCAATATCTTTTAATAAAAATGATGTGGGCATGGCCCATTAATTTGCATACGTTGCGGTACGTGACCCGCTAACCCGTCGTTTCCAACAGCTGTGAATCCATGTCCAACTGCACAACTCCAACCGGCTTCCATGTCCGGCCACCTTCCCACGAGCTCATGTGGTATAGGAATTTATACGCACAAACACAAAGTAAGGCAGTGTATATAATAATAATGATTTGGACGTCCAGTGAGGCAAATAATAATGAGCATAGCTCACAACAGGGAAATCAAATGTGATCGTGTAAATCATGAATTGAAATTTCTCCAAGTATAACATGAAAGTGAATATATGTGATGAACGGTATCAACTAAGGTATAATGGCCATAAGCCATGATCAAGTAATGAACCGCCAATAGGGCAGTATAATAAAATCAGTGTAATGCATCATATAAGATGATGATGCCAATTAGATATGCACAATGTCATAAATAAAATAAACATGTAATTATGTATGCAACACACACATCAATGCTAGAACTTACAGTACAGTAGGCTATAATAGCCTTTAAGGCTCAAAACGGCCAATGAGTCACTTAACGACCCGAACCGATAACCGGCATTCCTTCCAGCTCCAAACCTATCATACAATGATATTCAAGCATTCATAAGCTTATAGTTGTATATCATAACAACTGGAAGTTATTTGAAGTGTTTAAACGGTTTCGGTTAAAGTTTTCGAATTTATCGACACTGATACGACTCTTATTGAGTTTTATAGACTTTTAGGTGATTTTAAATGTTTATTTAAGTGTTATATATGTGTAGGATGATCACACGATGTTATAATATCATTATAGGGCTTAAAGTAAGTGTTTTGGGTGTACCGGGGCTCAACTCGCACTAGTTTCGTATTTTGGCCATAACTTTTTCATACGAACTCGGATTTAGGTGATTCAAGAGTCCAGAAGAAGAGGACACATAGGGCTACAACTTTTATCTTTTGAAAAATGGTCCATCTGATGGTGAACTCGACAAGTATATGGGGAATAGGGCTACAACTTTTATCTTTTGAAAAATGGTCCATCTCATGGTGAACTCGACGAGTATATGGGGAACTCGGCGAGTTCCCTTACTCTGCAGTCCAGAATCATCTTTTTCAATGCCCTGCTCGTGGTTTTTATTCCAAACTCGTCTTTAACCCATTTAAACACCTCCAAACTTCATTTTATGCTATATTTGATGTACATAAACATATAGGAACATACTTAAATCATTTATATCATAAAACTCATTAATTTATCACTTGGTTATTCTTGAATTTGCACATAGGGGTGTAAACGAGCCGAGCCGAGCCCGAGCCCGTTTAAGCTCGAGCTCGGCTCGTTTAAAATTATCAGGCTCGAGCTCGAGCTCGGCTCGTTTCGAGCTTTGTATGTAAAGCTCGAGCTCGGCTCGTGAATAACTTTCCAGGCTCGAGCTCAGCTCGGGCTCGACTCGTTTATTATATATTTTTATTTTTTAATTAGTTTTTAAATAATCTTTTCAAATAATATGTATAATTTGTTATTTTAATATATTTATATTTATTTAATTTATATATTATATTTTATTAATTTTAAAATATATTTATATATAAGCTCGTTTAAGCTCGTTTAGGCTCGCGAGCTCGATATGTGAAGCTCGGGCTCGGCTCGTTTATTAAACGAGCTCGAATTTAGGCTCGAGCTCGGCTCGGGCTCGTTTAATTCGAGCTTTTTTCGAGCTTTTAACGAGTCGAGCTCGAGTAGCTCACGAGTAGCTCGACTCATTTACACCCCTATTTGCACATATGAAAACCAATTCAAAATTCCATAGGAACCACTTGTTTCTTTTAATTATAATTCAGAACTACACCAATCATTCTTTTATATACTTTTAGCTTCATGAAACATGATTTCTTTGATTCCTATTTATACCCTCTATTATTTCTATAGTAATGGAGAAGGAGAAGATGATGAAATACATATATATATCCAAGTTTTAGATGCTCACCTTGAGTTTATTAAGCTTCAATATTCAATCCTTTAGCCATTTCTTAGCCAAGATCAGCAAGCAAATCTCCGCCCTAACTCCTGGGCTTTTTCTCCAATATGTATAAGCAGAAAATTAAAGTGAAAAATGAAGAAGGAGAAGAGGTCGTAGATTGGGGGTTAAAGTCCCAATTATTTTTGCAAACTTACCACCACACCCCTTCACCTCTTCCTTGCCTTCAATTTCTAGCAATCATTCTTTATTTAATCAAGTACATGCAATGATAGCTTGTACACAAGGATTTAGTGGTTTGTACTTGAGCATATGGATAACTAATTTACAAGTCTTTAAAGCATATAGTCCAAGCACTTGAAGCTTGTGGCCAATAATTCTATAATAATCATGATTAGAATATTCAATTGTAATTCATTTGAAAATTTTAATAGGTTGAATTAGTACCTTTATTATAAGGGTATTATTGCGAAGTATAAATTAACCGGACTCAAATATATGTATAAGTCCAGTTTACCTATTTATAGGTTTGTAATTTAACATTAACATATATTCTCTGAGATAATAAAAATTTCAATCTTTATATATTGATTAACATAAATAAATCACTCAATTCATTAGTTGAGTGTATAATTACTAGTTTAATTATTTTATCAAATTCGAGGATGTTACAGAAATCCCTTGATGCCGCACCCCCTTTGATTGGTGTCGTTCCCTCCTACGGTGCCGCATGCTTCTCCTTCACCGTTAGCAACACTATTTCTTTTCGTTTCATATATGGCTATAGCAGCAGCCACTCGTTGAGCAACGAGTTGCTCAATTGCAGCGGCGCTCATTGCTCTCCTTGTCGGCATTATCTTGAATAAATTAATATAAATGGTATAAGGGAGCGAATCTATTGACTATGAATTTAAAAGAGAACACATAATTGTAGCACATTGTTGCACATAAATTTTGCAAGTACATAACATCGATTTCATTGATACTTCATTTAATTTTTTTTTGTTACATAGGGGTCGGGTTTTACCCGAAAAATTTCAAGTACTTTAACTACATCAGGTCCTACTACTTCCTAGAATTTAAAAGACAAAAATAGAAATACAAGTTTATATCCTACATAACTAGGTGTGGGAATGGTCAGAGGTCTCTTCTTGCTCCAGGGCGTTGAGGCGTTGCGTCAGTGCCTCATTGTGTGCCTCGCATTCGGCCAATCGCTGACGGAGTTCGTCTAGCCCGTCTTGTTGGATTGAGAGAGCGTGCTGGTTTGCCCGGTATATGTTTGTATTCTGCATCTTCTCGCTCTCCACTCTAGAAGTGATCTCCCCGACTTCTTGGCTTAGCAGCCTAAGCAGGAGATCGTGTCGGGTGGCTCTTGCCACCAGGACTGGCATAGTCCGGTTTGCGAGGTCTTAAGTGAGGGGTGGGGTCAGCTCGGAGGATGGTCCTCCGACCTCGAATTGGGAGGGGATTCCCTCCTCCCTCCTCCATTCCTGGAGGGTATCTGGCATCCAACTCCAATGCCGGACATCTACCCGTCGACGTTGCGGTGGGCTTGGCTGAGGGACTGGGACTGGGATAGACTCCCGTCGAGGCATCATCACCCTCTTTCGGGCGGTGAACTTCATAAGCGGGCCGTTGGGGTGGGGACGGTGTTTTGTGTGATGGAACTTCGAGGTGGTATGCTATGTATTACGGGGCCACCGGAGATGGTGGGTCTTCTCCGGATGGTTCTCCCCATCCACTGGAGGATTCGTCTCCTTCCACCTGTTCTTCTTCCGATTCCTCCATCGGCTCTTCTTCTTTAGAGGGGTCCTCCTCTTCGGATGGATCTTCTTCGACGAAAACCTCCGTGACTTCTGGGCTCAAGGGGGTGTTCTCATCTTCAAAATCAGATAATATGATGAACGTAAGCCTCGACATGTTTCTGTCATCAAGGTCCAATTATAGTGTTTAGTTTTTTACAAAATAATTTCTAAAATTTGTAAGACTTAAGTGTAGTTATAGTATAGGGTACTAATGCAACCTAGTTCACTATAACTATGGCTTTGATTCCAATCTGTCACACCCCGTTACCCCGGTTGGCAACTAGGCGTGACGTTGCGGAAACATAGTCATAATCAAGTGAATGACCAATATATGGACGTTTTCGAAAAATACATTGATAACTTCAGAATATAACATTGTTTTTACATTAACCAAATGTAACGTAAGTAGTTCGCAATCACAGATATTTAAATACATGATCAAAAGAACATTAATTATGCTAATAAATCTCTGGGTGTTTGAAAAATGTTGCAGCTCCAAAATATGTGGAAGCCTTGCTACAGTTCTGATGCATGCTACTCAGCTTAATTACCTGAAAATACATGCTAAAATATGTCAACAAAATTATTGGTGAGCTCACAGGTTTACACGAAAGAATGACTTGTATGGACAACAACGATTGAATTTGAATTTATACAGCATAAATTCCATGTTATGTATTACATATAACCATCATGCAACCGAACTTAATTATGAGTTTGCCCTATGTAGTATTACCACTATAATACTATGAAGTTAAATATATACGCACCTGTTAATAGTTGGCGCGACCAACCCGGGTGGGGGGCATTAATCCTAATAAATCTATCCATATGATATTCATGTTTACATAAATGTAATTAACGGTTCATGATTTGAGGGCATGATGAAACCACGTGTGTGTAATACATAAAATAAATATAGCATGTATTGCGTCTATATAAAAATTATAGCATGTATTTTCACCCCAAAACATAACGTAAAAATAGGGGCTATGAAGACTCACCGCAAAAGTGATGGCAAATATGAGCGTAAAAACGTAGATTGCCTTGTTGTTGACTTGTGGTGAACTTGATATGTTTAACCGAGTCCTAAATGATATGAGGGACTTAATAACTCCCTTAAATGATAATATGCATGTATGTTGGTTTTTTATGTTTTAAATCACCCAACTTAACAAGTCCATAAAATAAAACCCACTTAAAAACGTCAAGTTTATATATATAATTTTCCAGCTTTAATTGAGGTTTTTCGGCCTACTTTATGGCTGTTTTTGACCAAGCTCCAAAATGATTTTGGTTTTGATATTCATAGTCATATAAATAATATGTAAAATGAATTTTCAAGGTAAAAAGGGCCATTTTTCGAGGTGTTTAGGTTAGGGAAAAGGCTCCTTAAAACCCCTATGTTGGCCATTTTTGAGTTGTTAGACTTTTCGGTTCCTAATTAATATTTGGGGGTTCAAAACTCCATATTAAATTATGAAAACCTCCAGATATTTATTTAAGACATAGATCTATCTTTTGAAACAAGAGTAAACTCATTTCGTTATGTTTTGAATTAGTTTTGATTTTTCAAAGTCGATGTAATATTTCTGCCGAAAATCTGGATCATAACCTTGAAACAACTTGTGATTATTGTTGTTTATTCAAAAACCACATGTATAAAAGGATATGAAACACATTTATATAACTTGTTTTCATCTTATTTGTACTTACATTATGTGTTTATATATTTATAAACATATTTGAAGAAACAAACTTTAAAACAAAACTAGTTATTTATAAACTTGAGTTTTAATGAAACTTGTTGTTGTTAATGATTATATATATTATGCAAGACTTATATAAACATAAATATAAGAAGTAATAATTTAGTATTTACTTACTTTGATGAATTAGAAGAATGCAAACAAATAGAAGTTGAAATCTTCAAATGTTGCACCAAAAACACTTGAAATAAACTTGAAGAACAAAAGTAGGAAACTTTTGTTTTGGAGATGGCCTTTGGCTGATTTTTTAGAGACGAAGAAGATAGTGTTTTGCTTTGCAAAGGTGTGAATAAGAATGAGAAATGATCTCTCTATTTATAGATAAAGTTTGAGTCTTGCAAGTGGAGGTTGAGTGAAGATATTGATGAAATGAAAGGGAGATGATGAAAAGGATTTGATTTTGATGGTTAATGGGTTGTGTAATATAAAATTGAACTCAAAAGCTAGTATTGTACTAGCTAGGGCCAGATTTTTGAAAATATAATAATGTATATTCATTTTTTTTTTGTATAAAAGTATTTCAAAATTTATTCTTGTATTTTTCTTTTTATGTAATTTCTTAAATACTTATAAATGCATTAGTTTGATGAATTGTTTTAGTCTTGCATAATTAATGTTAAGTAAGTTTCTTAATGCATGATTAGTGTCACTAATCTTAATTTAATTAGGTACTTAGTTGAATTAATTCATCATATCGTAAATCGATCGGATTAATTAATTTGTCGTTTCATCGCACCGATGAAATTGTTTCTAATTGAGATGAATTTCCTTATGAAATTTGTTAATCATATTGATTAATTGTTAATGACCACTGATTAGGTTATAACTTGTTAATAACTACTTATTAAGTTACAGTTGCTAACCTGATTTTGGGTCGGATGTTACACAGGGGGTGACACTTGAGCTGTTTCCAATCACCTCCCTCCAATTGAGGGGGTGATTGAAGATGGGCTTGTTCCCCGTGGAATGGAACTCTTTACGTTGAGAGGCGGAAGAGTGGCTGGGGGGTGTGCTTCACCTACTGGGCTAGTGGGTTTTTACAGACTTGCCTAACTTTGGGTTAATGGTTCCCCTCAGCACTCTTTTCTTGTATCCTCTCATCAAATTCTCTCAAAATATCTTGTAAGGTATTTTCAGATTCATTTTCTTCAACTCGTTCAACATTTTTAAATGTCTCATCCCTTAACCCAAAATCAGCTCCCCCTATTTTATCATCCTCACTCAACTCAACCTCACTTTCTGATGTGGTTAACATAGTTGGTTCTGACTGTGCTTCTTCGAGATAAAACACCATCTCTTCTCTGCGGTCTTTTGTCAGCGCACTAGGAATCATGATTGTCATCCCGACGGTGATACTCTCTTCTATCGTCTCCTCTTCTGTCATCCTTTCTCTCTTACCGTCTCTTAAACCTTATTTCATCTCTGTCATCACTTCTCTTTTCCTACTCTCAAACCTTCTTTCATCTATGTAATCTCTTCTCTCATCCTGTATGTCATCTTGTCTCTCATATCGTCGATCATCCCGTCATCGGTCGTCATGGTCATCCCGTCTGTCATCCCTCCGCTCATTGCTCCTCTCATCATGGTGTCTTGTCGGCCCAGTATCATAGCGAAGCTGATTGTTCGTCTTATTTTGATAAAATCTATTTTGGTGCAGACGATTGGACATGAAGGCCATTTGTTCATGTATGTCTGCCTCTTCGGCATCAAGTGGTTCACCAAAAGCAAAAATTTGTGGTATTGCAGAAAGAGGATTTTGAGATGATGAACCATAGGAGGGAGCATATCCATAGGGAACACAATGGGTAGGTGCTGGTGATGGGATAGATTTAGTCACACATGCCTTGTTGGAAAGGAGAGCCAATGGATCAGTTGTCTTTGAAATATTGTTAACATTAAGTAACAATGAAGCCACAGACTTGGCCATCTGTTTATGAGCATCTACATCCCCTTGATATTTTTTCAGCTCCTTAAATAAGACACTGATAGATGTCTTGTTCAGGTGAAGAACTTGTGTTACTACTTTGCTTCCTATTCCTTATTCCGGTGTTAGAGAATATAGAAACTAGATATTGATGTCATCCCGGTCCTTGAAAATGTGAAGTTTGTTTAGTTCATTTAGCACAGTGCAGAATCTGGTGAAAGTGGTCTGCAATTATTCATCGTCTCTGGCTCTGAATGTAAAGAATATAGCCTTTGCTTCTTTAATTTTAGCTTGGTCATTGAGATCAGCTCCCAGCATCTGCATCTCAAGCTCATCCCATATTTGCTTTGCTGACATCTAATTTTCCACACTGACAAAAATGTTAGTGGCTAAAGCTTGGTATTAAAGATGTTCAGCTCTCAGATCAGCAGCATGTCTCTCTCTTCTTTATGTTCATTTCAACATGAAATATTGCTAAAGGGGACTCTCTTTACACACTTTGAGCTATAATTAGAACAATTCTAGTTATGTTTCAAGTTAAAACTTTCAAAATCAAATAACTAATAATGTACAATAAAAAAAGTCATCACCAAAGAAACCTAGGTAAAATTAAAAAAAAAACTTATAAAACTAGTAGTGATTGATGTTTAATAAAAGGAAAAATGGCATCAAATAGCTCTGAACTTTCGACTTTGTACACATTTATGTAGTTAACCTTTTTTTTTTGCATATTTGGTAGTCAAAGTTTCAAAATTGTTTCAATTTGGTAGTTGGCATACTTGTTAACCGGTTGCTTCCGGTTTCGATGCCTACATGGACAATTTTTTAATGATGTGGTTGTCCGTTTTTATATTATACCCGGTTTTATCTACGTGGCAGCCCGTTTTTTAAAATCACCCGGTTTTACACGCTTTTTAAAAGTGTGTAAAAATTTAGTTAATTTTCTACACTTATAAATGTGTTTAAAATTATTGCAGTAATAAGCGCGAAAATATATACTAAATCATCCTAATTACCACATTTAAAATCTTGAAGAAAAAAGTTCACATGTATATATGTGGACAAATTTTTTTTTTTTTTCACATTTGAAAGTGTAAAGATAAATTTATCACACTCAATTTTGCCACGCTTCCTCTTATGCGGATAAATTAAATGTGACAAATTAATTTTCATACTTTTAAGTGTGGACAAATTATTAGTTTGTCCACATTTATATCTGCAAACTTTTCTTTAAACACATGTTTGAGTATAAAAACTCCACACTTGTAATTGTAACTAATTTTTACATTCTTATAAGTGCGAATAAACATAAAACTTTTTTACGCACTTGCTAAAAGCGTGTAAAAATAACGTGTACGATTGATAATTTTTTTTGTAGTGATATTTGCGTTCCATCTTGTAGAAATACTTCAAAGAAACTGTAGAACATAGTGCCAATACGCTGATACTTAACCACACCACCCGCAATAATTTTTTCAACAACTTCTAAAACAAAGATAAGTATAGTTATTTATCATATCCTTTAAAATGAAAAAATGAAGTAAGAGATTTAATAAAAATTTTAGATGTACCAATCAACATATTTTGAGGGTGTTTGTCTTCTGCAATAGTTCTAATTGAAGACTTCAATGAATAAAATACAAACTCACTTTCAATAACACTTGTCAGCCGTGTAAGTTTAGAATTTTTGCTTTTGCGGATCTCTCATTCATTACGATGGAAACTAAAACATTCATGTCTTGTGTATTCATAATAGTTTCTTTCGACTTGGAAATGATCCAAGGATAATACTCCACCCATCAAATCTTTTCGCTCATAAAAAGGTATTAAACTTTCAGAAATGATTGGAGCCATTTTTTTCTCTCTTGAAAAAAAAACGCAAATAAGTTACAAATACCTTATTTTATAGTATAATAACAAATAAAGATAATATGTGTAACTTATATTCTGATCAAGTAAAATTAATATCAGTATTTTATTTGAGCGGCTTTCATCCTTCTAAGTGAATTCCACACGAATGACCATCAATTTCTTCCATTAATGCACGTGTTAGAGTGATGAAAACTCTTCCACATAAAAGTATTGGTCCATTTTCTACAAATGTATTTATTTGACAATGTTGACGTTATTTAATTTTCTTGTGATTTTAATTTATTAATGGCTACAATTAGGAAACATGAAATGAACATCAAATGTATATTAGAAAAATTATAAATCAAATAAAAAATTGAAATTCAATAACATAAAAACATAACAGACTATTGCGATGAAAAAAATACGTTGACCATAGATTAATCCTATGTGAATTTTTTATGTGTGGCTAAGTGAAGGCTATTATAGTATTTGCAATACATATTTATATTTTTCAAAGGTTTGAACTTTATGTTTATTTCAGAGTAAATGATAAGTAACGGAATAAAAGAACAAACAACTTTTTATAACTTAATCCTTGTATGTGCATTAAGCCATGCATGTTATGACATAATATGTGCATTAAATACTTACATGAGATTGGGAACAAAGGTGACACTTGACATAAACGATTGATTCTCACAAAGTTTACCTGCAAGTACATGTAGTTGTTTAACTTAATCGCTTACTTTCACATTCTTTCAGTTCATTTTTTTCCAATTTTTCAAGTGAATAGTACTGCTACTGCTTTAATTCATCTGTATTTGTCTTTGTCTGTGCACGTGATTTTAATTACATTATTAGCAATGTTTTCAATTTAAGTTAAATAAAGTTATAAATATGCTATATGTATTGTTTATAAACTTGTGTTGTTAATTTAAAAGAATTGAAAAAAAAACAAACTTTAGTGGTCTAAATGACAAAATAGTTAAAGTTAAGCAAATAAATCCCCTAAATTGATGTATCTGCTCATTTAAATCAAAGCAAAGAAAATTAAATACTCTCTCTATTCTCAAAACTCATGGTTCCTTCATAAAGAGTTCATCAAATCTTCATCTTCAATCAAAGATTTAAAGCTTGGAATCATAACGTATCAAGCTTATATCAAGATTTAAGGTAAATCTATCATTTAAATTTTTTCTTATGTGTGTGTATTGGAATCTACGATTCCTGTAAAATTTATATGATTTCAAATATCTTCAAATCACCAAATTGAACATCAATTAGGGATATCTTCTAAGACTTCCTCTATGAGAACGGAAAGCCTAACTGGCTCTGGGTTACACAAGGTCTTCGTATCCAAAATGGAATTCGCAGAGTTCAAGGCCCTCATGTTGCAGTAACTGAGCGACATGTACACCTTCATGACTCAACACCCAGCCAAACCTGCCATCCCAACGCTTGATGAAGCAAAACGTTCTTTCCACTCTCTACTCAAAGCATCTCCTACTCTTTCATCCATTAAGGCCTTAATCCTCGAGATCCTAAACAACAAAGCATCAGGCTCTTCCAGCCAAGAGGATCCCTTAGTTCATCAAATGGGTGAGGGCCTTAAGGTAATTGTTGAATCATGTCATGTCTCCGCCCAAGGAACAAAAAGAAAGAAAACATGATGATAAGGAGGATCCTGATCTGCATGAGGGGGAGAAACGGGCTACGGCGGCCGGAAAACCTCCGATGATTTTTGAAGAATCAGCTCCATCTAGTCCAAGGCCATCAGCACCAACACAAGGCCCATCTCATCTTGCGCCAGAACAGTCTACAGCAGATCTCCCGGCTGTGTCTCTTGGGAGCAGTCGATAATTAAACCTGTTTACAATATTAAAATGATAAGTTGTAATAGATACTCAGATGCAGTAAGGAAATGTATTTTTTCACTCAAAACAATGTTACTCTTTCAACTGTTTTCATGAAATTGATGATTAGGTTTTGGCATTCGGATGAACCGAAAATGTATTAGTTATTTTTAGTGAACCAAATGCAACAACATAGGATACAAGATGCCTGGAATATGCATTTATCGATGGATTGCGATCTGATATCCGTGAGTTTGTGGGATGCGAGACGCCTTATAGGCTGGCACCTACTGGATGCGAGAGATGATTTCACAACTACAAGAGTTATTGCATCGTGGATTCATCTGTCCGAATTCGTCCCCGTGGAGAGCGCCAGTTTTGTTTGTGAAGAATAAAGACGACACTATGCGGATGTGTATAGACTGCAGAGAGCTGAATAAAGTGATTGTAAAGAACCGTTATCCGCTTCCACGTATCGTCGATCTATTTGATCAGCTTCATCGAGTTACTTCTCGAAGATATACTTGACATCTGTTTACCATCAGTTGAGAGTTAGAGACTAGGATGTCCCGAAGACAGCGTTCCAGACACGATATGGACACAATGAGTTTCTTGTGATGCCATTCGGATTGACAAACGCACCCGCAACCTTCATGGATTTGATGAACAGGGTGTGTACATCTATGTTCGATTGTTTCGCGATAGTGTTCGTCGATGAGATTTTGATTTTTTCTAGGAGCGCCATGGACCACGAGCAGCACTTACGAGATGTTTTCACCATGGTGCGAAGGGAGAGACTATATGCTCAACTCTCCAAATGCAAATTTTGATTACAAGAAGTGCAGATTTTGGGGCATGTGGTGAGTGCTGAGGGTATCAAATTACATCCAACGAAGGTTGAGGTAGTGATGAGTTGGGAGCCACCGAAGACAGTGCCAGAAGTTCACAGTTTTCTGGGTCTTGCTAGGTATTATCGTCGCGGTAGTTGATAGGACAAAAACTTTATGTCTTTTCGGTATCGTTTTTGGCTCACTTTAAGCACCGATGCTTCGTAACTTCCATAATTTTACTCCAAAATTATGTTTCAGGGTCAAGAAGTCAAATGAAAGCAACTCGAGAAAATTCAGCGTGAACCGAGTCGGTGGGGGCGCAGACCTGCGCCACCTTACGCTGCAAAACAGAACTTTTCAGAGTTAGAGAGCACTTCCAGCGCAGACCAACGTAGCCCAGGTCGTACCCCCAGCGTAGGGCAGGGCGCAGGCCTATGCTCGTGCGGCGTAAAATCCTTGCAGACGCGTTTATTAACCCAAAACCCCAAATTTTATTCTCCTCTATAAATAGAGGTCGATGGCAGCCGTTTCAGGAGGTCCGAAAATATTGAGAAAAGCGGCGAAGCCCTGCCGGAGTTGATTCACGGGTTGAGTACGAAGAAGGTGAGCGCAACCGCTCAAAGCCTACGATGATGTCTCCAATCATTCCCGATGAAGAGCGTATGATGAGCGGCTAAACCACCATAGCCATTTACGGAGGATCTACGACTAAGTTTTACTTTCTTGAATTTCACATTATGTTTTGATGTATTTTGTGTTTCTTGGATATTTTATGTGTAATACAAATGATAAACATTCGGTTACTATTATGAGTAAATGGTTTGATTGATAAAAACAATATAGTTCGTAGTGATATTATTATTTGTGTCGAGTCCATTAGTTTATGGATTAAGACAAGTAATGAATGTTTCATGCGTTATGCCGAGATTTATTGGTTAAAGTATTTATGATTAATTTGACTACATAATTGATTATGTCTATGTGATTGTTGCATGAAATTCAAGTGGGTAATAACTTATGTCGTAATGATTCTGTTAATTGTTATCTTCAATTTGCTTTGTTAATCAATCCGTTAGTTGCTTGTTGTTGTTTTAGTTATAATTTAGTCGTAATCATTATTCCAAACAAATCACTCAATTCACAATTTAATCGCGTTTAATAAACTAAAGAAACTAGCTAATAAACCCTAATTCACATACGCACCCCTGGGGATTCGACCCTTACTTCTCTAAGCTAATAGTTAGATTTCCGGTTATTTCTACAGGCCACAATGACGGCTCGTCAGATTTTGGCGCCGTTGCAGGAGAGTGGTGTTAGATTATGTTTTAATTGATGGAAACAAAGTCTAGGGGGTGTTTTGTATTTCTTTAATAGTTATCAAAATATGTATATAAATAGTATCTTTGACTTTCAATAGAAAATAGATCTGACAGTTATTTTGCACGCATTGAATTCAGAGAAAAGGCCACTGTTCACGAACATCTTATTCTCTCTGTAATAGAATCTGTCATCATTCAATATAATCATTTGGTTAGTTTTAATTCCGTTTATTGTTCTTGATTATATGATATTGTTGTTTGATTGATAAGAAACTGTATTTCACAATTGGTATCAGAGCTTTAGGGGTGAATTTTTCTGATCTGAGATTGATTTTATTTCGAAAATACTCACTGTTCTTGAGATTTTTTTTTCGAAAAACCCTAAAATCACTAAGGGTTTTTAATCTGTTGATCATTACCAGTGAATATTGGATCGAAGGTAAAGGTTTGATAGACGAATCAATTGAGTATAAACTTGAATTGATTCACAAAACACAGAAAAAGATCTAGGCAATTTTGTTAAATTTTGAAAAATACAAAAACGAGTACTGTTCCATTGAAAAAGTCAAACCTAGATCTATTTTTGCACAAAGGTGTTTCAAAAAAAGTGTTGTATTCAAAATCCTCACCTTCGATTGCAATTTGAGTGAAAATGGGCAAATATTTGGGTTTAATTTGATTTCAGACTTGAAAAATCAGAAAATATTAAGAAACTCGAAATACACATATCCTTAGTGTTATTCGAGTTGAATACTTTTGTTAATCGAGTTGAATACCTGTGAAATTAAAGTTGACAAAAGTGTCAATCGAGTTGACAATCACTGTCAATCGAGTTGACAATCACTGTCAATCGAGTTGACAACCTCAATCAATCAAGTTAGATATAAAGTTGATCGAGTTTATTAGAAGTGAACTTTATTCAAGTTTCAAAACAAATTCGAGTTTCATTTAAAGCAAATTCGAGTTTCATTTCAAACAAATTCGAGTTTCATTTCAAAGTCTTTCGAGTTTTCTTTCAAACTCACTCGAGTTTCATATCAAACTCAATCGAGTTTCACAAAAGACTCAATCGAGTTTCACATTAAACTCATTCGAGTTTCACTCTAAACTCATTCGAGTTTCACTCCAAACTCATTCGAGTTTCACTCTAAACTCATTCGAGTTTCACTCTAAACTCATTCGAGTTATACATTACACCCATTCGAGTTTCACTCAAAACATATTTGAGTTTTATACCTATATCACACAAGTTTAACACACATATTAATCGAGATTGTTGCAATACATCAACATCAAGTCTATTCAGTGTCTGAGTCAAGTTGATTATTGCTACTAACAAGTTACTGTGTTTTAGATTTTAGTACTAATCTGTGTTTCCAAGTTTGAGCAAAATTTTCAATCTCAATCGGAGTTCATCAGATCTTGGACTGTTTCCCATATATCAATCAATATGTCTAAAGACGCTCTGGCAATGGGATCAGAAACCAAACCCCCAATTCTATACAGGGGTGAATATGTTCAATGGAGGGAGAGGTTTCTTGAGTTTATTAGTTTTCATGATCTATCGAAAGAAATGCTGAAATCCTTAACAGATTGACCAGCCACTTTTATGGAAACAATCCCAGGAGTACCAACTGGTAATCCCCCAATTCCACCATGGACTGTAGAGGTCACCAACCTGACAGGGGCCCAAAAGAAGAGAAAATTAGGGGATAAAACTGCCAGAAAGTTACTGTTGATATCCATCCCCAATGATATTTACACTTGCCTCACAAACACAAAAACTGCTAAGTCAATTTGGGATGAAGTGTGTAAAATCATGAGGGGATCTGACAGAGCTGCCACAAACAGGGCTAGAAACAGCCTAATGACGTTTGAGAATTTCAGAGCCCGTGAAGGTGAACTACTGGAAAACACTTACCTAAGGTTTGTGAATTTGGTAAGTGAAATCAAACGAAACGGAGTGACAAAGTCCAACCTGGACATAAATGTCAAATTTCTAAATGTTCTGAATCCTGAATGGGAAATATATGCTATGATTATCCAACAAACAAAGGATATTGAGGAAATGGATTTTCATATGATATTTGAATACCTCAACAACTATCAATAGGTTGTGTTGAGGAAAATATCAGGAAAGAAGAAAGCCAAGAAAGAAACTGCTGATCCATTGTCTCTACTGGCAGAGAAAAAGTACAAATACAAGCAGAAAAAGGAGAAAAGAGCCGTAGTCAGCAGTACATCTTCCGAATCAGAATCCTCATACTCATCTGCTGATTCAGAGATAGAAGAGATGAAAAAGCAGATGGAACTGCTTACAAAAGCATTTCAAAAGAAATTCTACAGAAAGCCAACCAACAATAAGATGCGCTATAAAACAGGCTCGAGGAAAATTGAAAAGAAGGACAAATATGAGAAATCTGGAGAAAGCAGTGCACGAAAGACTGACAAATATGAAAAGTCAGACAAGTCAGCAAAGAAAGAGTCAGAACAGAAATGTTACGACTGTGGAAAACCAGGTCATTATGCCCGAGAATGCAGATCCCCAGTAGTCAAAAACTCAGACTACTATACAAGAAAAGCTCTCTTACCCAAAGAAAAAGAGTCTGGAAAAGCTCTTATGGCGGAGGATGACCACTGGTTGCAGTTATCTGAAGATGATGACATTTTGGATAAAGATGCTCATATTTGTCTCAAATCAGAAATTTTCAATGAGTCAGAATTGAGTGAATCAGCATTGATAGCTGAAGATGAAGTATGGGTTGGATTAACTGATGACGAGGATACAAAAAGACAAGAATCTGAGTCTGATGAAGAGGAAGAGACAGAAGAAGGTGCATTAATGGCAACTGGCAAAAACGAGGCTGAAAATGATGAAGATTCAGAGTCTGAAAAATCAGATGGTTCAGATAAACTGGAGGTACATTCTAATTCTGACTCTGATATTAATGAATCATGTATATTAGAAGAAAAACTAACTCATATGGCCTTTATGCTTAAAAAGTTTGAAAAATCTTTAAAGGCGGAAAAGAAAAATGTTCATTCTTTGGAAAACAAACTTCGTAATGAACATAACTTAGTTTTAGACTTTTCCAAAGATAAAGCATTAGCTTTACGAGCAGTTTCAGACTTACAAGATAAGGAAAGAGAACTTCAAAGCAATATACTCAATCTTAATCACAATATATCTGATTTACAAGAAAGACTGCGAATAGCAGAATTAGAAGCTTCAAACTTTTCTGTAAAATATCATGCTATTTTTGAAGAATGAACTAAACTTTATGAGAAAATAAAGAAGATGGAAGATGAATTTATCAAAAGAGGGCAAACAGATCAAACAATTTATTTAAATCAACCAAAAGACACAGAATTTTATAATTCTAAATCTGGAATTGGGTGGAAAAATCCAAAGTATCTGACAAAAGCAATATCTAGTTCACCAACATTATATGATGTCAGATACATGAACTTAGGATTAAAACTGCTAAGTCAATTTGGGATGAAGTGTGTAAAATCATGAGGGATTCTGACAGAGCTGCCACAAACAGGGCTAGAAACAGCCTAATGACGTTTGAGAATTTCAGAGCCCGTGAAGGTGAACTACTGGAAAACACTTACCTAAGGTTTGTGAATTTGGTAAGTGAAATCAAACGAAACGGAGTGACAAAGTCCAACCTGGACATAAATGTCAAATTTCTAAATGTTCTGAATCTTGAATGGAAAAATATGCTATGATTATCCAACAAACAAAGGATATTGAGGAAATGGATTTTCATATGATATTTGAAAACCTCAACAACTATCAAGAGGTTGTGTTGAGGAAAATATCTAGAAAGAAGAAAGCCGAGAAAGAAACTGCTGATCCATTGGCTCTACTGGCAGAGAAAAAGTACAAATACAAGCGGAAAAAGGAGCAACAGCCGTAGTCAGCAGTACATCTTCCGAATTAGAATCCTCATACTCATCTGCTGATTCAGAGATAGAAGAGATGAAAAAGCAGATGGCACTGCTTACAAAAGCATTTCAAAAGAAATTCTACAGAAAGTCAACCAACAATAAGATGCGCTATAAAACAGGCTCGAGGAAAATTGAAAAGAAGGACAAATATGAGAAATCTGGAGAAAGCAGTGCACGAAAGACTGATAAATATGAAAAGTCAGACAAGTCAGCAAAGAAAGAGTCAGAACAGAAATGTTACAACTGTGGAAAACCAGGTCATTATGCCCGAGAATGCAGATCCCCAGTAGTCAAAAACTCAGACTACTATACAAGAAAGGCTCTCTTACCCAAAGAAAAAGAGTCTGGCAAAGCTCTTATGGCGGAGGATGACCACTGGTTGCAGTTATCTGAAGATGATGACATTTTGGATAAAGATGCTCATATTTGTCTCAAATCAGAAATTTTCAATGAGTCAGAATTGAGTGAATCAGCATTGATAGCTGAAGATGAAGTATGGGTTGGATTAACTGATGACGAGGATACAGAAAGACAAGAATCTGAGTCTGATGAAGAGGAAGAGACAGAAGAAGGTGCATTAATGGCAACTGGCAAAAACGAGGCTGAAAATGATGAAGATTCAGAGTCTGAAAAATCAGATGGGTCAGATAAACCGGAGGTACATTCTAATTCTGACTCTGATATTAATGAATCATGTATATTAGAAGAAAAACTAACTCATATGGCCTTTATGCTTAAAAAGTTCGAAAAGTCTTTAAAGGCGGAAAAGAAAAATGTTCATTCTTTGGAAAACAAACTTCGTAATGAACATAACTTAGTTTTAGACTTTTCCAAAGATAAAGCATTAGCTTTACGAGCAGTTTCAGACTTACAAGATAAGGAAAGAGAACTTCAAAGCAATATACTCAATCTTAATCACAATATATCTGATTTACAAGAAAGACTGCGAATAGCAGAATTAGAAGCTTCAAACTTTTCTGTAAAATATCATGCTATTTTTGAAGAACGAACTAAACTTTATGAGAAAATAAAGAAGATGAAAGATGAATTTATCAAAAGAGGGCAAACTATTCAAACAATTTCTTTAAATCAACCAAAAGACACAGAATTTTATAATTCTAAATCTGGAATTGGTTGGGAAAATCCAAAGTATCTGACAAAAGCAATATCTAGTTCACCAACATTATATGATGTCAGATACATGAACTTAGGATTAAAAATGGCATTTATGAAAGCCTCTGAAGATGTAGAATCTAGTGAAGAAATAAAAAGATTACGATCAGACAAAATGCAAAATTCTGGTGATTATACCAGAATAAATGAAACAATTAATATTCATGATACTAAAGAAGAGTACATTCAAACATATTCTGAAAAGGATTTGTCTGAATTACCTACTCAATCTCAAAAATTATTTTGCCATATTCAATTTTAGAAAAGATAAATTCTGATCTAGAATTGAAAGTTAAAAATTTTAAGACAGAGAATGGAACTCTCAAGGCTAAACTAAGAAAAATGGAACAAATGTTGCAAGATCAACCAAAAAACATAAAGTTGTCTGATCCACAATCATCTACTTCTCTAGATTCTATAAATTCAGAAAAAGAATTTGATCTGTACATGCACTCTGACGTTAATTCATTAGATCAAATGTTTGGTAAAATTGATGAATTTATCAAACCTTTGCCTAACAAACAATCAAATGATAATAAAGAACCTGTTAAAATTCTACAAAGAATGTCTACAGATTCTTTAAAAGCATCTTAAAATTCACCATTATTACAACAAAAGAAGGAGAAAACAAAAGTTATTGTTAAAACTCCTAACTTTGAAAAGGGTGAATCATCTTCATCAGCGGACTCAATTGCACTTAAAGTCCAATCTTCAAAAGGTATGAAAAATTTACAGAAGAAACGAGTATCTAAATCGACTAATTCTCATACTTCTTTTATGTCAGATATCATTGTGAACGGTTCGAGAAAACAAGTTTGGCGAAAGAAGAAAAGAGAACAGAAAAACAAGAGTATAAAACAAGAGTGGCGCGTGAAGGACAAAATTGTTACAGATAGAAATAGCAAAATTGAACATTCTGTCTGTAATAATAAACTTGTTAATAATTCTTGTATAAAGTTTTCAAGAAAGGACTTAATTGCTTTGAATTCTTGTGCTTGTAAGCCTTCAATTGTTAAATCTAATAAGCTCGTCTGGCAACCGAAGAAAAAGGACCCATTTTATGAACAGAAAAAGGTTCCACAGAAAAATATTTCAAAAACAATTCCACCGCGAATTGTACAAAAGTGGATAACTAAAAGAACAGTTCAAAAGTGGGTACCTAAAATAACTTCAAATGATAAGCTAAAAGCCATATCTGTTAGAAAAACAAATAATACTGTGCATGAATTACCTAAAACAAAAGTACCCAACTACAAGTGGGTACCTCATGTGCTATTTCGTCTTATAGGTAAACCATGTCTGGTATCTTGACTCCGGATGTTCCAAGCATATGACCGGACAACGAGACACACTCACAGACTTTGTAGAAAAGTTCTCTGGGACGGTCAGATTTGGAAATGATCAGTTTTGTCCGATCAAAGGATACAGAAGTCTCAAATACGACAAAATTATCATCCAAAAGGTTTTCTATGTTGATGGTCTTGGACACAATTTGTTTAGTATTGGATAGTTGGGTGATAAAGGTTTAGAAGTCAATTTCAAAGCCAATAGGTGCAGCATCAGATCCGGAGAAGGAAAGGAAATTTTGGCAGGAAACAGGAAAACAAATTTGTACTCCATTGATTTAGCTTCGATTAATCTGAAGAAAGATGTCTGCTTAATGTCAAAAGATACATCTAAAACAGCATGGTTGTGGCATCGTCGCCTTTCACATATGAACTTCAATGAGTTAACCAACCTAGCAAAAGGAGGGTTAGTTAAAGGGCTGCCGACGCTCAAATTCCAAAAAGAGCAGTTGTGTGCCGCATGTGAAAAAGGAAAAATGACAAGAGCTACACACAAATCCAAAACAGAACACTCATCCACGAGAGCGCTGGAATTACTGCATATGGATTTGTGTGGACCAATGAGAGTACAAAGCATCAATAAGAAACGATATGTATTGGTGATAGTTGATGACTATTCACGATACACATGGGTTTTCTTCCTGAGGTCCAAATCAGATGCAACCGAAACGATCATAGACTTCATCCGGAAAATACAAGTGAAGTTGCAACTCACAATTCAAACAATCCACTCAGATAACGGAACAGAATTCAAGAACAAATCACCTGACTCATTCTTGAATTCAATAGGAATTACACATCAGTTTTCAGCTGCTCGGACTCCACAACAAAATGGTGTCGTTGAAAGAAGAAATCGGACACTAGTGGAATCAGCTAGGACGATGTTGGCATATTCCAATTTACCGTTATTCTTGTGGGCAGAAGCAGTTGCAACAGCTTGTTTCACACAGAATCGTTCAATCATAAATAAGAGATTCGGAAAGACTCCTTATGAATTGATTAATAAACGAATACCTAATATTAAATTTTTCCATGTCTTTGGTTGCAGATGCTTTATTCTAAACGACAAAGATAATATTGGAAAGTTTAATCAAAAGGCAGATGAAGGAATATTCATCGGATATTCGAAGGAGTCGGTTGCCTTCCGAGTGTACAACAAGAGAACCAAGACGGTCAACGAGAGCGTGAATGTCAAATTTGATGAAGGAGTGGTAATGGCTTCTGAACACACTAGTTCAGGACCCGAACCTAAGACGCAGACTTCATTGTGGTCATCTGAACAAAATGCAGAACACTCGGAATTACATAAGTTGTTTGAGAACTTTTATGAAGACTATTTTGAAAAGCCCAAAACTAATGTTCTAAATTTGGTGCCTGACAGGATTACTGAAGATCCAGTCGTAGTCTCTGATCTTTCTCAACAACAAGTTTCAGAAGAAACTGGAGAAGCCTCAACAGCAAATGTGCAGTCGACTACTGAGATTGTACAACCCATTGAACCTCCTTATTCTTCTGAAACACCCATTACTTCTGAACATTCAGAAGCTCCTACCTCAGATGTCCCACCTACAACATCTGAAGTAACTCCCCAACCATATCTAGATCACAATCCCAATCAAGACCAAATAGAAACGTTTCCACATACTGTTAAGTGGACAAGAAATCACCCAATAGAAAAGATTATTGGTGATCCATCCGCGTCAGTCCAAACCAGAAGGGCAACCATAAATGAATGTTTATTTTCAAAGTTTTTAAGTAAAATAGAGCCCAAGAATGTAAAAGAAGCACTTCTGGACGCTGATTGGATTGTGGCAATGCAAGAAGAACTGAACCAGTTCGAACGGTTAAAGGTCTGGAGACTTGTTGAGCGCCCAAAAGACAAATCCATTATAGGCACGAAATGGATCTTTAAAAACAAGAAAGATGAACATGGAGTAATCATTCGGAATAAAGCTCGTCTCGTTGCCAAAGGATACAGCCAACAAGAAGGGATTGACTACGATGAAACGTTTGCACCAGTTGCACGAATTGAAGCCATTAGAATGTTTTTAGCTTTTGCCGCTCATAAAAACTTTACAGTATATCAAATGGATGTTAAAACTACGTTTTTAAACGGGGAAATAACAGATGAAGTATATACATATCAGCCCGAAGGTTTTACTGATCCTTCAAGACCTGATCATGTATATATTTTAGATAAGTCACTGTATGGCCTTAAACAAGCACCGCGTGCTTGGTATGATGCACTTTCAACATATCTGTTGAAATGTGGATTTACAAAAGGTGCAGCTGACACAACCCTGTTTATAAAACGTCAGGGGTCGGATATCATAGTTATACAAATATATGTAGACGACATAATTTTTGGCTCTACAAATCCAGAATTTTGTAAGAAATTCGCATTTTTAATGTCCCAAAAATTCGAAATGAGCATGATGGGGGAAATAAATTTTTTCTTAGGATTACAAGTAAAACAATTAGCTGATGGTATTTTTATCAATCAGTCAAAATATATACAAGACATGCTAAAGAAATTTAACATGGTCAACAATACTCCTATGAAAACTCCCATGGCTCCGGATTCAAAGTCAAAACTCAATGCGGACATCTCAGGGAAACCTGTAGATGTGACTCATTATCGAGGTATAATTGGGTCATTAATGTACTTAACAGCTAGTAGACCAGATATTATGTTTGCTACATGTGTCTGTGCTAGATATTAGACAAATCCTAAAGAATCACACTTAACAGCTGCGAAACGAATTTTAAGATATCTCAAAGGAACTCCACATCTTGGTTTGTGGTATCCTAGAGAATCTTCATTTAATCTGACTACTTTTTCTGACGCTGATTACGCAGGTGATAAGATGGACAGAAAGAGTACGTCTGGAGCAGTACAGTTCTTAGGTGACAAACCCGTATGTTGGTCATCCAAGAAACAACATTGCGTCTCATTGTCTACAGCTGAAGCAGAGTACGTTGCCGTATCTTCTTGCTGTTCTCAGGTGTTGTGGATGAAGAGCCAACTGCACGATTACGGGTTTACACCAAAGAAAATACTAATATATTGTGATTCTCAGAGCGCAATAGCTATTGCATCAAATCCGGTGCAACATTAAAAAACAAAACACATTGACATTCGGTATCATTTTATAAAAGATCATGTAGAAAATGGAAATATAGAATTATATTTTGTACCTACTGAATATCAACTAGCTGATTTGTTTACCAAAGCGTTTATTGAAAAGCGGTTTAATTTTTTGGTATACAAATTAGGTATGTTGAATCGTTAAGATTTAATAATTCAGTAGTTTCAATATATAAATTTAAAATTTTCATTTTTTTATTGATTTTTATCTGATGTTAAATTCATGAATCATAAAAAGTTTATATTCTTTGGAATTTAACAAGATCTGGATTGTCATGTGCAAGGGGAGCAGAAAATAAATTTATCTGATTTTGAGTAAATCTGATAAAAATTATCTGTTATTTTGTAGGGGGAGCAGAGCTGAGAAAATGAATATACATTTGAGGGGGAGCAACTTTCAGAAATTCAAGGGGGAGTAATTGAGCATTTTAATATTTTTTTTTGAGTTTAATATTTTTTTTTTGTTTTTTAATATTTTGTTTGTTTTTGTTTTTGTGTGTGTGTTTTTTTAAAAAAAATTTTTTTGAAAATCAAATTTTATCTTGATATTTTGTATTTTTTCTTTATATATCACAATATTTGTTGAAAAGATAATATGGGTTTAAATAAGTGGGTTTTATTTGTTTTGGATGATGGGCCGGATTAATTGCAATTTACAATGGCCGGATATTTTGACTATAAATTTGAATTTTCAAATTCAAATCACTTTTTCGGATATTTTATTTCATCATCTTCTCCAAATAGCTTTCTTCACTCTTAAGAAACTGTAAACCCACAATCATCATCGACTTCATAACGATATCTTTTCATCAAAATTGTGAGTAAATGTTCTGATTGTTTATGCTTATAGTATTTCTATGTTGCTTATTTCAGTTTGGGTTTTATGTAAAGCTGTGTTCGTATTTTTTTTTGTATTTGAGCGTTCATGGAGATTCATGATATTTGTTCATGAAAATGAAATTAAATGTGTGATGGGTTTCGTATTGTAATCATGACCATGAATCTGAAATTTCATAAGTCATTTTTTCATCACACAAACAGATTGTTTGATTTTGATATTGAACAGTTTCGTGTTCTTCATAAATCTGAAATTTGAATTTTTAACAACTTTAATGTTGTTTTTGTTCAAAGTTCAGTAAATCAAATGTGTTTAAAATGCATTTTCGAAGGGGATACAAGTTTTAAATCACTGAAAAAGGTCCCTGAAATTAAATTCGAAAATTCAGTTTAAATTTGACTTGTAATAAAAACAAACAGGAATTTCTCGAATAAAGCTATACTCGAGAAAGCCCAAGAGTTAATCGAGTTGGCTAAAAAGACATTCGAGAAAGCCTTAGACTAATTCGAGTTGAATAACATGTGACTCGAGAAAACCCAAGAGTTAATCGAGTTGATTAAACGGATAATCGAGAAAGTCTCTGTATCATGCGAGTTGACGGAATACAGGACTTAGAAAATTTTCAAAACTTCATTGTCTAAGAACACTTACAATTTATTCGAGTTGAGGCAATGTAGTTATCGAGAAAATGTCTTATTGATTCGAGTTGAGTGTTAGACATCAAAGAGATATAGTCCACATATTCTCATGTTTCATTCGAGTTTAATACCTGTTTCATTCGAGTTTAACATGTATTTCATTCGAGAACCTTCAAGAATCATTCGAGTTGAATCAAGAACTATTCGAGTTGTGTCATGTTTTATTCGAGTTTCATACATATGTAATTCGAGTTTTACATAGTCTTATTCGAGTTTATTCATAGACAGTCAAGTTGTTTCATGTGTCATTCGGGATTAATCAAGAGTCATTCGAGAAAGTTGTAGTTTCAGTCGAGTTTTAAAAGAAATTTTTTTCCTAAGTGTGGAATTTTTAATGTTTTAAGAAAAATGTCACATTTTTTTAAGAAATTGTTAAATATTTGTGTTTTTCTAACATTGGTCTCTAAACGATTGACTCTGGAGTCCTTTCAATAATAGTCTATTATTTTCTGGAATCCCGATGCATTAAACAGAAAATCACAATTTTTTACAATTTCGGATAAAATGTTACAATTTTTCTACATTTTAAGGATTGTCATTTGTGTACATGGTCTGACTAACATGATTTTTTATTTGGTTTACAGGTGTTCAAATGGCATATCCAGTGCATTCTCAAAATTCCAATTCATCTGACTCCCATTCATCATCCAATCATACCGTTGTTTCCACACCTGTTCGTTCTACTTCAGTTGCCCGTCCCACACAGTCAAATATCATCCCAAATAACCAATTAGTTAAACCTAAACATTGCCTACCTTTTCGAGATAATAACCATCACCAGGATACCAAGGTTATTAAAGTTAGTCATCCTATAATCGTTGACATTCTCAAAGGCCATCCGTTAGGTTATCTGCTTCAATATAAACCTTCTATCCCTCAGGTATACCTACAACAATTTTGGCACACCGTCAAATTTGTTCCTGCTGACGGCAATCACCACTTCAAAGTTACAATAGACCAATTCAAAACTAAAATCACTCTCGCAAGACTTCGTCACAATTTATTTATTCCAAGACGTATAGACACAGTCAACTTTCCTGAATTGGCTGATTTTGAAGACTTTGTGTCGGATGAGGAGCTGGTTCATGATCTGATCTGCTTGGGCTACTCAAAGCCACTACCAAAGAGCTCCAAATTCCATCGGAATGGTTTGAATGGGGAATGGTACACACTATTTGGAATCATTAATAGGTGTATGACGTCAAAGCACACAGGTATCGACAGATGCAGTATTCATTGTCTAAGGATGTTTCATGGAATAGCATTTAACAAGCATTATGATTATGCTCAGTGCATATGGGAGGATTTAAAAGAGATTGTTCTTGCAAAAACTACAAATAGAGCAAGAAAGTTTGTTTCGCTTCAGAGATTTATACAAATTCTTATCCGAGGAATTCTTCGCGCAAATGAAAATATACCGAAGTGAGCCAATTCACAGCGCTGTCCAGATTATGTGATGATGAGCTTACACGAAGTGCCGGAATCTCCAAATGCGAATATTATGCCAATCCCGGAGTCATTGCTAAAATATGCGGATCAAGAGAGTGAGCATGTGAGATTGTATAGGATAGATCATGCTCCGATAGAGACCCAGGAGCCGGGATCTCTTACCCAAGGAGCTTTAGGAATAGAGGAACCTCAGCAAGGGGCTGAAGTTCAGGTTGCCCAATCTGTGAATGAGGGAGATGTTGTAGTAAGGGGAGGAGAGGAAGAAGCTGAGAGATCTGATTCCGAGAGAACTTTGTCGGATATCCAAGAAGAAGAAGGAGAAGGAGATGATAATGATGATGATGATGATGGTGATGATGGAGGGGATCATCATGAGGGAGGTAGTATGATGATAGATATTGTAAGCATTGCTGAAGAGAGTGTGCGGGATACCATAAACCTAGAAAGCTGGGATATAACCACATCTGCTGTTAGCTCTCCTATGAGAGTTAGCATTGAAGAAGTCAGTATCCCACTGACGATTGCACACCCAACCATCCACTCAGTCTCCTCTCAACAGGAGATTGTTTCAATTGAGCACATGGATGAACCTTATAATCTATCCGAGAGTCATTTGGACTTGATGGATATTGAAACAAGTACACAGCTGCCCGAGTGTACGACTTCGTGTAAGGTCTACCACTACGAGATCTATCTAGACGCGGAACCGTCAACGAGTGCGGAATCCTTGTTAACGGGTAGACGGAAACAACTCTCACACACGAAACACGGAGACTATCAGAGGCTGAACGAACGACACACGAACGATCCTACGAACTGATTCTCTCCGAAATGGCACTAACACTGATGATAAACTCGAGATTGCTTAATGCTTAATCCCTCACGAATTCTGCAAAAAGTCTAATAATATTTCGAGTCTATCCCTAATTATAGAGGCTAATTCGAGTCTGCCATGGGCCAAACTCGAATCCGGCCCAAGGCCCATTCGAGTTTGCCCCATCTGACATTCTCGAATCTGCCTAAGTGGTCACATTCGAATCTGTCTAAGTGACTCATTCGAATCTGACCAGATTCGAATCCTAGTCCTTAGAGATTTCGAATATACCATTTCACATAATTGACTAAGTATTGAAACTTATGTTTTTACCTTATGATTGATTTTATCTTTGATCATCATGTTTGAACTTCTTGTAAAATGTTACATTAAGTTCAAACATACAAACAATAATTAATATCAAACATATATAAACATATATATCAAATACTTGCTAAACCACCATGTTGGATCACTTAGACTGCTATCGTCACATAGGGTGTACCAACAGACTCCCCCTTGACGATAGCTTCTAATAATTCACACATTTGATTAAGAACTTTGTTCATTATTTATTCAAACTGCTTCCAGCATACAAACCATTTTCAATACACACTCGAACTACATTCTCATACTTTCTAGCCTCACCATCCATATGAGTGTCACTTGAAATCTTATGAGCATGCAAAATTTGAAGGTCATCTCGAGAAAGGTTCACCAGGTGAAGGGGATCATAGATTCTAAGAATCACCTTTTCTTCAAAATCTTCCATCACCGCTTCTCCTGTTTCACTCTCAACATACCACCAGTTCATATTTTTCAAGACGTTCTGTGGCATAGGCTTGAGCGGCACCTTTCTTAGACATCTTACGGGTTTGTATTGAATCTTCATCCAAGGACGCCCAGTTAGAGGATCAATTCGAGAAGGATCCTCTACTCTTTTTCCTATCCTTGGATTTAGGCGTTCAAACTTCCTTGATCTTCCCTCTTTCCTTATGATTCTGGCAATTATATCTGCGTAGCGGTCAATGCCAATATTGATCAGTTCTTTCCATACTAACGCCTTGATCTCAATCTTCGGTAGTGAATTGAATACTTTCAGAGTTCGCCTCAGGTACTGGAGCCCATCTTTTCTCTTGATTATGAATAGCTGCAGTTCTCGATCAAAGAACCAGCTTAATATGCTTCCTGACAGTTTTCCAGTCCCCGGCAGCCTCATCTTCTTTTTCAGCTCTAATTCCTTCTGCTCAGCCCTGAACCACAACTTTCTTTTCTCTTCATTCGTTAACTCTCTGACAGGCTCTTCTGTTGATGACTCAACATTTAAAGCAGCATTCACCACTTCTATGTTAACAACATCATATCCTTCTATCACATATGTATTAGTGATAGGATTTTGCTGAACGATGATTTCATCAGCTTCATCGTCTTCGTCAGCACACACCTCATCATCTGATCTCCAATCAACAATCTCTTCAGGGACAAATTCTCCCTCTTCTAGTTCCTCCATATCCTCTTCAAAGTCAAAACCCAAATCCATCGGGTCGTCATCGAGATCCATGAGTGCATCAATCATCTCACTTATCTCATAATCCGTAGGTTTAGACGAACCGGCTTCTCCTACTCCATCTCCTGCTTGACTTGGCTCCCCCTGAGATTGAGCATCCTGAGCAGCAGAAAATCTACTGGCTCATTCTGTCTTTGAGAGGTGGGATCATTGCCCTGCTCATCTCCATTATCATCATCCTCCCTGCGCACTTCTTGATCTCGGCACGATGTCTCCCCCTGAGCCTGTAAATTTTTCATTAATTGCTCAACTAGGGAGCGCATCGATCTTAGCTCAGCTGCCTGATCAGCGACAAAAGTCTTTAACTCTAAGTTCTCTTCCTGAACTTTTTCCACTATCTTTTTTAAATCGGCATTCTCCTTATCAAGATTTGCCTTTGTTAGGCCTAAGATTTGGATTTGTTGAAAGTCAACTTGAGCTTTTAGCTGCACAAACCTTTGATTTTCTATGTATGTGGATGAGGTAGATGGGATGGATTGAATGGGAGTTGGGATGATCGGCGAGGGGATGTAAGGTTCATCATGAGGTGGTGATGGTGGATTGGTGATTTGAGGGTCCTGTGGTTGAGGAATTTGAGGTTGAGGAATTTCATATTGTTCTGCTGAAGCTGAAGATGATCCTTGCATAAATCGATGACGCTTGGCCCTTTGCCTCGTCACTAACGGAGCTACCTCCTCTTCTTCAAAATCGGAGTCATCAGACTCTCTTGATACGTGCCGCCTCGAAGCTTCTTCAGATACTACTAACCTTGATCCATAAGTTCCCATTTGAACAGGAGGTTCTGTAGTTATGGATTCTGGAGCTTCAACTTCTATCTCCTCCATACTTTCTGACTCAGTTGCAGACGACGACACATCATTACCAGTCTGCTCCGTCTCATATTCCTCAACTTGCCTAAACACATCTTGCTCCTTCCGGAGGCTGTAGTAACTGATCTACCAACTCTGCAGTTATTTCCTCATTCGTGTGAGGCCCAGACGCCCAGATTTCTTCCAAAGTTTGGGCTATCTGCTCAGATTCTGGTACGGCACTTGAAGGCCCTGCTTCTTATACCTCTGGCTGTTGACTTGTTGACGGCCTAGCTGCCTGAATTTGACTCGCAGATGGTCTTTGGCGTCTCCTTTGTGGTTGTGCACGCGGTTGTTGTTGTTGTTGTTGCGGTGGCTGTCTAGCTTGAACTTCCACTACTCCTGCCCAGTTGGCATTATCTGGAGCTTCAAAATTCCTGTCTAGAACTGCTCCAAACAACGGTCGCTCGACCGGAACCGCCAACCTTCCTCTATGCGAGGAGCAATCCGCAAAAATCCGTTTATCCATGACCGCGACACTCTGAATCTCATTCAACTGCGGCAAATTAGGCAAGAAATGCCTGATGAGCATCATTATGAAAACGAGGATATAGCAGAAATTGTTGCTGCTCTGGAGCTGAGATTTGATGGACAAATTCCGAGAAAAACATTTGAGAAAAGCTGAAAGGTCGATTATATACTAAGGCGATCATCCCAGATTGGATCTTCGAGACAATATAGTCAAAACCAGCTTTCTTGGCTGCAAAACAAACCATAAAGACATGAGCCAAGAATCTCCATTGACCAATAAGGCCGCTCTTCATGTAAGATGTCTTCGTCACATCTAAACTATATCCCATCCTCTGAAAAGCTGCTTGCCTAATACTTAATGGAAAGTCAATAGGCCCAGGCTCTTCTTCCTGAGATCCTAGCTGCAAAACCTGTCGCAGCATATCGGCAGAAAACACTAGCGGCTGTCCAGCTATTCTAGTTCTCAGCACTGTCGGGGTGACAGAGCAATCCACCTGAAGATGATCATAGAACTGGCGAACATAAGGAATAACAATCTGAATGTTATGTGACAAAGCGAAAGCAATCCTAGATTCTACTAAGAAATCCAGCATTTGACGAAAACCCTGCGCCTCAGGGATATGATGGTCGGGGGGAATGACCATATTGTGCTTCGGCACAAATACTCGAACAGCCATATCTGCACATTAGATAAACTATTAGAATTAATAAAAATCAATAAACTTGCCTAAATTCAAATTTGTTTTATTTTGAACTTGATTAAGTACAAAATCCAACACAAAAGAATTTCTACAAGTTTAATAAAATTTAAATTAAATAATTCAAATAAAATGACAGATTCGAATAACAGATTCGAATAAACTCTATTTCGAGTTTGATGACAGATTCGAATCTAGTGACCTACTCGAGTTTACTGACAAACTCGAGGATTGTCTAGAACATATTCGAACCCGTCGGCCTAACTCAACACCAAATCCCATGATTTCAACCTTTTAGGACTCGAAAAATTACATTCATTAGCCCTACTAGATACTAATCACAGATATATGCATTTAATTTGACTATTTACTGGTCCAAACTTTGTAATTTTGGAAAACACGGCTTAGACCCATAAACCTTCAAAATTCGATGATTTTGGCTTAAATGGTGTATAAAACTACATGAATCTTGTACAACCCAGTTGTTTGTACCTAGAAGTATCAGTAGAATCGAACACTTTAGCAAGAAACTCGACAAATTGTCGTTTTTGTGGAAATCGATTGACTCGAGTCGATAGATTCGAAATCGCCTAAATAGATTCGAGGGTATAGATTCGAAAACAGTAATGACTTAATGACGTTACTGTTAACCTATATATACCACCTACCTTCGAATCTAAGGCCAATGTCGAATCTACTGACAGATTCGAGACTACCCTAATTCGAGTGTAAGCTAAACTCGAAATTCCCAAAACACTTAGAAAATTTTGAAAATTTTGAAATAAATTCAACTTTTTCAACTTTATTGTGTAACAAGATAAACGATGGCAACTCTTTTACCCTAAGCACAAGATTTTTCACGCAGTGTTTATTTTATCCAACTATGAATGCACCCTCAGTAATTTTTGACCTTTTACCTAAGTAAAAATTAAACTAAAATAAAATAAAATAAAATAAACTAAGGTAAAATAAAATAAAATAAAATTAAAATTTTGACCAAAATTTAATCTAGACTTAAGCTATACTTATAAAATTTACAACCTAAGCTAAATACTAAACAAAATCTTTTTGATGACTATAGTCTAAGAAAGGTTCAATCAGATAGCAATGTCTGATACTTACTTTCAGTACTTAAACTTTCACACTTAGGAATTTTTGATTCCTTTGATTGTTTGTCGTGACATACCTATTTAGCCGATTGTTGGTATTTTACCCCTTTAAACATGCTACATTTCGGAATATCCCTTGGCATTTTTATTTATCATGAAATTATCTTACGTGACTCAGACATAGACATACTTTTATGATCAAGGCACACAAACAAAGATTCTAACTTGTTGGTATTTGCAAACTTTCTTTAAAAGACAAACATCGGACACAGGTCTGTATTTTCATACAACAAAGTGTCTTAGATTGACTTAAGGTTTATTTTTTAAAGTTAGCAAGACAGCGGTGACAGGTCTGTACTGACGTACAACAGAGCGACATATCTGCTAACCCGAATCTAAACAGAGGCAACAGGTCTGTACTTACGTACAACAGAGTTACATGTTTTCGACTCTCAATTTTGTATGATTTTTCTATTCTTTCCATTTTAAGATGTATTTGATGTTGCCATACATCCCCAGAAAATTTTCATACCTCATTTATACTCAAAGTTTGTATGTCTCAAAGTTTGGGGGATTTCCGTAGAAAAAGGTTGAAAAAGTTGAAGTTATTTCAAATATTTTCGAAATTTTTCTAAGTGTTTGGTGTTTTCGAGTTTAGGACAGACTCGAATTGGGAAAGCTTCGAATCTGTCAGTAGATTCGAGTCTGGCCTTAGATTCGAAGGTTGGTAGTATATATAGGTCAACAGTGAAGTCATTAAATACTTACTGTTTTCGAATCTATATTCTCGAATCTAATCCGGCGATTTCGAATCTGTGCTCGAATCTATCGTTTCTCTCATAAACGACAATTTGTCGAGATTATTGCTAAGGAGTTCGATTCTACTGTTGTATCTAGGTATAATCACTTGATTGTACAAGATTCATGTAGTCTTATACACCTTTTTAGGCAAAATCATTGATTTTTGAAGGTTTAAAGGTCGAAATCGGGTTTTTACAAAATTACCAAGTTTGGACCGATAAATAGTCAAATTAGAGGCACATATCTGTGATTAGTAACTAGTAGGACTAATGAATGTAATTTTCTAAGTCCAAAAAGGTTAAAATCAAGAGATTTGGTATTTGAGTAAAGTCGGCGGTTCGAATCTGTTCCTGAGGTTTCTCGAATCTGTTATTAGACTCGAGAAGACCAGGACATTTGAATCTGTCATCAAACTCGAAAAGGGTCTTATTCGAATCTGTTACATTCGAATCTGTCTTTTATTTGCATTATTTAATTTAAATTTTCTTAAACTTGTAGAAATTTAATTGTGTTAGATTTTGTACTTAAACAAGTTCAAAATAAAACAGATTTGAATTTAAGCAAGTTTATTGATTTTTAATGAATCTAATAGTTTGTTTATTGTGCAGAAATGGCTGTACGAGCTTTTGTGCCAAAGCACAATATGGTCCTTCATCCTGATCATCATCTCCCTGAGGCGCAGGGATTCAGACAAATGCTAGATTTCCTAGTAGAATCTAGGATTGGTTTTGCGTTGTCTCATAATGTTCAGCTCGTTTTACCTTATATTCGTCAATTTTATGATCATCTTCAGGTAGACTGCTCGGTCACCCCGACAGTGCTACGAACTCGCATAGCTGGACAACCGCTAGTATTTTCGGCGGATATGCTGCGTCAGGTATTGCAGCTGGGTACACAAGAAGAAGAGTCTGGACCAATCGAGTTTCCTCTGAATATAAGGTAAGTGGCCTTTCAGAGAATGGGGTATAGTCTCGATGTGACGAAGGTGTCCTATATGAAGAGCGGGTTAATCGGACAATGGAGATTTCTTGCTCATGTCTTTATGGTATGCTTTGCACCAAAGAAAGCCGGATTTGACTATATGGTTGCGAAGATCCAGTCTGGGATAGTCGCGATGGTGTATAATCGACCATACAGCTTCTCGGAAATGTTTTTCTCTGAATTTGTTCACCAGATCACCGCTCCAGAAAATCAACAATTCCTGCTGTATCCACGGTTCATCATGATGCTGATCAGGCACTTCTTGCCAAATCTGCCTCCGTCGAATGAGATTCAGAGTGTAGCTATAATGGATAAGAGGATCTTCGCTGATGACTCCCCCTTGACGATAGCTTCTAATAATTCACACATTTGACTTAAGAACTTTGTTTATTCATTGATTCAAACTACTTCCAGCATACCAACCTTTTTCAACACATACTTTGACTACATTTTCATATTTCCTAGCTTCACTATCCATATGTGCATCACTAGAAATCTTACAGGCATGCAAAATGTGAAGATCATCTCTAGAGAGGTTTACCAGGTGAAGAGGATCGTAAACTCTAAGAATAACGTTTTCTTCAAAGTCTTCCATGACCGCTTCTCCAGTCTCAGTGTCAGCATACCACCAATGTAGATTCTTCAAGACATTCTGTGGCATAGGCTTGAGAGGCACCTTCCTAAGACATCTTTCTGGTTTGTAGTGGATCCTCATCCAAGGTCGTCCAGTTAGAGGATCAATGCGTGAAGGATCTTCTACTCTTCTTCCAACCCTTGGACTCAGTCGCTCGAACTTCCTTGATCTTCCCTCTTTTCTTATGATTCTTGCAATAACGTCTGCGTAGGGATCATTGCCAATGTTAATCAGATCTTTCCATGCTAGCGTTGTGATTTCGATCTTTGGCAGTGAATTGAAAGCTTTTAAAGTTCGCCTCAGGTACTGGAGCCCGTCTTTCCTCTTAATTATGAATAGCTGCAGTTCGCGATCAAAGAACCAGCTTAATATGCGTGCAGACAACTTCCCAGTACCCGGCACCCTCATTTTCTTTTTAAGTTCTAATTCCTTCTTTTCAGCTCTGAACCATAACTTTCTCTTCTCTTCATTTGTTAGTTCCCTGGCTGGTTCCTCTATTGATGGCTCAACGTTTAACGCAGCATTCACAACCTCTATGTTAACAATATCATTTCCATCTATCACGTATGTATCAGTGATAGGGTTCTGCTGTACGACAATCTCATCAGCTTCATCATCGTCATCAGCACATACCTCGTCATCTGATTGCCAGTCAACTATCTCTTCAGGTACAAACTCACCCTCCTCTAGCTCTTCATCGTCACAATCAAAACCTAAATCCATCGGATCATCATCAAGATCCATGAGAGCATCGATCATCTCACTAATCTCAAAATCTGTAGGTTTCGATGAACTTGGTTCTCCTACTTCTCCTCCTGCAAGACTAGGCTCCCCCTGAGATTGAGCAGTCTTAGCAGCAGAAAAATCTACTGGCTCATTCTGACTATTTGGGCTGGGATCATTGCCTTGGTTGTCTTCATCATCATCTTCTCTCGGCCTCTGTATTGCCTGATCACGGCACGACGTCTCCCCCTGAGCCTGTAAATTTTTCATTAACTGCTCTATTAGGGAGCGCATCGCCCTTATCTCTGCGGCCTGATCTGCTACAAATGATTTTAGCTCTGTGTTCTCTTCCTGGACTTTCTCCACAATATTTTTCAACTCGGCATTCTCCTTATCAAGATTTGCATTATGCGCCTGAATTTCACCGATTGCCTTGGTTATGCTTAATATATGGACATTCTGGAAGTCAACACGGGCTTTAAGCTGTAGAAATCGTTGATTGTCAGCATATGATGATGAGGTTGATGGAATTGACTGTATCGGAGTTGGGCGGATTGGTGATGGAATATATGGTTCATGTTGAGGTGGTGGTGGTGGTGGAGTGGTGGCCTGAGGTTCCTGATGTTGAGTTTGCGGTGACAGGTCTGTACCGACGTACAACAAAGCGACTTATCTTGCTAACCCGAATCTAAACAGAGGCAACAGGTCTGTACTTACGTACAACAGAGTTACATGTTTTCGACTCTCAATTTTGTATGATTTTTCTATTCTTTCCATTTTAAGATGTATTTGATGTTGCTATACATCCCCAGAAAGTTTGCATACCTCATTTAGACTCAAAGTTTGTATGTCTTGTACATAAAAATTAAGACCGATTGGTCATACATCTAAGTTAGTGACACGCTTGACTTTTTCTAGAATATTTTATTTGCCTTGAGAATCCCTATATGTATTATGCCTACCAACACATCAAACTAAATTAAAGTATAACACTTAGAATTTAGTTGCATTATGTGTGAAAGCCTAAACACTTAGAGTTTGTAACGACTGTGCTAATTTTCGTCATTTTGAACCTATGTATCTAATACTTAACTCTTTTTCTGATATTCTCTTTTTTGTATTTTTATGATTTTCTCTTTTTTTTCTTTTGTTTTTCATAAGAAATAGCAATAAAATAAGACAACCTACTAACTTACTAAAAATACAAACTTACTAAAAATAGAAACTTTCCTAAATTAGCAGACTACTGTAAAGAAAGAAATACTATGACTATAAAAGAAAATAAGCTACTAATTACTAAGGTCAATTTACTCTGGGTTGCGCATTCCATTCAGTTGAATTAAATACTCAAACCGTGACTTATCAAATGCTTTGGTAAATAAATCTGCATTATTATCTTCTTTCGCCACTTTTACCAATTTGATTAAGTTCTTTTCAGCACAATCACGAATAAAATGATGCCTAATGTCTATGTGCTTTGTTTTGTTGTGTTTAACTGGATTATTCGTTATAGCAATTGTAGATTGATTGTCTATCCTAATTGAAGTTTGAGTGTAAGCCAAACCGTAATCCCGCAATTGTTGTTGTATCCACAGAACCTGTGAGCAGCAACTACCAGCAGCAACATACTCGGCCTCGCACGTTGACACGGCTACCGATGTTTGTTTCTTGCATTGCCAGGATACCAATCTCCCTCCTAGGAACTGATAACCTCCAGTTGTTGATTTGCGCGTCAAGCTGCATCCTCCGTAGTCAGAATCCGTGAACGCCTCCAACTCTAGATCTCCCTCCGCGTGTTACCAAAGTCCCAGCTTCGGTTTCGACTTGAGGTATCGTAGAATCCGCTTCACAGCTTTCATGTGCATCTCCTTCGGATTTGCTTGAAACCTAGCACAAATACACACAGCAAACATAATGTCAGGTCTTGAAGCAGTTAAATACATAAGTGATCCAATCATGGCCCGATATAAAGTCGGATCCACATCGGTATCACTTTCAGTACCCGGTCCGAGATTATGATTCACTTGAATCGGTGTGCTGAAATGGGCAGTCAACTTAGTTCCTTCCATCCCGAAACATTCTAATATGTTATAGACATACTTAGTCTGATGGATAAACATCCCTTCCTTCTTCTGGTCAACTTGTAACCCCAAAAAGAAATTTAACTCTCCCATAGCGCTCATCTCGAACTTAGACTTCATCACCTTCTCGAAATCTTTGCACATCTGTTCGTCTGATGATCCAAAGATGATATCATCGACGTACACTTGTACCAAGATAAAGTGTTCTCCCTTCCTCTTAACAAACAAAGTACTATCTATCCTACCCCTTTCAAAGCCGTTCTCTAACAGATGGTTGGATAGAGTCTCATATCACGCCCTTGGTGCCTGATGCAATCCGTATAGAGCCTTATCTAAGCGATATACTCTATCAGGATATTTTGGATCTGTAAATCCGGGCGGTTGTTCTACATACACCAACTCCTTCACTTTCCCATACAGAAAAGCACTCTTAACATCTAACTGATATACCTTAAAGCCCTTGAAGGAGGCAAAAGCTAGAAACAACCTAATGGCTTCCAGCCTTGCTACTGGTGCAAACACCTCGTTGTAATCGATTCCCTCCTCTTGGTTGAAACCCTTTACAACTAGCCTAGCCTTGTTGCGCGTGACCATTCCCCGATCGTCTCTTTTGCACTTAAAAACCCATTTGGTTCCTATGGCAATTTCCCCTCGAGGTAATGGAACTAACTCCCACACTTCTAGTTTCCTAAATTGCGAAAGTTTTTCCTGCATCGCTTCAACCCAGGAGTTATCCTTAAGTGCCATTTGCACATTCTTAGGCTCTACTTGCAATATGAAACATGAATAGAGACATGTGTGATATGCCTCGGAGTCATTTATCATCGACAACAACACAGTGTTGTTATTTAAACTACTCCTAGTCCTCACACCCTCGTTAGGATTTCCTATGATGCTTTCTAACGGATGATTCATGTTAATCCTAGAGGTCTCTATCTCATCAACCCTTAGATTATCTCCTAAGTTAGATCCTATTTCACCTAATGGGGGAACAGACTCAGCTTCTACATTTTCCTCCTCATGGACGTTTTCCTCAGAGTTGGAACTTGATGCTTGAGTCTGATTCTCAGTGGTAGGTGCTTCTTGATCAGCAACTTCTGGAGATCTATCTACAGTCGCAGTAGGCTCGGATGTGGATTCAAACGTAGTCCTCGGAAAGATATGGCCATCGTCATTTAGATGCAACATCATGTCCTTTTCGATTGTACCTGCATTATCATCCAAAGGAATGTTAAATGACTCAAATAACTTATCATAGTCAAATATCCATTCTGGACCAGTTTGGGGTTCATGTGTATAACTTGTGACTTCAATATTATACACAATCTCCACAGTACCATTTGTTTTGTTAAAAACCCGTTTGTTTGGTGAGTTCGGCACATAACCTAGGAAGTATCCTTCGTCAGACTTTTCACCAAACTTCGGTTGATGTTTTGTTCGTAAAAGAGTGCATGGTACCCCAAAGGGTTCGAATCCAGTTAAATTAGGTGGCCGTTTATTCAAAATTTCATAACATGTTTTGTTCAAAGATTTGTCTGTAAGGACTCGGTTTAAAATATGGCACGCGGTATTCACTGCCTCCCCCCAAAACATGGTAGGAAGCTTTGAATCCGAAAGCATAGTCCTTGCAGCCTCAATCAATGTCCTATTTTTACGTTCGGCCACCCTATTTTGTTGAGGTTCATATGGTGCACTGAATTGATGCACTATGCCCTTTGATAGGCAATATACACCAATTACAGTGTTTTTGAATTCAGTCCCATTATCACTACGGATTCTTTTAACCGTTGTTCCGTAGGAATTCTCCACTTGGTCTAAGAACCCGATAAGCTTGGAAGCCGTCTCGTCCTTTGTACCTAAAAAGAAAACCCAAGAAAACCGTGAGTAATCGTCAGTGATAACCAAACAAAACCAACTACCTCCTATACTCCTTTTGTTGATAGGTCCGAAAAGGTCCATATGCAACAAATCGAATGTTGAGGTTATGGAGTTCTGCTTCTTGGACTTGTGTGTCTTCTTATGTTGCTTGCCCTTCATGCACGGTAGACACTTGTCCTCGAACTGAAAGCTCTTCATAGGCACACCCTGCACCAGTCCATTCTTCGTTATGTAGTTCATCTTTCTTAGGTGCAGGTGCGCCATGCGTCTGTGCCACAGTACCGATTCCGTCTCCGAAGCTTTGGATAATAAACAAATTGGCCCCATCGAAGTCTCCGGCTTGTTCATATCCAACGTACAAGTCATTTTTCCTTGGCGCCCGCATCAATACCCATTCTTCAGGAATCTTGAATCCCGGCTTTAGCACAAACGCCTCAGTGTCAGTATATAACACTGAGTTCTTCTTATCACAGATTTGAGATACACTAATGAGATTGTGAACCAGTTTATCAACGTGATAAACTTGGTCCAATTTTATCGTCCCATTAGTGACCACTCCGTACCCGTGATATTACCACCCTTGTTACCCGCGAATGATACGAATCCCCGATTCCCACCCTTGAAGTCTGTAAGTAGACCTCGTTCCCCTGTCATGTGCCTGGAGCATCCACTATCGACGAACCACTTGTTGTTTGGACCTGTGGTAATCTCCTGCACATGAAAGAAAATAGGTTAGTTATCACGGGGAACCCAAGCCATAACTGACTTGGTTATACCATTCTCGTCCACATACTTGAACTCTTTCAAATACCCATCTCGCCTTTCAGGTGACTTAGGTCTTTGAACTGGAGTCTGTTGTGGTGCCGAGTGATTTAAGTTCACTCTTTGCCTTGGAGTAGGCATTTGTTGTGGAGCTCTCGAATAATTCCTGTTATATGGCATTTCGGACTGTGATCCCTGAGCTCTTACCGGTGCGTACTGTCTAACTGGAGTATGAGACCTAACTGGAGTGTGTGACCTGCTAGGTGTTGTGCTCCTATAGACTTGTTGTGGTGCTGACCTAGATTGATTAATGACACGATTCGGTGAATTTGTCCTAATCACTTCCTTTGGTCCAACCTTTACCGGTGTGTTTTTCACAACTTGTTTAGGTGCGGCCTGCACAGTCTTCTCGGTACTTTGAGAACTACTGGTGCTCGCCACAACGGTTGAGGGCTTAACAGGTGTTGGGTTCACTGTCTTAGGTGTAACATCGGCTTTCCTAAGCGGACAGTGAGAAGCAACATGCCCCTTCTCGTGACATCTGAAGCAAGACATCTTATCTATGGACTTTTTGTGTGATCCCTTAGATCTAGGTGTCTCACTAGTGTCTAGTTCCTTTTGGACATCTAGGGCGACTGGCTCATCGTCCTGATCAGCCCAAGCAATTTTTTGTTTTCCTGCAGGTGTTTCACTGGAGGAAGACACAAATTTCACTTTCTTAACCTTGACGGTTGTGTCAGTCACCTTAGGTGCATTATCTTTTATAGGCTCTGGTGTCGGTGTAGGTAGGTCCTCTAAGTCTACTGATTTATCAGTTTTCTCCTGAGGCTGAGGCACATAGTTTGCATTGAAAGGTGGAGGAATTTCGTGAAATCCTAGACCTACAGGCTTTTTAGACTGTCGTTGGGCGTCTAAAACTTTTCCTAGGTTTAGGCTTGAATTCCTAAACTTTTCCAACTTGCTATTCGCCTCTGCTACCTTTACCTTTGTTTCAGCTAGCTCTATGTCCTTGTCCTTAAGACTTTTGGTCAAGGCCTCTACGTGCTCATACATAAGCTCTATCCTAACACACTGCTCACTCAGTTTGTCTTTTAGAACTATTACATCTTGAGCATCAGCCTTAAGCTTTTCTTTAAGATCTTGCTTGATATCGTTTAGGCTAGTGTAATCAATTTTTAAATTCTCATTTTGAGCAGTTATGGTTTTATGTGATTCTAAGACTAGATTTAACCTATCGTTAGAATTAACACACAACGCACATAAATCACGAAAAAGAGAGTAAGTCAGA